>JAHNEJ010003396.1:0-78434 GCA_022559845.1 Amorphophallus konjac
CCCACCGACCGGTACGACTTCTAAACTCAAACTCTGTCTATTATGCTTATGATTACTATATGATGCACTGACACATGGACTTCTAAATGCAGATTGACCCTGAGGGACGACTAGCGGAGCTGCAGGGGCTCCTGCACTCCACCATCAGGGAGCGGGACGAGGCCCGACAGGCCCTGGCCTTACTGGTGAGTTTTCTAAGTCCTAAACTCTTCTAAATTATGCACATGCTTATGATTATGATTATGCATGTGACTGACCTAGAGTTTTAGATGCAGCGTGCCGAGGGTGCCCAGCGACAGGGGGCCGATGCTCCTTCTTCTTCTTCTACCTAGACTCCTGCAGATCGGGCCGAGCGGGAGGCCGACTTCACTAGAATGGTAGCGCGGGCCAAAGCGCCGAGGTGGCGCTCACCGAGAGGGTACGCAAAGCACTACACTTCCCCTTGTTATTTATGCTTATGATATGTATGAAGTGCAATTGACTGACAATGATATGTGTATGCAGACAACCGAGCTGACGCGCCTTAGGACCGAGCTTGAGCAGAGCCGGGCAGCGGCTCGGGAGGAGGTGGCCCGTGTGCGGGAGAGGTGGCACAGAGCCGACCAGCAGACGCGCTGGACACGGCGCTTCTTCGGGCTAAGCTGGAGCGACTCCGAGCCAGCATGACCGAGGCGGAGTGCTACCGGGTTGAGGCGGAGCGCTACCGGGCTGAGGCAGAGCAGGCCCGGTTACAGGCTGCCAGACTGGAGGGCATGGTGGCGGGCATGAGAGAAGTGAGTCGAGAGCGCAGTCGAGCGACTCCGAGCGGCAGCCATGGCACTCATGGCTCTGTTAGGAGTTACTTCATAGGCTCCTCCGGCCATCGGAGGAATGAGGAGGACGAGCAACACCGGTGACGTCAGTGCGATGAGGCGGTTTCAGCGATGCCTCCACCAAAGAGGCACGAGGGATCCGGAGACAGCGACGGGGGCCAATAAGAGGGACCGTCTTGACTTTTGTACTCGGCCCGAATTTTGTACATGATGTGATATGATAGTGATATGCATGCTTTTGTGTTGATTTTGTGGATGTATGAATGAATGGATGAATGTATGAATGAATGGATGAATGCGACTACTGACTCGACACGAGTGCGTGAGTGGGAGACGACGACTATGGGTGAGACATGACGCGACCACGAGTGAGATAGAGGGACACCGACTCCGAGTGAGAGAGAGTGAGATGAGTGACGTCAAATGAGTGAGATGAGGGCATCAAATAAGTGAGATGAGGGCGTCAAATGAGTGAGATGAGAGACGCCAATCGAGTGAGATGAGAGACGCCAGATGAGTGAGATGAGATGCCAGATGAGTGAGATGAGAGACGCCAGATGAGTGAGATGAGAGATGCCAGATGAGTGAGATGAGGGTGCATCACGACTACTAGTTGGACAGGTGCTCAACTTGTTGGACAAGGGCTTCAGATCAGAAGGACGGTTCTCGGTGGGCAGTTCAAAGTAACATACGGTCCGTAATAGACCATTCCAAGGATAATCAGACGGTCGTATATTAACCGTTCTGAATGCTAAACGGTTTACCACAGGCCGCATAAGAAGGCGAACGGTCTTATTCAGGCCGCTTAAACTCTTCCCTCGAATTCATTGGAAAATGATAAACGGTCCGTCGCGGGTCGCTCAATAAGATGGGCGGTCTATCGTAAGACCGTCCAAATGGGCACCCTGCGAACTTGAATGGGACTCTCCTGGAGATTCCTTAACCCGAGGGTAAACTGGCTTAAACCCATCCAAACCTCATCTTAACCCGCCCTAGACTTATCCAACCCCAATCTAAAGCGACCTAGGCTTCCTAACAAGCCCTATAAGTAGGAGGGGGAGCCTAAATTCGTGATCCACACATCCTCCTCCTTCTAAGCCTTGAAACCTTTGCTATTCACCACCAAATCACCATGAAGAGGGCCTAGAGGGGACTTCCATAGGGGGAGCATCTTTTGAAGGGCCAAATCCGGCCAGGAAGGAGCAGGAAGTGCTTCAACGACTGACTGCGATCCCGCGACATCTCAGCTCAAGCCTCTGAGAGAGGTAAGTTAATCATGATTTCATTCAATTCAATTCTTTCATCTACTTACATGCTCTTTCTTTCCTCTCTTTTCTTCCATCTCTTTCTTCCCACCTCAGCTTCTTCCTGGCCCCAGGCGGTATTCCACCTTGAAGTGGTTGGCTCCCATGGTCCGCGCCTTGTCCCTAGGAGTGACATCTATCCTGAGATCTTGGCACTTACAACCTCTCCTAGTGTTAGGTCAGAACTACCCAAAGCTCTCCCTTGATTGGCACAGTATCTCTGCCTTAGTTGAGATTTGGCATCCTCAAACCCATACATTCATTTTCCCATCATTCGAGACCACTATCCTACTAGAGGAGGTAGAGACCTACTTCTCTTTACCCAGGTCCCAGGTGGGAGGGGAAGACTCAGTGTGTCATACTGTTGCCCCTATAGATCCTAGGCTTATCTTGGGAGGGTTCATACCAGACAGCAGGGATGTCCACACTTTCATAGGCCCACGTCAGATTCACCTTCTTCCTCTTAGCCAGTGGGTAGTGGAGCATTGCAAGAACAGGTGTGGATGGGATGAAGCCATAGCTAAGGCTGCGTCCATCTGCTTGTGCGGGGCTATCTTGTTTCCTTTAGTTGACCATGTGCTAGAGCTGCCCCTTCTCAGTACCATTAGTGGCCTATGGCAGGGACTTTCCATTTCCCAGGCCATCCTTGCTTACTTGTATGAGGGCCTTACTTCAGCAGCCTTAGGAGGTCCTCTGTTTGGTTCTATGATCCTTCTAGAGTGTTGGATGGGTGTTAGGATGAAATTCATCTATAGGGAGGATGTCACTTCAGCTAGCAGGATCTTTGGGAGCCACACCCTCTTCTTCATAGGTGGCGCGTTCAGATTCTCTCCGCAGGTAGAGTGCAGGACAGCAGAAAAGAAGACCAGGGATGAGTGGCGACTGCACATCAACAGGCTGCCCCTGGATTGGTTTGTGATGTGCTCGGACTTCCTCCGTGATACCACCATCAGAGTTCCCAAGAGGCCGGGCTTGGACTTGAGGCTCATGAGCGACACCGCGCTGGCGATGTACAGCCTACACCGGTGCTACCTACAGGTTGGACTATCCCGGACAGTTCTACCTACACTACCCCACCTTCCCGCGCTACAGGCGAGGAGGGTTGGCATAGAGGAGGACGAGCAGGCGATCAGGAGTGCCCTGATCATGTGGGAGGTGAGCAGGGTGCTTACCCTACCAGCAGAGGTTGCAGAGATCCCGGCGACGCGCCAGTCCTATGCTAGAGAGCTGAGAGAGATACGTCCCCGCGGGGATGCCCAGCGGAGAACTGAGTGATTTTCCTTCCTTTTCATGACGATGTTGGATAGGACTTGTACTTAGAAAGTTTGATATATGAAACGAATAAGATTGATGATTGGATTGAGTTTGAGCTTTGTTTGGGCTATGATGTGATTGCATAGGTTGGGATAAGATCTTTAACATTCGCACAGTCACGAGCCAACTGAACTTTCAGCTTCAACCTGCCCCTACACACATGCAAATACAGAAAACAGATCAAATCTGTTTTAGGCTTAACCCCTTTGCCTATAACAAGTTAGAAAATGACAAGTTCTTGATTTTTGGTCAAGGGGGTAAGTCTTATTAAATAGGCAAATAACAAATGTCAAATGAATGCAATGGGTGCTATGCATGCAAATCAAGCAAACCTTTTTTCTGAAATTTTGAAAATATCTATTTTTTTATTTCAAAATATTTGATTTTGTTTTGGGTTTTGAACATATTTGATTTTTTTATGGATTTTGAAATATTTGATTTTTTGGATTTTGAAATATTTGAATTTTTTGAGATTTTGAAATATTTGATTTTTTGGGATTTTTGAATATTTGAATTTTATGGATTTTGAAATATTTGATTTTTTTGGGTTTTTAGAATATTTGAGTTTTCTGTTAGATTTTGAAATATTTGAATTTTTTATTTTGAAACCAGCTTTGACCTGACGACAGGAACATCCCATCTCACCAGGGGCATCCCGGGCTCAACGTGTAGTATAAAAGACCGCCCGTGGCCGGCGCTAACTTTGCTTTAACGGTGCCTCTACCGAGGCCATACCCGGGGTAGGATCCACTCCTTGGAAAATAAAACAAATTTTAATAGAAAAGCCGGCGATAGGTATAGAGGTTTTTAGGGCTTGAGTTCTTCTCGCGACCTCCTTTTAAAGAATTTGGTCTGTTGCGCCGGGGCTTTGTGTCCATCATCGAACCTATTTCCGCTCTAGGCACGCATACGACCGGGCTCATAATGTCCCGCAGGGAAACTGTACTGCCACTCTTGTCGTGCCTAGTTTCATTATTTGGGGACTTTCGAGCTTTGGGTGAGCTTTTAGCCTTGATTTTTGCCCCTTTACTTTATTCTTTTCTTTCTAGTTTTTTTGCGGAATAAGGTCATAATGGACTGCCCCTATTTGAGACCTCTTTTATTGGGGGGCCTAGATCAGTTCTCGCCCCCTTATTCACCCTTTGCCCCTATTTTCAGCCGAGAGAGAAGGAAAAACAAGGACTTTCACCCTCCCTTAAGCATGGCCAAAGGAGAAACGGTGTTATGCAAAAGAAGGGAACCGCACCACGGGGGGTCGTGTAGTGTGTGAAATGTTGAACCGGGGATTTCCTTTCGTGATCAAGTGAAGGCGCACCCCGCCACCAAGTCGTTGCTGGTTTGACTCTATGGATAAAAGCGTTTTAAATATAGCCCATTCCACGGATTTGGTAATTCCTCACCCTCTGCGTTGATTAAGCGATACGCATTACCCGGATAGACTTCCTTAATTACAAACGGCCCTTCCCAGTTGGGTTGCAGCTTAGACCTAGGACCTGCTGACCTGATAAATTTGCGTTTCAAAACCATATTACCCACTTGGAATTTTCGTTCGATAACCTTCTTTTGAAAATACCGCGAAACACGCTTTTGATAAACCGAGACATGATTGGCCGCGTTAAGCCTCTTCTCGTCTAAGAGTTCCAGTTGGACTAGCAACGCCTCTCGACGCTCGTCGAGATTAAGTTCTTTGTCCAGCTGCACCCTTAGGGAAGGGATCAGGATCTCGTACGGGAGTACCGCCTCCATCCCGTAGGTGAGAGCAAAAGGAGTTTGCCCCGTGGGAGTACGGACGGAGGTGCGATAAGCCCATAGAGCTTCTACCAGTTTATCGGCCCAATCAGCAAATTTGTGTGACTCACATATTTTCTTGATGATTTTAAGAAGGGTTTTGTTCGTGGCCTCAGCCTGGCCATTACCTTGGGGGTAGTATGGTGACGAATGATGCAATGATATATTAAACTTCTTACAGAGGTCCCGGAGTTCTTGAGAAACGAATTGAGGCCCGTTGTCGGTGACGATATCACTTGGCACTCCAAACCGCGAGATGATATTCTTTATGATAAAGCGGCATACTGTGGTGGCTTTGATTTCTGCATAGGCTTCAGCTTCTGCCCACTTGGTGAAGTACTCCGTAGCCGTCAGGATGAAGGACTTCTGCTTGACTGCGGAATTCGGGTCACCGAGAGGTCCGATGATATCAAAGGCCCACATGGAAAATGGCCAAGGAGCAGAGAGAGGATGAAGAGAAGAAGCAGGAGCATGGATCTTGTCAGCATGGAGCTGGCATTGAAGACACCTACGGACATAGGTGGAGCAATCTTCTTCTAAGGTTGGCCAGTAATAGCCCTGCCTAAGAATCTTCTTCGCCAACGCCTGCCCATTTACGTGCCCTCCACACTCACTGGAGTGAGCTGCTTCTACTACCTTCCAAGCCTCATCGTCATCTAGACACCTCATTAGAACTCCATTGAGAGCTCGCCTATACAATTCTCCACCAACAATCGTGTATCTTGCGGTGACTCTTCTAATGGCCTTTCGCTGCTCGGCATTTGCCGTCTCCGGGAATGAACCATCCTTACAATACTGCTCAATCTCATAATACCACGGCAACTCTTCTTCTTCTATGATCTCCTCAAGTTCAGTTAACGAAACTTCTTTCACCTCTTCCCTTTCTACTTTCCTTTCTACAGATTTCCTAAGGTTGTCGAACCAGGGATCCTGAAGAGAGGGGCGTCTAACCGCTGGACCACAATGGTCTCAGTGGCACGACTGAGGGGAAATGAAAGAGAAGAAGCTAGTGATGCCAGGGCATCAGCCAAAATGTTCTGAGAACGAGGAGTGTGAATATAGATAAGCTTCCGAATTGCCTAGCCAAGAGCGTGACCAGATCTTGATAGGGCTTAAGCTTAGGGTCACGGGTGCGGTAAGTTGACAGAACTTGACGCAGCACCAACTGAGAGTCTCCTATGATGTTAAGGTATCGCGCGCCCAAGAGGTAGGCGTGCTTCAGACCGGCAAGGAGAGCCTCATACTCGGCTATATTATTCGTGGCAGGAAATGAGAGTTGATAAGCGATAGGGATGGTTACCCCTTCCGGAGTAAGGAGAACGGCGCCGATTCCACTACCCTGGGAATTGAGAGCACCATCGAAATGGAGAGACCAAAAAGGAAGATGAGTGATTACTGCCAAGTGTTCATTAGGGAACTCGTCCTGGATTGAATCCGCGTGAGGGATGGGAGAATGAGCAAGATGCTCAGCAATGGCGTACCCCTTGATCACTTTTTGGACAATGAAGGTGATGTCGAATTGGGAAAGAAAGCTCTGCCAGCGAGCTAATCGGCTAGAAAGGACAGGCTTTTCTAAAAGATAACGAATGGGGTCCATTCTAGAGATCAGCCTAACCTCGTGGGCAAGAAAATAGTGTTTGAGCTTCTGAGCTACCCACACTAGCGCTGCACAGGTCTTCTCCATGGCAGTATACTTGGATTCAGCGGGGTTAAACAACCTCGATAGGTAGTATGCTGCCCTTTCCCTTCCTTCATCATCTACCTGAGCCAGAACAGCTCCTAGGGAGTCCTCAATCACAGAAATGTACAGGATCATGGGTTTCCCAGGGACGGGTGGTTGCAGAACCGGGGGATTAGAAAGATAAACCTTAAGCTCCTTGTAGGCCTTTTGGCATTGTTCATTCCATTCAAATTTTGCTCCCGCCTTTAACAATTCATAGAATGGGTGGCATCTCTGCGAGTGTTGCGATATGAATCTCCTAATGAATTGTAAACGCCCAATCAAACCTCGGAGTTCAGTGATGTTCTTAGGCGGCGGCATCTCCATAACGGCCTTTGCTTTATTCGGATCGATCTGAATCCCCCGTTTACTAACTATAAACCCGAGTAACTTCCCTGATGCAACTCCGAACACGCATTTCTTTGGATTCATCTTTAATTTATATTCTCTAGCCCTTTGCAACACTTTGGCTAGAATGGCAGGGTGTTCCTCTTGAGACCTCGACTTTACCAAAATATCATCCACGTAAGCTTCTAAGTAGACATGCATCATGTCGTGGAAGATAACCATCATTGCCCTCTGATAGGTAGCACATGCATTCTTTAATCCAAATGGCATAACAACATAGCAGTACGTGCCCCAGGGCGTGGTGAACGAGGTCTTCTCTTGATCCTCAGGAGCCAGACGGGTTTGGTTATATCCAGAATAACCATCCATAAACAAGAGGGCTTCATATCCAACTGTGTTATCCACCAACGCATCAATGTGAGGAAGCGAGAAATCATCTTTTGGACATGCCTTATTTAAGTCCATGAAATCGATACAAATCCGAATTTTGCCATCCTTTTTCATTACCAGGACTATATTCGCCACCCATTGCGGATATAAAACAACTCTAATAAACCTGGCCTTATGCAATTTGTCGACTTCTTCCTTTATCCTTAAGGCCATCTTCGGGTGGAATCTTCTCGCTTTTTGCTTAACGGGTGTTGACCCTGGTTTAAGAATCAATCGATGTTCAACCAATGTGGGGTCAAGACCTGACATGTCCTCGTAGGACCAGGCAAACGAATCGCTGTACTCCCTTAAAACCTTGATGAGCTCCTCTTCAACCTGAGGAGAGAGATTAGCAGAAACAAGTATGGGCCTGGGGTCCTCTTCGGTTCCAAGATTAATTTCCTTAGTGGGTTCATCCACTTCCGAGGACGGTTCATCAAACTTTCAAACCTTGTGCGTACAGATCAGCAGTGTCATCACCTCGCTTTCCTCATCATCAGCTGGGTCCTTCTCATTCACAATTTCATATACCCCTAATCCATCACTGCTCCATTCCCCATCCAATTTCTCATCTTCTTCTAAAACAATTGCGGTCTCTACAAACTCAGGGCACCTAAGGAGGGCATGGCACCTCGGCCAAATCTTGCAAAAACCTATCAGGGATGGATTTAGGACGACGCATCACAGGGTGCACTGCAGACGAGGATGGGCTGACTAGACTCGAACTTGACTCTACCCCAACCGACTCTACTAACCTAGGAGACTCTGCACACTGTACATCTAACCTAGGAGATAGGAAATCTACCGAAAAGGAACAGGGGTCTCACACCCCTGGGAATCTGAGCAGAACACAGCGTAATCTTCCATTGAAACCTCCGTTTTGAAATTGGCATTTTTTTTGGAGGCTGGAGGAGATCACGCAACAAGAGGAGGAAGAAGACGGAGGAGGAGGTAGCTGCATGGGGAACAAATCGGGGAAGATGCAATCGAAGAATGGATCAGAGGAGCGAAACCACATCTCGTGGAGTTGAGCATTGGGGGGAGGAGGAGTAAACAAGGTTGAAAGATCAATAAGCGGGCAGCGCCCGCAAGCACATGGAACAAATAGAACTTCAAACGGTCTCTCCGTGAAGTACGGGTCGACCAGAATTGGAGGGGAACGGGGGACAAACCCCAATTGTTGGAACAAAGAGGCAAGACGGGAAGGGGACATAGAAAAGGTAGTGATAGAGCTCCCCACTTCCCGTGGCCCCCGGCGGACCAGCTGCGTTGGAGAATGCTTCACCAGCTGCATCTCCTTCTGCTTCGGACGGTCTTCTCTTTTACTGAAAAACTTTTCAAAACAACCAGCAAAATCTTCCATATCACCCACCAACCCCTTCAGCGGCAGTGGTGGGTCAGAATCAACACAGGCGGCATCAACCTTCACATCAGCACATGGCGGCGGTTGCTTCAGAGTGTCGGGCTGCAGCGGGCCTTTCACAAAATGTTGTCGATAGTCCCATGTTAACGGCCTAGAGTCTCCAAGTATCGACATTGCGGAATCACGGTAGCCAAGGCCTCGGCGGCCCATCTTCCTGCCTTTAGGGACGGGCTTGGTCCGTCCCTGTAATTGTGCGTCGAGACCCAGGCCCGGCTGATAACCCAGTTTCAGAATCATGTGCCACCCCTTTGAATCTCTTATCTTGGACTTGATCTTGACATTTGTTGGTGCAGTGGCGGGCTTGCGTGACGCATATGCCCTTGGATAATTCAAGTCCATTACTGATAAAATTGGCCTATTACTTGGCCACAGTGTAGGGAGAATCTTATCTTGATGGCATCAACAGACTGGATGGTGGAGATGCTTTTCACTTTAACCACCCGGCCCTGGAATGGGAATTTCAGGCATTGGTGGGCGGTTGAAGGTACGGCATTTAAACTGTTTATCCATGGATGACCCAGAATAGCTTTGAACATTGGGTCTATGTCCAGCACGTAAAACTCCACGTCCATAACCAACGGCCCTAGCTCGGCCTGTACAGTCACGACCCCGTGACAAGCACGCCTGGAATTGTCATATGCTGCTATTGTGGTGGGTGTCGGCTTAAGCATATCCTCTGAAATGTTACAGGCACGGAGGGTACTCAATGGACACACGTTTATCGATGCTCATGTGTCCACAAGAGCAGACTCAACAACCACCTTATTCAAAGAAATGGTAATACATAGTGGCATTTGCCGTGCCTCTGGGGAGCTAGTTCTGACTCAGAGAATGAAATAGAGGGCCCCCTTGTGATGGTTGCCAACACCATTGGTAAACTATCCACCGCCACATCTTCATTCACCATCACTTTCTGCAAAAAGGTTTTCAAAGCATCCTGATGTAGCGGCGACCTTTTGATCAATTCCAAAACTGAAATCTTGGCCGGTATCTGGTCCAAGTGCTGTAACAAGTCGTACTTCGTGCCTGGCACGGGGTCTGCATCTTCAGCTGTGGAGGAAGAAGGCTGAGGGGTAGGTGCGGGTGCACGAGGAGAAGGGTAAACTCTGTGAAATGGGTTCCCGCTCCGAAGGGCGCAATGTGGTGCCGGCACGGCCTGAGATGGACCCCCGCTTGGCCCGGTGGGGTAGGTGGAAGGGGTAGAAATGGGGGTGAGGATGGCGGAAGTCTGCCTGATGGGCCCTGGTGAAGGGGAAATGGGCGAGGGGTTAAGTGGAGGGGTGATGATGGAGGGTATGGTGGGTGATGGTGAAAGGACTGGCGGTATGGAGGGGAATGCCGTGGGTCTGATGGGTGATGCGGAGGGAATAATGGATGGAGTGGTGGTGAGAACGGCGGGCCTGAGAATGGAGGGGATAGCAGGTGCGGGGGAATGGTTATGGTAGAAGGCCAAGAGGTGTGCGGGGGTTTCATCATCAAAAGTCCACCCAACGTTGGGGGCTGGGTGCTGAACAATGTTTACTTGGGCTGGTGCTGGCGCCGACGGCTGTTGTTGTTGTTGAGGAGTGGGTTGATCATCGGCATGGGATTCTGATGGATCCCAAGGTCCTGTTGCTACTGTTGCTGTTGCTGCTGGAGTTGCTACTGTTGCTGTTGCTGGGGCGCCGCCTGTTGCGGCCTAGCTTGTCTCTGCCTCTGCTTGATGTCCTTGATCAGCTAGTGCATCTGGGCCCAATCAATCCTCTGGCCCTCATGTAAATCATACACCAGATCTCTAAACTGATAGCACCGCTCTATTGTGTGCCCGGGCTGCCGATGATATATGCAATATCGGGACTGATCGGCGGCCGGATTCCAATTTAGATGCTCCAGAGGCAATTGAATATCACCAGTATACATCAAAGCAGAGAAGATATCAGGCAATGTCTCAGGAAGAGGAGGGTAGTGGGTCCTCTTTGGGCTCGGTCGAGCAGGTCCGTAAGCGGCAGGTGGAGGAACATTATTATATTGTGGCGGCCTCTGAGGCTGTTGGGGTGGTGGTGGTTGTTGCGGGTGTTGAGGGACCTGGAAAGTGGGTTGGGGGACTTGTGGAGCGGCGAATTGGGGGTTGCGTGGAGGCTGCGGGAAGCGAGGTGGAGCGGCTTGGTGGGGAAACTGAACAGCCTGGACCTGCTCGTTGATTTGCACTCCCTCGGTGACGGGGCCCTGGGACTTTCTGGCGGTTTTGGGTTTCTGGGCCTCAAATAGTGAATGAATAGGGGAGTCTTTAAATTGGGTCTGTATGAACCGAGCCCTACTGTATAACTGGTGCATATTCGAAATGTCATTCATTGCCAAAATATTTCTGAACGTTGGGGTGGCATTGGAGATCAACAACTTGACTTTTTCTTCTTCTGGGATTTGCCCGGGCACACGCGAGGCCATCTGCCTCCATCGATCTGCATAGGTTGCAAAATCTTCCTCTGGCTTCATCTTTTCCGCTACCAGGTCGGTGAAAGAATACTCGGGACCGACCCGATCTTGGAACCGCTGAATGAACCTCTCCTTGACTGTCTTGAAATTTTTGGCCTCCTCCATAGGTAAAGTGTAAAACCATTCCAGGGCGACCCCTTCCAATGATCGGCGGAATAAGTAAGCCATCAGGCGATCATCATGCTGGAACTGTGCTGACTCGTAAAGAAACTCCCAAACATGAATGAACGGGTTACCGTTCCCGTCATATTTTCTGTACATGGGGAGCTCAGACTGAGGAGGAAAACGAATGTCCCTGAAGTTAGGAATAGGGACATCAGCCAAAGATTGCCCAACCCGCTTGTGGAGGAGGTCAATTTGTTGCTGCATAGCAGCCCATTTATCAAGAATTTCCCGTTCCCGGGATGGAGGAGAAGGAGTAGTACCTGGATACGTAGCCAAAGGAAACGCTGACTGAGGGGGCAGCCCGTAAGATGGATAGTGGGCCAGGGAAGGGCCCACATCCGCATGAGCCAGCTGGGCGGCCCCTGGTTGCAACCGAGTAAAGTCTGCCGGGCTACAAGAGCCTGTGGCGATGGAGAAATAGTGACATACGGATCAAGGTAAGGAACAGAGGGGATTCGAGATTTCCCCTTATCGAGCGGCTGATGGGCTGAGGTGGAAGCCTGGCCTATTTCCATGCTGGAGTACCGAAGGACCTGAGGACGGGTGGGAGTAAGGTCAACGGGGGCCACAGAGGTGGTCCCAGCAGCAGAAGATGTAGTGGCAACAGCAGTCATGCCACGAGAAGGAGTTGAAGTCGGGGCATCGGCCCCCTGCAAGGCTTGCCGGATGAGATGGAGCTGGGTAGGGTCCAGCTGGGCCATCATGTTGAGAATTTGATTGGCCGGATTCTGAATGGACAGATCGGAAAGAGAGGGTTGGGAACCCTCGCCAAGAATGGTCGGGAGTGGAGGGGCAGTCCCCTCTCCTCCCTGCATATGGGCGACCCTAGATGGGTCCTCAGGAAGGCCGCGAGGAAGAGAATCCTCGTGGGACTGAGAGAAGTCATATGACGACATGGGAGATGATGAATCAAAGAAAGGATTGAAGTAGGAATGGAAAAGAGAACTGACCCTAGGAGATGATCCTGAGGGAAGAAAACAACCCCACATACACTAAAACCCCAAGACTAGGGCAAACAATCCTGAGCAAAGCAAACCCTCAAACAACCAAGCATCCAATGGAGAGGAGAGATGAGAGGAGAATCAAGCACTTAAGCAATCAAGTGGTCAAATGATGCATGACAATTTTTAATTTCCTCTTGTAGGACCTTAGTGGATTAATTAATATATGAATCCGCTCAACCACAAGGTACCTAACTAGAATGGGAAATGAGGAATTGGGTGACTCTATGGGGATCTCTCACTCGCGGATGCAAACCCTAGATTAGGGGTGGATACAGTACAACCTGCCCGGCGTCTGTGTGGGAATCCACGGCTCACAGGGGCTTACGGAGGTCCTCAGCAAGGTCCCCTAGTCGGCTCCAAGGAGTATGGAGATGAGAGGGAACCCTACCTCGGTAGGAATGCAACTACTATGAAAGAGGTGGATGCTCCTATGTGCACCGGAGTGCATGCAAAATCTAGCCTAGCAACTATCAAGCAATGATCAATCAAATATATAAGTAATGAAAATGACCATACATCAATGATATGGGAGCAGGGGGAGATCAATAACTAGCACCAAAGATTATAAATATCATGGAATATGGTAATCAAAAATGAACTATGAGTGCACTGTGGCACCACAAGGATGGTCTAGATGAAACTGCTCAAATGGACAGACGGTCTGTACAGGACCGTATAAGCCAGGGAGCAACAGCACTGCAAAAGAAAATCACAGAATGCTGGAAATGAAGGGCGGCAGAGATGAGGAATGTACCAGGAAGAACGGTCTGTGGACAGCCGTGTAAGCTCTGGAACGGATCCCCAGAAATCGTGCACCTACAACCAGAACACCCAGAAGCATACCTGTGCCAGAAAGATGGATGGCTAGGGACAGGCCGTTCAGAAGGTCGGACGGTCCATGGGAGGCCGTCTTTGACAGGACACTTGCAGGAGAACCGGCACTGGTTGCAGGGAAGGACGGTGGACATGCAGCCGCACAATGGATGAACGGCTCTGGGAGAACCGTTCACGTTCCAGAAGGTAGAAAATGCAACTTAACCTGCAATCACTCCAACAAGAGGACTAACACAACGAAAGGGGGGGGGTCAGCAAAACACTAGCACGATGGGCACTAGATGTCCCACCGTGATCGCCACAAAAGAAGGGTGTAGATATATTCCTCCTCCCGTCCGTTTCTTCCAATGTCTTCCCAATGCCTATGCTACCGTATCCGACATGAGAAGCGAATGAAGATAGAAGGAAAGGGGGGAAACAAAAACATGTGATCACCACCAAAGCGCCGAACGTGATGAACACGTCGTGCCTTGGAAAGAGGGAGAGACACTCGCCTGGCCTACAGCGCTGGGAAGATGAACGGTTCAGGGAGAACCGCCTAAAGCATGCACGGTCTTACGATAGACCGTTTAAGGACGCTACAGAGAAGCGGGATGAAGCGCTCCTGGAAGTTGAACGGCTCTGTCACGACCGCAGGAAGAAGAAGGACGGTCGAGCCTGCACCGCACGTCTTCTTAAACGGGTAGTAGAGAACCGCGCAAGACCACCAAGCCAGAAGTCGCAAAGGGGTCCAACCTCCACCCTCTCTAGTCGGCCAGAGGGGATGGGCCTCGTTCTAGGGATTGTTGACCTACGAAAATAACGTGAAAATAGAAAGAGAAAACCTAGATTAGAACTGGAAAGTGTAGTAAATACTAAAACAATACGAAACGAACATAAATAAGTGAAAAAGGGGATACCTGGGGGATTTTAAACCCCTAGGGTGTCAAAAACGTGGGTGGGTGTGTGCATGGCAATGAAGATGAAGAGAAACGTGGGGAGAAAGTGTGAAAAGTGACGTATGCAATGAAAAGTGGACAAAACTATCAAACACAAAAGACTCAAAAACTGGACTACTCCCTGAACCGGAGGCTTCCATGGACATAGAAAGCCTCCCTCCTTGGTGCTAGGTCGCTCAAGAACGCGGCAGGGCTTCATCGTCGACCAAAATCTCCCCCTTTCAAACCCGGCCTTTAGGGTCTATTTATAGAGCACCTAAAGTCCTAGCCCGAAAATAGGGTTTAGAGTCATTTTCAGATCGAGATAATCAAAGGAAAATCGTAGATAAACCAATTATCTTTTATCCAGTCGAAACGGCACTTAAAATGGTTGATTATCCGCAGAGAAAATGATGGGAGAAGTTGGGGATAAAACCACAGATATAGGGATAAAAATCTGTTAAAATTCAGCAATCGACTGGATGAACGGTCTTACGATAGACCGTCCAACTGGATGTGCGGCCATGTCCTAGCCTTCCAACCCCGTCGGTGGAAATTCAAAATAAATTACAAATAATCCAGATTATCCATCGAATTGACCGAAACCTTCGCCGTTGGACTCTCATATATGAACGGCTTAGATGAGACCGTTCAAAGGAAGAGCGGCCAAAGACAAACCGTTCTAGCCTTGTCGGTGACAAATAGGTTAATTGGATAATTATCTGAGAAAACCATCCAGCGCAGGACTCTGAGAGATGAGCGGCTACCATCCGTCCGTTCATCAAGTTGAACGGCTAGATAAGGACCGCATAAATGCTTGTCGGTGATAATTCAAAAAATCAGCTAAATATCCCATAAATATATGAACGGCCCAGTAGCAATCGCACAAAAGGTTATACGGTTGGAGATTGACCGCACATGTACATGGGTGCTTGGAATTCATAGAGAAGCTCGATTAACCAAAACTAAGGCCCATCAAGCCCTGAATCAACTCGGACCAAACCAGGGAGGGAGGCTACCCATAAAATAAGCCCAAAACGTGCCTGAAAATAGCCTCAAACGAATGATGGACAACTCGAGGCATCAACAAATGGGAGTAAGAGAACGACTCAACTTATCGGCAAAAAATAGGTGTCAACAAGTGTCACGCCCCGAACCGATAGCAGCGGGAAGCGATGCTCGAAACGTGGCAAGAGACAAGTCACGATAACAACAGCAGAAGATAAATAATCACAATAAAATACAAAGAGGCCAGACACACATTTTGAGAAAATACGAACTCTTATTAATTTAAAAAGATATATTTTGACACCACTTACAATAAAAGATTCAAAATAAATAACAAAAAGAAATAACTAGACTAGCTAGACTCAAGAAAATGAAAGAGCAGACTCCAACTCTAGGTTCCAGGTTCCAGGTTCCACTCGATCACACTGATCCATTTCCCAATGCACATACCAATACTCGCATAACCTGAAAAGGGATGGAAGTAGGGGTGAGCAAAAAGCTCAGTAGGAATTATACTCTATCATCAGGCATAGTTTAAGTAATTAACAAGTAGAATACATTTTTATATGCAATACTAAGAAAGAAATAAATGACGATAACGGTATAATGAAACAACGTAATAACAAGATCTTGCAAGGTCAAGAAATATACAATTGATAATGATTAACAAGGATAACAGATACAAGAATTTACAACAGGAGATATAACAATAGACAGTAGTAAGGAATTGGCCGACAAGCAAGTAATTTATACATCATTCCAAGTACGATCAAGTAACAAGTAACAAGAGCTTTTATGTCGTAGACGGTACACAAGTCATGCATTTCGGTGCAATGCCCCACCATGTCATTAACATTCCATGGGCTCACTAACTTTCGGGCGCTCTCCCCAGGACCAGACCGGGCCCCTACGATGCGTTGGCATTGATTTATTGGATCCAAGATCCCACGAGTCTAGACATTCAGTCAATTTTTAATGGCCAATTTAATCAGAGGAATTTCTGTCATAAGTTCAGATTTAAAGGACCAAACTTGTCCTTGGATTCAAGAGTACAAAACACGGTCAAACTCATCTCCAAGAGATGTGCGGTCATAACAGAGCCGCTTAATGGTATATACGGTTCATACAGGGCCGTACATAGAGGAACTGGACTGAAACTCAGCCCGAGAGGTCAAGAAAAGAACGGCTGACAGTGGGCCGCTCAAGGTATGAACGGTGCATTATGGGCCGCTCATGTCCAGAAGATATTAAGGCCTATGAACAGGATATACGGTCCATACTGGGCCGTATAAATATATGCGGTCACAATCGGGCCGCCGAAGAGGTTATGCGGTCAACTATTAACTGCTCATGCCTCTCGTCGTCCGATTCGATCCAAACCTTAAACCAGAGGTTTAAACACATAAAACAGGGTTTGCTGGTGTTTAACAAGTTCCTAACAGGGATATAACAAAGTTCCAAGATGATGGTAAGACCGCCGGATAGAGTTTCCGGGGGTAAAACCAAGACTAGCACGCGAATCGGCTAATCAACTTGCGTAAAGCCGGAAAAAATTGGTCACGCTGTTACTGTAGTACAGCAGCTAAACAGCAAGCTAATGATCATATTAATCCTAATTACAAGTCAAATTAACAAGAGTTAAGTTTTACTTTAAGCCAAGATGCCAAAAGTGGGTTTCTATTTCACTAAGCACCATTAATGACATGAAAAAGAATGCATTAGAACCATTACTAAGTCATGTACTGGGTAGATAAACGGTTCGGACTGGACCTTATATCTACTGGGCTTAAACAGGGCTGAACGGGGCTAAACGGGCTGAAAGGGGGCACTCTGGGGCTTGGGCGGTTCCTGTTGGGCCGCCCAAGTACTTGGGCGGTTCCTGGAGGGCCGCCCAAGTTATGTGGTCCTCTATGGACCGTCCATCCTCCCTGGCCTGCCAGTTATGTGGTTACTTTCAGACCGTTTAACTTGTGCGGTTGATTTCGGACCTTATATCTAGATATGTGGTTAGTTTGGAACCGGTCATCCTGGGATGTGTGGTTCCTGAACAACCGTTTATCTCAGGCCATGCCAGGGTCAAAAGTGGTCAACAGGGATGTGCGGTCTATCGTAAGACCGTCCATCCCTGGGTCGATTCCGGTCATCCCTGCCGCGTCCGATGAACGCCGGGAAGCCAAGGTTTGATAGGGTTGCACTAAAACTCTTATAACTCAAGGAAATGGACTCCAAATAAGGGGCTTTTGGTACCGATGGAAAGCTAACAGACAATACTATCTAACAGTATGGTCAATTGTAAAATATCTCGCTGAAATCGAGATTTATTCAGGTAAGACATGGGAAACCCTAATTCTGATATACTGCGACTAAAACGTAAAATTCTCTCAGTATACAGAACAGAATTTGGGGCTTCTTATGTCAAAAGAAAGTCACTCCGATGCTGAATCCAACCATATAAGATATGGTACATGAGGATTAGGATTGGTAACTCGAAATCAGAAATCAACTCGGAAGAACACACCGAAAGCTAGGTCTAGACATGCTGTTACTCCAAACAGAAATTCTCTAGACAGGCTGAATGCAATTTAGGGCTTTTATAACCAAAGGAAAGAGCACGAAAAACTCTACAAGATGCATGGATCAATTTCATATTTACGTCCTGAAATCAGAACTAAATCGAAGAAGGAACAAAGTTAACCCTAATTTAACATGCTTCTAACATGCTTCTACTAAACCTTAAAATACTCGCATGATACTACATGATATTTGGGGCTTTATATATCAAAAGAAAGAGGACTTCATGCTAAACATTTTTATATGTTACTTGATGTTTGAGCCCGAGAGAACCTACCTCAATTTGATGAAGAACAAGGAAGAACAAAGGAGGAAGAAAGAAAGAAGGAAGCCGACACCCACGCACTCAACGCGAGATATCTCCCAGATCTGAAAACTTCAGCGACTGCCGCGGCTACCAAATGAGAATAGACTGGAAGGGCTTCATTTTGATAGCTTATACACGTTCTGGGATGGTCTGTGGTGAGAGGAATCGACGCCACAAGAGGCGTGTTGGACAAGGCGCCGCCAAGCAAGACCAAGTCAAAACTCGACCAGCCGCCTCAATTAGGGTTAGGGTTTTGAGCAATTTTTAGAGGGCTATTGAAGTTAAGATCATGGCCTTTAATTTGACACCAATTTTAGATCAAATGGTTGAGTATTAAGGTCGAATTTTGTGTTTGAAGTCAAGGTTAGGTAAAGGTTGAAAAGTGTGGATTTTTCACTTAAAACATTAAATAGATTTTGCTACGGATTTTCACTGGGTTAATCCCAGAAGACAAATTTGTTACATACACTTCCAGAAACCTAATTACCATTTCTATGGATTGTTATCACGTAGAAGAATTTTCGATGGTACTATTCCAAGGAATAAAATATTATTTAATGGAACTCACTTAAACGATAAATAGATCTAATTACAGATTTTTACTGATAAAACTCAAGAAGGCAAAGTTGTTTCATAAATCATTCTCTATCAATTTACTATTTTGCTAGATTTTTGTGAGAAAGTCGAAACTACACTAGCACTATTCACTGAGGAATATAATATTAATTTCTGAAATTCATTTATCTAAATTAAAAATTCACTATTTCAATTAAATTTCAGATTTTAAAAACCGGGATGTTACACCCTCCCCCACTTAAAGAATTTGGTCCCCAAATTCACCGGGTATTACTAATTATGTGAATGTTTAAACTAAGATGATCTTATCTATCAAAATAACATGTTAATTATACTATCTATCAAAATATCATGTTAATTATACAACTAATGACGAAAGAATTTAGCTATAGCTAGGGATAAAAGAGAACGATACCATATATAATTCTTCATTCGGTAGGAGTGGGTTCCGATTTTTTCTCTTGTAGTTTTACTTGTGGAAGTAACTTAGGACAACTAGCTATTTTATGGTCCTGATTTCCGCAACGCAGGCACGCTCCGCTCCTTCGCCAGCACTCCTTCGTGAGGTGACCAAGTTTGTGACAGTAAAAACATTCCCTTGGTGTAAGATTACTCTTCCTTATTATTACGTACGGTTTCCTTACGACGGATTCGCCAGCCTTTAGCGGAACCGAATCCTAGCTTACCCATGGAACCACTCGGTTTCATTTTAAGAATGGCTTAGAGACCTGCAAGATAGTTATATGGTTAACTTTTTTCATTACACTTACGTGTAACGCGACGTAATCTTGCATATATTTTATTACTTAACCCACGATACTACCCAATCTCACCAGGTGACAAGAGATGACACGGGTCTTAAGACTTAGGGTAACCGATACTCTTGGACAAAATCCAAGGACTCAGGCAAGGAGGCTCTGATACTAAAACTGTCACGCCCCGAACCGATAGCAGCGGGAAGCGATGCTCGGAACGTGGCAAGAGACAAGTCACGATAACAACATCGGAAGATAAATAATCACAATAAAATACAAAGAGGCCAGACACACATTTTGAGAAAATACGAACTCTTATTAGTTTAAAAAGATATATTTTGACACCACTTATAATAAAAGATTCAAAAGAAATAACTAGACTAGCTAGACTCAAGAAAATGAAAGAGCAGACTCCAACTCTAGGTTCAAGGTTCCACTCGATCACACTGATCCATTTCCCAATGCACGTACCGATACTCGCATAACCTGAAAAGGGATGGAAGTAGTGGTGAGCAAAAAGCTCAGTAGGTATTATACTCTATCATCAGGCATAGTTTAAGTAATTAACAAGTATAATACATTTTTATATGCAATACTAAGAAAGAAATAAATGACGATAACGGTATAATGAAACAACGTAATAACAAGATCTTGCAAGGTCAAGAAATATACAATTGATAATGATTAACAAGGATAACAAATACAAGAATTTACAACAGGAGATATAACAATAGACAGTAGTAAGGAATTGGCCGACAAGCAAGTAATTTATACATCATTCCAAGTACGATCAAGTAACAAGTAACAAGAGCTTTTATGTCGTAGACGGTACACAAGTCATGCATTTCGGTGCAATGCCCCACCATGTCATTAACATCCCATGGGCTCACTAACTTTCGGGCGCTCTCCCCAGGACCAGACCGGGCCCCTACGATGCGTTGGCATTGATTTATTGGATCCAAGATCCCACGAGTCTAGACATTCAGTCAATTTTTAATGGCCAATTTAATCAGAGGAATTTCTGTCATAAGTTCAGATTTAAAGGACCAAACTTGTCCTTGGATTCAAGAGTACAAAACACGGTCAAACTCATCTCCAAGAGATGTGCGGTCATAACAGAGCCGCTCAATGGTATATACGGTTCATACAGGGCCGTACATACAGGAACTGGACTGAAACTCAGCCCGAGAGGTCAAGAAAAGAACGGCTGACAGTGGGCCGCTCAAGGTATGAACGGTGCATTATGGGCCGCTCATGTCCAGAAGATATTAAGGCCTATGAACAGGATATACGGTCCATACTTGGCCGTATAAAGATATGCGGTCACAATCGGGCCGCCGAAGAGGTTATGCGGTCAACTATTAAGCGCTCATGCCTCTCGTCGTCTGATTCGATCCAAACCTTAAACCAGCGGTTTAAACACATAAAACAGGGTTTGCTGGTGTTTAACAAGTTCCTAAAAGGATATAACAAAGTTCCAAGATGATGGTAAGACCGCCGGATAGAGTTTCCGGCGGTAAAACCAAGACTAGCACGCGAATCGGCTAATCGACTTGCGTAAAGTCGAAAAAATTGGTCACGCTGTTACTGTAGTACAGCAGCTAAACAGCAAGCTAATGATCATATTAATCCTAATTACAAGTCAAATTAACAAGAATTAAGTTTTACATTAAGCCAAGATGCCAAAAAGAATGATTCAAGATGATAAGCTAATGAACAAGATCGCGTAAGTCGCGTAGGCACGAATAACAAGCATTTAACAAGAATTTAGTTGCATAATTAAATATTATTAAGTGGGTTTCTATTTCACTAATTACCATTAATGACATGAAAAAGAATGCATTAGAACCATTACTAAGTCATGTACTGGGTAGATAAACGGTTCGGACTGGACCTTATATCTACTGGGCTTAAACAGGGCTGAACGGGGCTAAACGGGCTGAAAGGGGGCACTCTGGGGCTTGGGCGGTTCCTATTGGGCCGGCCAAGTACTTGGGGGGTTCCTGGAGGGCCACCCACGTTATGTGGTCCTCTATGGACCGTCCATCCTCCCTGGCCTGCCAGTTATGTGGTTACTTTCAGACCGTTTAACTTGTGCGGTTGATTTCGGACCTTATATCTAGATATGTGGTTAGTTTGGAACCGATCATCCTGGGATGTGTGGTTCCTGAACAACCGTTTATCTCAGGCCATGCCAGGGTCAAAAGTGGTCAACAGAGATGTGCGGTCTATCGTAAGACCGTCCATCCCTGGGTCGATTCCGGTCATCCCTGCCGCGTCCGATGAACGCCGGGAAGCCAAGGTTTGATAGGGTTGCACTAAAACTCTTATAACTCAAGGAAATGGACTCCAAATAAGGGGCTTTTGGTACCGATGGAAAGCTAACAGACAATACTATCTAACAGTATGGTCAATTATAAAATATCTTGCTGAAATCGAGATTTATTAAGGTAAGACATGGGAAACCCTAATTCTGACATACTGTGACTAAAACGTAAAATTCTCTCAGTATACAGAACAGAATTTGGGGCTTCTTATGTCAAAAGAAAGCCACTCCGATGCTGAATCCAACCATATAAGATATGGTACATGAGGATTAGGATTGGTAACTCGAAATCAGAAATCAACTCGGAAGAACACACCGAAAGCTAGGTCTAGACATGCTGTTACTCCGAACAGAAATTCTCTAGACAGGCTGAATGGAATTTAGGGCTTTTATAACCAATGGAAAGAGCACGAAAAACTCTACAAGATGCATGGATCAATTTCATATTTACATCTTGAAATCAGAACTAAATCGAAGAAGGAACAAAGTTAACCCTAATTTAACATGCTTCTAACATGCTTCTACTAAACCTTAAAATACTCGCAGGATACTACATGATATTTGGGGCTTTATATATCAAAAGAAAGAGGACTTCATGCTGAACATTTTTATATGTTACTTGATGTTTGAGCCTGAGAGAACCTACCTCAATTTGATGAAGAACAAGGAAGAACAAAGGAGGAAGAAAGAAAGAAGGAAGCCGACACCCACGCACTCAACGCGAGATATCTCCCAGATCTGAAAACTTCAGCGACTGCCGCAGCTACCAAATGAGAATAGACTGGAAGGGCTTCATTTTGATAGCTTATACACGTTCTGGGATGGTCTGTGGTGAGAGGAATCGACGCCACAAGAGGCGTGTTGGACAAGGCGCCGCCAAGCAAGACCAAGTCAAAACTCGACCAGCCGCCTCAATTAGGGTTAGGGTTTCGAGCAATTTTTAGAGGGCTATTGAAGTTAAGATCATGGCCTTTAATTTGACACCAATTTCAGATCAAATGGTTGAGTATTAAGGTCTAATTTTGTGTTTGAAGTCAAGGTTAGGTAAAGGTTGAAAAGTGTGAATTTTTCACTTAAAACATTAAATAGATCTTGCTACGGATTTTCACTGGGTTAATCCCAGAAGACAAATTTGTTACATACACTTCCAGAAACCTAATTACCATTTTTATGGATTGTTATCACGTAGAAGAATTTTCGATGGTACTATTCCAAGGAATAAAATATTATTTAATGGAACTCACTTAAACGATAAATAGATCTAATTACAGATTTTTACTGATAAAACTCAAGAAGGCAAAGTTGTTTCATAAATCATTCTCTATCAATTTACTATTTTTCTAGATTTTTGTGAGAAAGTCGAAATTACACTAGCACTATTCACTGAGGAATATAATATTAATTTCTAAAATTCATTTATCTAAATTAAAAATTCACTATTTCAATTAAATTTCAGATTTTAAAAACCGGGGTGTTACACCCTCCCCCACTTAAAGCAATTTGGTCCCCAAATTCACCGGGTATTACTAATTATGTGAATGTTTAAACTAAGATGATCTTATCTATCAAAATAACATGTTAATTATACTATCTATCAAAATATCATGTTAATTATACAACTAATGACGAAAGAATTTAGCTATAGCTAGGGATAAAAGAGAACGATACCATATATAATTCTTCATTCGGTAGGAGTGGGTTCCGATTTTTTCCCTTGTAGTTTTGCTTGTGGAAGTAACTTAGGACAGCTAGCTATTTTATGATCCTGATTTCCGCAACGCAGGCACGCTCTGCTCCTTCGCCAGCACTCCTTCGTGAGGTGACCAAGTTTGTGACAGTAAAAACATTCCCTTGGTGTAAGATTACTCTTCTTCTTCTTATTACGTTGGGTTTCCTTACGACGGATTCGCCAGCCTTTAGCGGAACCGAATCCTAGCTTACCCATGGAACCACTCGGTTTCATTTTAAGAATGGCTTAGAGACCTGCAAGATAGTTATATGGTTAACTTTTTCATTACCCTTACGTGTAACACGACGTAATCTTGCATATATTTTATTACTTAACCCACGATACTACCCAATCTCACCAGGTGACAAGAGATGACACGGGTCTTAAGACTTAGGGTAACCTATACTCTTGGACAAAATCCAAGGACTCAGGCAAGGAGGCTCTGATACCAAAACTGTCACGCCCCGAACCGATAGCAGCGGGAAGCGATGCTCGGAACGTGGCAAGAGACAAGTCACGATAACAAGAGCGGAAGATAAATAATCACAATAAAATACAAAGAGGCCAGACACACATTTTGAGAAAATACGAACTCTTATTAATTTAAAAAGATATATTTTGACACCACTTACAATAAAAGATTCAAAATAAATAACAAAAAGAAATAACTAGACTAGCTAGACTCAAGAAAATGAAAGAGCAGACTCCAACTCTAGGTTCCAGGTTCCACTCGATCACACTGATCCATTTCCCAATGCACGTACCGATACTCGCATAACCTGAAAAGGGATGGAAGTAGGGGTGAGCAAAAAGCTCAGTAGGAATTATACTCTATCATCAGGCATAGTTTAAGTGATTAACAAGTAGAATACATTTTTATATGCAATACTAAGAAAGAAATAAATGACGATAACGGTATAATGAAACGACGTAATAACAAGATCTTGCAAGGTCAAGAAATATACAATTGATAATGATTAACAAGGATAACAGATACAAGAACTTACAACAGGAGATATAACAATAGACAGTAGTAAGGAATTGGCCGACAAGCAAGTAATTTATACATCATTCCAAGTACGATCAAGTAACAAGTAACAAGAGCTTTTATGTCGTAGACGGTACACAAGTCATGCATTTCGGTGCAATGCCCCACCATGTCATTAACATCCCATGGGCTCACTAACTTTCGGGCGCTCTCCCTAGGACTAGACCGGGCCCCTACGATGCGTTGGCATTGATTTATTGGATCCAAGATCCTACGAGTCTAGATATTCAGTCAATTTTTAATGGCCAATTTAATCAGAGGAATTTCTGTCATAAGTTCAGATTTAAAGGACCAAACTTATCCTTGGATTCAAGAGTACAAAACACGGTCAAACTCATCTCCAAGAGATGTGCGGTCATAACAGAGCCGCTCAATGGTATATACGGTTCATACAGGGCCGTACATCTAGGAACTGGACTGAAACTCAGCCCGAGAGGTCAAGAAAAGAACGGCTGACAGTGGGCCGCTCAAGGTATGAACGGTGCATTATGGGCCGCTCATGTCCAGAAGACATTAAGGCCTATGAACAGGATATACGGTCCATACTGGGCCGTATAAAGATATGCGGTCACAATCGGGCCGCCGAAGAGGTTATGCGGTCAACTATTAACCGCTCATGCCTCTCGTCGTCCGATTCGATCCAAACCTTAAACCAGCGGTTTAAACACATAAAACAGGGTTTGCTGGTGTTTAAAAGTTCCTAACAGGATATAACAAAGTTCCAAGATGATGGTAAGACCGCCGGATAGAGTTTCCGGGGTAAAACCAAGACTAGCACGCGAATCGGCTAATCGACTTGCGTAAAGTCGAAAAAATTGGTCACGCTGTTACTGTAGTACAGCAGCTAAACAGCAAGCTAATGATCATATTAATCCTAATTACAAGCCAAATTAACAAGAATTAAGTTTTACATTAAGCCAAGATGCCAAAAAGAATGATTCAAGATGATAAGCTAATGAACAAGATCGCGTAAGTCGCGTAGGCACGAATAACAAGCATTTAACAAGAATTTAGTTGCATAATTAAATATTATTAAGTGGGTTTCTATTTCACTAATTACCATTAATGACATGAAAAAGAATGCATTAGAACCATTACTAAGTCATGTACTGGGTAGATAAACGGTTCGGACTGGACCTTATATCTACTGGGCTTAAACAGGGCTGAACGGGGCTAAACGGGCTGAAAGGGGGCACTCTGGGGCTTGGGCGGTTCCTGTTGGGCCGCCCAAGTACTTGGGTGGTTCCTGGAGGGCCGCCCAAGTTATGTGGTCCTCTATGGACCGTCCATCCTCCCTGGCCTGCCAGTTATGTGGTTACTTTCAGACCGTTTAACTTGTGCGGTTGATTTCGGACCTTATATCTAGATATGTGGTTAGTTTGGAACCGTTCATCCTGGGATGTGTGGTTCCTGAACAACCGTTTATCTCAGGCTATGCCAGAGTCAAAATGGTCAAAGAGGATGTGCGGTCTATCGTAAGACCGTCCATCTCTGGGTCGATTCCGGTCATCCCTGCCGCGTCCGGTGAACGCCGGGAAGCAAGGTTTGATAGGGTTGCACTAAAACTCTAATAACTCATGGAAATGGACTCCAAATAAGGGGCTTTTGGTACCGTTGGAAAGCTAACAGAGAATACTATCTAACAGTAAGGCCAATTGCAAAATATCTCGCTGAAATCGAGATTTAGTAAGGTAAGACATGGGAAACCCTAATTCTGACATACTGTGACTAAAACGTAAAATTCTCTCAGTATACAGAACAGAATTTGGGGCTTCTTATGTCAAAAGAAAGCCACTCCGATGCTGAATCCAACCATATAAGATATGGTACATGAGGATTAGGATTGGTAACTCGAAATCAGAAATCAACTCGGAAGAACACACCGAAAGCTAGGTCTAGACATGCTGTTACTCCGAACAGAAATTCTCTAGACAGGCTGAATGGAATTTAGGGCTTTTATAATCAA
The DNA here is from genome assembly GCA_022559845.1 of Amorphophallus konjac. Lineage (NCBI taxonomy): Eukaryota > Viridiplantae > Streptophyta > Magnoliopsida > Alismatales > Araceae > Amorphophallus > Amorphophallus konjac. The sequence goes on from JAHNEJ010003396.1 coordinate 26,817, forward strand.
TGGAAAGAGCACGAAAAACTCTACAAGATGCATGGATCAATTTCATATTTACGTCCTGAAATCAGAACTAAATCGAAGAAGGAACAAAGTTAACCCTAATTTAACATGCTTCTAACATGCTTCTACTAAACCTTAAAATACTCGCAGGATACTACATGATATTTGGGGCTTTATATATCAAAAGAAAGAGGACTTCATGCTGAACATTTTTATATATTACTTGATGTTTGAGCCCGAGAGAACCTACCTCAATTTGATGAAGAACAAGGAAGAACAAAGGAGGAAGAAAGAAAGAAGGAAGCCGACACCCACGCACTCAACGCGAGATATCTCCCAGATCTGAAAACTTCAGCGACTGCCGCGGCTACCAAATGAGAATAGACTGGAAGGGCTTCATTTTGATAGTTTATACACGTTCTGGGATGGTCTGTGGTGAGAGGAATCGACGCCACAAGAGGCGTGTTGGACAAGGCGCCGCCAAGCAAGACCAAGTCAAAACTCGACCAGCCGCCTCAATTAGGGTTAGGGTTTCGAGCAATTTTTAGAGGGCTATTGAAGTTAAGATCATGGCCTTTAATTTGACACCAATTTCAGATCAAATGGTTGAGTATTAAGGTCGAATTTTGTGTTTGAAGTCAAGGTTAGGTAAAGGTTGAAAAGTGTGGATTTTTCACTTAAAACATTAAATAGATCTTGCTACGGATTTTACTGGGTTAATCCCAGAAGACAAATTTGTTACATACACTTCCAGAAACCTAATTACCATTTTTATGGATTTTTATCACGTAGAAGAATTTTCGATGGTACTATTCCAAGGAATAAAATATTATTTAATGGAACTCACTTAAACGATAAATAGATCTAATTACAGATTTTTACTGATAAAACTCAAGAAGGCAAAGTTGTTTCATAAATCATTCTCTATCAATTTACTATTTTTCTAGATTTTTGTGAGAAAGTCGAAATTACACTAGCACTATTCACTGAGGAATATAATATTAATTTCGAAATTAATTTATCTAAATTAAAAATTCACTATTTCAATTAAATTTCAGATTTTAAAAACCGGGTGTTACACCCTCCCCCACTTAAAGGAATTTGGTCCCCAAATTCACCGGGTATTACTAATTATGTGAATGTTTAAACTAAGATGATCTTATCTATCAAAATAACATGTTAATTATACTATCTATCAAAATATCATGTTAATTATACAACTAATGACGAAAGAATTTAGCTATAGCTAGGGATAAAGAGAACGATACCATATATAATTCTTCATTCGGTAGGAGTGGGTTCCGATTTTTCTCTTGTAGTTTTGCTTGTGGAAGTAACTTAGGGCAATTAGCTATTCTATGATCCTGATTTCCGCAACGCAGGCACGCTCCGCTCCTTCGTGAGGTGACCAAGTTTGTGACAGTAAAAATATTCCCTTGGTGTAAGATTACTCTTCTTCTTCTTATTACGTCGGGTTTCCTTACGACGGATTCGCCAGCCTTTAGCGGAACCGAATCCTAGCTTACCCATGGAACCACTCGGTTTCATTTTAAGAATGGCTTAGAGACCTGCAAGATAGTTATATGGTTAACTTTTTCATTACCCTTACGTGTAACACGACGTAATCTTGCATATATTTTATTACTTACCCCACGATGCTACCCAATCTCACCAGGTGACAAGAGATGACACGGGTCTTAAGACTTAGGGTAACCTATACTCTTGGACAAAATCCAAGGACTCAGGCAAGGAGGCTCTGATACCAAAACTGTCACGCCCCGAACCGATAGCAGCGGGAAGCGATGCTCGGAACGTGGCAAGAGACAAGTCACGATAACAAGAGCGGAAGATAAATAATCACAATAAAATACAAAGAGGCCAGACACACATTTTGAGAAAATACGAACTCTTATTAATTTAAAAAGATATATTTTGACACCACTTACAATAAAAGATTCAAAATAAATAACAAAAAGAAATAACTAGACTAGCTAGACTCAAGAAAATGAAAGAGCAGACTCCAACTCTAGGTTCCAGGTTCCACTCGATCACACTGATCCATTTCCCAATGCACGTACCGATACTCGCATAACCTGAAAAGGGATGGAAGTAGGGGTGAGCAAAAAGCTCAGTAGGAATTATACTCTATCATCAGGCATAGTTTAAGTGATTAACAAGTAAATTACATTTTTATATGCAATACTAAGAAAGAAATAAATGACGATAACGGTATAATGAAACAACGTAATAACAAGATCTTGCAAGGTCAAGAAATATACAATTGATAATGATTAACAAGATAACAAGTACAAGAATTTACAACAGGAGATATAACAATAGACAGTAGTAAGGAATTGGCCACAAGTAAGTAATTATACATCATTCCAAGTACGATCAAGTAACAAGTAACAAGAGCTTTTATGTCGTAGACGGTACACAAGTCATGCATTTCGGTGCAATGCCCCACCATGTCATTAACATCCCATGGGCTCACTAACTTTCGGGCGCTCTCCCCAGGACCAGACCGGGCCCCTACGATGCGTTGGCATTGATTTATTGGATCCAAGATCCCACGAGTCTAGACATTCAGTCAATTTTTAATGGCCAATTTAATCAGAGGAATTTCTGTCATAAGTTCAGATTTAAAGGACCAAACTTGTCCTTGGATTCAAGAGTACAAAACACGGTCAAACTCATCTCCAAGAGATGTGCGGTCATAACAGAGCCGCTCAATGGTATATACGGTTCATACAGGGCCGTACATACAGGAACTGGACTGAAACTCAGCCCGAGAGGTCAAGAAAAGAACGGCTGACAGTGGGCCGCTCAAGGTATGAACGGTGCATTATGGGCCGCTCATGTCCAGAAGACATTAAGGCCTATGAACAGATATACGGTCCATACTGGGCCGTATAAAGATATGCGGTCACAATCGGGCCGCCGAAGAGGTTATGCGGTCAACTATTAACCGCTCATGCCTCTCGTCGTCCGATTCGATCCAAACCTTAAACCAGCGGTTTAAACACATAAAACAGGGTTTGCTGGTGTTTAACAAGTTCTAACAGGGATATAACAAAGTTCCAAGATGATGGTAAGACCGCCGGATAGAGTTTCCGGGGTAAAACCAAGACTAGCACGCGAATCGGCTAATCGACTTGCGTAAAGTCGAAAAAATTGGTCACGCTGTTACTGTAGTACAGCAGCTAAACAGCAAGCTAATGATCATATTAATCCTAATTACAAGCCAAATTAACAAGAATTAAGTTTTACATTAAGCCAAGATGCCAAAAAGAATGATTCAAGATGATAAGCTAATGAACAAGATCGCGTAAGTCGCGTAGGCACGAATAACAAGCATTTAACAAGAATTTAGTTGCATAATTAAATATTTATTAAGTGGGTTTCTATTTCACTAATTACCATTAATGACATGAAAAAGAATGCATTAGAACCATTACTAAGTCATGTACTGGGTAGATAAACGGTTCGGACTGGACCTTATATCTACTGGGCTTAAACAGGGCTGAACGGGGCTAAACGGGCTGAAAGGGGGCACTCTGGGGCTTGGGCGGTTCCTGTTGGGCCGCCCAAGTACTTGGGCGGTTCCTGGAGGGCCGCCCAAGTTATGTGGTCCTCTATGGACCGTCCATCCTCCCTGGCCTGCCAGTTATGTGGTTACTTTCTGACCGTTTAACTTGTGCGGTTGATTTCGGACCTTATATCTAGATATGTGGTTAGTTTGGAACCGTTCATCCTGGGATGTGTGGTTCCTGAACAACCGTTTATCTCAGGCCATGCTAAGGTCAAAAGTGGTCAACAGAGATGTGCGGTCTATCGTAAGACCGTCCATCCCTGGGTCGATTCCGGTCATCCCTGCCGCGTCCGGTGAACGCCGGGAAGCAAGGTTTGATAGGGTTGCACTAAAACTCTAATAACTCAAGGAAATGGACTCCAAATAAGGGGCTTTTGGTACCGTTGGAAAGCTAACAGAGAATACTATCTAACAGTAAGGCCAATTGCAAAATATCTCGCTGAAATCGAGATTTATTAAGGTAAGACATGGGAAACCCTAATTCTGACATACTGTGACTAAAACGTAAAATTCTCTCAGTATACAGAACAGAATTTGGGGCTTCTTATGTCAAAAGAAAGCCACTCCGATGCTGAATCCAACCATATAAGATATGGTACATGAGGATTAGGATTGGTAACTCGAAATCAGAAATCAACTCGGAAGAACACACCGAAAGCTAGGTCTAGACATGCTGTTACTCCGAACAGAAATTCTCTAGACAGGCTGAATGGAATTTAGGGCTTTTATAATCAATGGAAAGAGCACGAAAAACTCTACAAGATGCATGGATCAATTTCATATTTACGTCCTGAAATCAGAACTAAATCGAAGAAGGAACAAAGTTAACCCTAATTTAACATGCTTCTAACATGCTTCTACTAAACCTTAAAATACTCGCAGGATACTACATGATATTTGGGGCTTTATATATCAAAAGAAAGAGGACTTCATGCTGAACATTTTTATATATTACTTGATGTTTGAGCCCGAGAGAACCTACCTCAATTTGATGAAGAACAAGGAAGAACAAAGGAGGAAGAAAGAAAGAAGGAAGCCGACACCCACGCACTCAACGCGAGATATCTCCCAGATCTGAAAACTTCAGCGACTGCCGCGGCTACCAAATGAGAATAGACTGGAAGGGCTTCATTTTGATAGTTTATACACGTTCTGGGATGGTCTGTGGTGAGAGGAATCGACGCCACAAGAGGCGTGTTGGACAAGGCGCCGCCAAGCAAGACCAAGTCAAAACTCGACCAGCCGCCTCAATTAGGGTTAGGGTTTCGAGCAATTTTTAGAGGGCTATTGAAGTTAAGATCATGGCCTTTAATTTGACACCAATTTCAGATCAAATGGTTGAGTATTAAGGTCGAATTTTGTGTTTGAAGTCAAGGTTAGGTAAAGGTTGAAAAGTGTGCATTTTTCACTTAAAACATTAAATAGATCTTGCTATGGAATTTCACTGGGTTAATCCCAGAAGACAAATTTGTTACATACACTTCTAGAAACCTAATTACCATTTTTATGGATTTTTATCACGTAGAAGAATTTTCGATGGTACTATTCCAAGGAATAAAATATGATTTAATGGAACTCACTTAAACGATAAATAGATCTAATTACAGATTTTTACTGATAAAACTCAAGAAGGCAAAGTTGTTTCATAAATCATTCTCAATCAATTTACTATTTTTCTAGATTTTTGTGAGAAAGTCGAAATTACACTAGCACTATTCACTGAGGAATATAATATTAATTTCCGAAATTCATTTATCTAAATTAAAAATTCACTATTTCAATTAAATTTTAGATTTTAAAAACCGGGGTGTTACAACAAGGATGTCCTTGGGATTCCCCATAGAGTCTCTATTTATAGGAATGAGACGAAACCCCGAGAGGGCAAAAGAGTTTTCGTGCCTCCACAACTTTGTGGAAATCGAAGCGACGGGACCGCGAAGATCGTTCCATCTTCCCCAACTTTTCTGACTCTCAGTCCTTCCTTTATGTCGGTCTTGAGATCTCTTGGACCGAGGTTCCTTTCGTCCGGATACATCAGTCGCATAGTAGACGAGAGGACAGAGAGAGATACTGCAACGGCTAACACCGCATAGTGGTGACAAATAGTCATCAATGGTGACAAATAGGCTTCAAGGCTGACAAATGTCTCGTAAGGGTGATAAATCGATAACAGAATTCACTATATGTGATGAAGAGAAATAAAGGCGACGCCTAGCGTGCAATTAGAATGACAAATAGCTCGTTATGAGTGACAAATAGCCATTAGAAGTGACAAATAGCTCTGTAACGGTGACAAATAACTCATGGCAGTGAAACATGAAGAAACTCAAGTTCGTTTGAAGGATTTAACCGTGTCCTAGCGATCCTAACTCTACCAACACGAATCTGAAGCTTTCCTAATCATCAAACGACACTGATTAAACTTGACCTGTCTTTCTAACTCGACCTGCCTTTCATATGTTTAGACCTAAAATTGCACATATGCTCAGACCTTAGTGTGCGCTCATGCACATATCCTCATACCTTAGTGTGCAACAGTGACAATGTGCACCGACCTTTGCATGCAGCATTTTGTTCATGTGCACTGACCTGAAATGTAACACTGAACATGTGCATCGACCTTATGTGCTTACATGCAGACATGCACTGACCTCCATATGCGACATGCATGAACATGCACCGACCTACATATGCAATACTATGAGCATACACCGACCTTCATATGCAGCACTATTAATATGCACCGATCTTCATATGCAACATGTATGAACATGCACCGACCTTCAAATGCAGCATGTATGAACATGCACCGACCTTAGTGAGAAACACATACACACTAGCATGAGAGGCTATAAGATACTAACATTGTTGCCATAATGAAAAGTAGATTCATAATATCATAATTTGCCAATATCCAAAAGCTGAAGATAAAATGTATTGTTGCCAATCATCAAAACTTAATTAGAAATTAAATTCAGAGAATCAAGTTAAAAGAGACACACCATGGGACACACATTATCCCACACAATCTCCCCACAATATCCGTCTCCGGATAGGTGGTGCCATCTCCTCATCTTCTAGTTGGTCTAAAATAGCCTCCTCAATGTCGTTGAACAATTCATCGTCCTCCATTACAAATTCCATTACAATCCGATCAAAGTCTACACATCACACAAAGCACGTCCATCACCAAGACATCGAAGATGAAATAACCAAGTCGTTGTCAACGAGTAAAATGTCCAGTACATTATTTCCATAAGCAAACCAAGCGTAGTACACTTCCTTACCTACAACAACAGTAATAACAAAGTAACTAATATGAAGAGGAGCAACACTACTAGAGTACATAATAGAACAATAACAATATAAGGCACATTTGACATTTGTGTAGTCTGTTGGCGTAGTGCCTGGTTCCTTGAATCATAGTCAGGCCCGGGACTTGCATGATATGTAGGCATGGGCCTTTCCTATAGTTGAGGATGATCAACATACGTATGCTTGCTATTGCCAACCCCATTATAGCAGCATGTGCTTCCTCTACCGAGTGAAAACCCTTATAACAAGCTCCAGGGTATCCATTCACTTGGACAAAGCATTCGGGCCAACTATAACATACACCGGGTTCGCGACCAACCCACACTACATAGCATTTATACCTTCCCATTTTCTAAACCTCAATTCTCTACATGTAAGGTGTTATAAAAGATAATAGGTTTGACAGACATAATAATTGCAACAAATTTAATATGAAGTCCAATCCATAAGAGCAAGTTTGTAGATCAAAAGGCATGTAGGCTTAAGGTTACACTGCATGAAGCATGATATAGTGGGGTAGGTGATTTAAGTCTGCTAGTTAAAGTGTATGAACAAGGTTTATGTCATGTGAATTAACACCCAATCAACCCTAAGCAATAGTATGCCTTAATGTGGTGGAATAAAATTTGAACATATTTACATGCTTTCCTGGCAAGTAATAACAATATGGAAGTCCATTTCCGTGTGCTATTATCAAAGCAAGGTAGATGTTAGGCCCAATATAGTGTACAGAGCATACACAAAGCATGGTAGAGGTCCAACGAAAAATAATACTTGTGCATAGGTTAAGAACAAAATAACCACTGCATCCGTTTAATATGAAACTACCCAGAGGATATCATATACGAACATATGAAAGGCCTGTAAAATGCATAAACTTGGAAGAGGATTAAAAAAAAGGAAGAGGGCATCTGCAGCAGGAACCAGTGACGACAAGGGACCGAGGAGGACGCAGAGGAGATGGGCTTTTCTGCTGGGGAAGCCACCGCTACGCGCTCTGATGAATGGGATGACATTGCGGAGGAGCCTTAAGAATTTAAAATAGAAGAGCGGGTGTCAATGTAGGGTCACGAGCGGGATCAGTGTGTCGATTTAACACATCGCTGCAATGGAGGTGGTAACACAGCCCCTCGGGAGCAGAAAAAAGAGGAATGTCGGGAACCCTAGCCGAACGATCGTCGCTCGATCGGAGCATATTGCAGAGGGGATTGGACAAGAGAGGGTGTAGGCAAATACACTGGATAAGGGTGAAAAATACCTATCAGTGGCGACAACTAGATCTGTAGAGTAGACAAATACACTGGTAAGGGTGAAAAATAGATCCTAGAGCTAACCAATGAAAATTAGAAGGATCTGAAAGGAGGAGTCAAGTTCACAAGAGGACAAAAATGTGAACAGTGTATCAAGAGTTTATAGAGGAACCAGAAGAAGAACGAAGGGACTTGGTCAATGCCAAGACAGTCAATGTCGACTCGTCAAGGTCAACGCCAATCAAAGAGGACTCCAGAAAGCTCAACTTTTTCTTGACTACAGTCATGAGGTCCCAGTCAAAGTCAAAGGTTAATGAATAGATTAGTCAGCTACAGTGATCCAGGTCAAAGACGAGCAGCTAATGAAGAGAAAAGAAGGCAACGACTGGTCATGTTGTAAGATAAGAGTGATAAATATGCAGTAAGGGTGACAAATAGCCCGTATGACTGACAAATGGACGATAAGCGTGCAAATTAGCCAGTAAGGCTGACAAATGGGCTGAAAAGGTGAATCACAGGCTCGATGTGTCTGGCACACGCTCAACTCGAAGGCTAGGGGCCCAGGCTTTGCACTTGATCCGAGGCTACCCTGTCAAAGGTATATTCTCTCTCATGGGACAAGGATATTTCCATATTTCATCCTGATCATCTATTATTCACCCTTTGTCGCCTCTTTTACACCAGTAATGCCTATTTTTCACCATTGGCCACCTATTTGTCACCCTTAAAGCATAGCCAAAGCCCTTTTCATCCAGCGGGTGACTTGGGTTTTTCTCTTCAGCAGTCTGAACTGGAGTCGGCTCCACGGTTGACTCTAGTCGACACTTGTGCAAGTAAAGCCTTCATCATTTCACACTTCAGCCTAGTTCCTTAACCAAACTTGAATCTGTCTTTAGAAAACTCATTGATATTCATGAATTAACATTATCAAGCACACACATTAACAACATTAAAACATATAAAACTTTGAAGATTAAAATGTATGACAAAATAAATATCAATGAAGATAGGTATGCCACATTCTGAGGTTTGAGACATGAAATATTTAAGATCTTATATTTCCAAAGGTAATGAGGTTGACCCCAAATTGGGCTCTAAACATATTACACTCACCCTCATTAAATGTCCATGATGTCTCCCCCTTCCTTGACAATTCTTGAACATATTTCAGTACATAAATGGCACAGTTGAGGCTTCCATCTGCCTGTTGGGGACATTCGTTGTCGAATACAAGATCCCATTTCTCAACTGCCTCGAATGTCCCATAGAGCTTCAGAGACCCCCGTACAACTGTAGCATGCAAATGAAAGGTTATAAATTATTAAGGAATAATTAAAAGATAATGTAAATATCTATGATTTTGGGTACATGGATAAGAAAAAGTACCCAATTTCTATAGCGGCATCATGGATGGCCATGCCTCTCATGGAATTGTATGAGACAAAGCGGCGATTTTCCATGTCAACAGCAAGCGAATGCCAGTGACCTCCAGAGTGTAACACGAAGAATAAATATTTGTTCTTATGCACTTCTGATAATTCAACATTCTCGTAGGCGCACTCCAACAATTCGTTGGATTTTTCATAGTTTGCCGCTCTCCTGCCATTTATGTTGAAGAGGCGAAATCTCGCGCTGGTTCCTGAGCTGGCTGGTAATCACCAAGATAATGAACTGCAAGACAGGGAAACGGGTCAGAGGGCCCAGGGGGATTCCCTGGGGCAAAACCCTCCGACGCTCAAGTCAGTAGAGCAATGGTGGGAGCAGCGATAGGGAGGAGAAGGTGAAGGCGCGAGATCCCTCTCCACCAATGGGGTGAAGTGATCCTTGCTCGGGAGTTGGGGGTGGAACAATGCCCTTTTGGACTTACCTTTCGCAGGAGGGTATCCCAGGTTTTTATAGTGCGCCGCCTTCTGGAGTCCTGCAAGCTGAGAGGTCTCCGGTGGAGGTTACGTCCTCGTCGTGGGCTTTGATGGCCTCATCGTGGGGGCGTTATCCTCGCGGGGAAGCCGGAGCTCCTGGACTTCTTAGCGTTTAGCCCGCTGTGGACTCTAACGGCTGCAGTGATGAACATTTCATCGGTCATTCCGAGCTTAAGGGGGCCGGCCCTATCGGGCGATAGGCCTAGCTCGGTGAGGAGATGGGTCGGATAGACCGGCTAGCGCTTCCCCCCTTCGTGTGGAGGGATAGCTCGTGCGCGGGTCTTCCTGTGACCTGACCGAGGCTCGGGCTCTCCGAGCCTTGGGGCCGCCTAGGAGAGTTGTTTCCTCGAGCATTATTTTATTGGGGTTTTCCCAGTGGGCCCTGCGGGCTGTCACTTGGGCGAGCTTGCCTCGTTGGGCCTAGTTGGCTTTGCTCTTTGAGTGGGCTGCAGGAATCCCCCTCTCCACTTGTCCCCCTCCTACTCCGGAGCCAAGGAGGCTCGGTTGAGTAGTTTTTTGAGGCTTTGGACCGGCGTGGCTCGGGTGGGTGGAATCCTGTTGGCGTGATGATGCCACGTGTAGTGGTCGCCTGGGCCCATAGTAATAATGATCCTGACGGATTTTGAAATGAAGGGGCCCCCTTTTTCTCGGAGGTTGAAACGGCGCGCCGCCTCCCGCGAGGGTTTATAGGCGTAGGGCGTTGCTCGTTCCTCCAAGTCTTTTTAGGATTTTCGGCCTTTGCTCCATTTCTCTGCTTCTGGGGCTCCTTGATGTGCCGTGAAGATACAACAGGGGAGCAAGCTCTTGCGGTGGCATTTGAGGAGCTGGCACGTGTAACCGCGGAGGCGATCCGGCGGCTTCCCTCTCCTCCGGAGTCTTCGGGCTCTAGTGAAGGTTCTTCTTCCAACTTGATGGCGGATCTGCGCTCGAAAGTCAAGCAGGTGAGGCGGGAGCCCATCCCCAATCGCAGCGAGTTGGGGGAGGCTGATGTGAAGAAATTGGAGCATCGGTTTCGCCTGCCTCTCCGATATAGCTTTGTAGCTGCTGCCCCATACAAGACGAGCTTGGACAGCCGTACGAGCCATATTTATACTTTTCTCCTGGCGTGGAAGAGTGGATTCTGCCTCCCCTTCGAGCATTTCATCTTGAAGCTTCTCAATTTTTTCGTGTTGGCGCCTGTTCAGCTGGTGGCCAACTCGTATCTCCTGCTTTCTGCCTTTCGGATCCTCTGCCGCCTGTAGGGGGTTCCCCCGTCGCTGGATCTTTTTCATTATTTCTTCGAGCTGAAGGCACATCCGTCGGCGGGGAAAGGCTTCTACTTTATCCAGGCGCGTAGGAATCGGAGTTGTATTCCGCTGGCGGCGAAGGATTCATCGCACAAAGGGTGGAAGAGGCAGTTTTTCTGGGTGAAAGCGGAAGCAGTGGACGAGTCCTGGAGGTGCCAGGTTATGCCCAACTTCCATCCGAATCTTCCCCCGTGCCAGGAGGAGTTCCCCGCCGACGTGGAAGAGTATGCCGCTCTCTTGTTGATAAATCACCGGTCGACTGAGGAGCTGGTGACGCTGGAGAACGTGGAGCGGTATCTGCTTACACAGCTCAAGCCATCAGGTGCCATTCTTCGGATTCTACTGCGGGGTCGGAGGGTCGACTTTTCGTTTCCTAACCGAATCTTCTTCTTCATTGTAGACATCTGGCGGGAGCCCTTGGAAGAGGTCACCGAGGTCGTCGATCTTGGGGATGATTCGGCGGCCGATGAGCCTGTCGCTCCCGCGGGTCGTTCCCAAGCCCGGGATAAGGGCAAGGGGGCGGCCTCCGAGGGATCTTCGCGGTCAAGCAGGGCGAAGCGCAAGGATCCCCTGGAGGGGAGATTGCGGGAAGCCGCGAAGGCCAAGAAACGGGCGAAGAAGGCCGGCCATCCTACCGCTGTCGGGGGTGATTCTGGCTCGGCGGCGCTCCCCTCTCGGGGGCAAGGTGGGGCCGACCCTTCCGGGCCAGCTCCCCCACCTACCAGGCGAGAGGGGGCCGAAGAGACCGGGGGCCCCTCAGAGGGCGGAGATGGGTCGGTTCTCCCCTCCCCGGGGATGGAGGGGGCCAGCGCTGTAGCGGCCGGCGTCGAGACCGGGAGACCGGTCGAGGTCGGCGCTGTCTAGGGCGGAGAGGCGCGGGCCGAGACAGATAGGGATGGGGGTTCGCCCGCGAGGGTGTCGCAGCCCCAAGTGCCCGAAGTTCTTGGTGCGGTCGATCCTGCGGCGTCGGTCGAGGTTGGGGGTTCGCCCGGGGAGGTGTCGCAACCCCAACCGACCGCGGCGCGCGGGGCGGTCGGCCCCGTCGCTCGGGCCGATCCTTCTGGCGGGGCGTCCGGTGGGGAGCGTATCTCCTTGCCGGAGGCTGTGGAAAGGCTCGGCGTTTCAGGCGACCTGTACCGGGTTTGCCGAGAGGTTGCCGCAAAGACGAGGGGGGGAGACAAGCGCCACTCCCCCTCCGGCGTCCTCGACGTCCTCATGGAGGGCGGCCTAGTCATGGCTCGGTCGGCGGCCTTGATGGCGGAGACGTACGCTCGGACGGAGGCGGAGCGATCGCGTCTTGCCTGGGCCCTCGGGGGGGGCGAGAGAAAACTGGTCTGCCTCAACGAGGAACATGAGGGGCTCCGACGGGAGTTCTCCGCGATCAGGGACTTGGCACGGGCGAGCCGGCTAGAAACCGAGGTGCTGACTAAGCAGTTGGCTAAGGCCCGGGAGTCGCTCGAGAGGAAAAGCAAACTCTTGGAAGAGGAGCGTTTACGTCACCTCGAGCTGGACGGTCGCTGGGAGCTCGAACGGGCTGAGTTACTGGACCGGGCGGAGGTAGCGGAGCGCCTTCGTTCCGTGGCCAAGGCGGACCGAGTCCGGGCGGAGAGGCGGTCGAGCGAGGCTGAGCGAGGGATGGTCGCGGCAGAGGAACGCCTGGCGGGAGCAGAGGAGCGTGCGGCCGAGGCGGAGCGGGCTCGAGTCAAGCTCGTTGGAAGGATGGAGCAGATCGAGGCGGAGGCAATCGAGCGATATAGAAGCTCGGACGCTTACTCAGCTGACCTGGAGAGAGCCGCCCTACCGTGGCGCCCGAAAGGGGTTTAAGCAGGGTTATCGTTGGGCGGTGGACTATGCCTTCGATCGAGACTCCGGGATCGAGTTCCCTTTGGGCCAGGCTTATGACTCAGATGAGTCAGTTTCTAGCTCCTCTGCGTCGAGCGGGGAAGATCCAGAGGGGTCTCCTACGGCGGGGTCACCAACTCCGGACGCCTCGGGAGGGCTCGCGACCGAGACAATTCTCGCACAGGCGAGGTCAGTGCCTAGGTCGGCCGTCACCGAAGGTGCTGGGGGTGACGCGCCTACTTCCGTCGCTTCCGAGCTTCAAAGTGGGCCCGAGGCCTGATGTATTTTGCCTTATTTTACCCCTTTCTCTTGTTTGTCTCTCTTTCCTCCTTTAGGGAGTTTCCTCTTTATAAGATAATAAATGACTTACTTGTTTGATCGCCATCCTTGCCGTGATTTGGCTGGCGTATCTGGAGTAGTTGAAAAAGTGCCGATATGTCCTGCGTGGTTTTCGCACGCTGATTTGGTAGGCTTCTGACGGGGCGTCTTTTCGTTCCCTCGCGCTTTGAATGCCAGTCCGCTTCGTGAATCCCTCTGGGACGGGAAACGAGGAGTTAGAGGTGACCGTTCAGGGGAGAAATCCTTTGGCGTGTTTTTGAGGGGGGGGGTTTAAGGCGTGTAGCCTCCTTTGGCCTATAAGAAGGACCGAAAGGCGCCCTTCCCTCTTTACCGCTTGGGATTTTCTCTAACAGTTTTCCCTCACTCCTTCTTCTTCACCCTGCGTTGTGCCGTTGCATGGAGGATCCTTTGGAGGGTGACGCCGCTGACGATGGGGAGCAGAGAGCTCTTGCTGTCCTGGCTTGTTGGATGGGTCCCACGGTCGCCGCACGGGTTTGAGATGGGTCCGACGGTCGCCGCACAGATCTGGAGAGGGCTTCGACGTGCGAGGGCACGGCTCTTGCCCTTTCTCAGTTCCGGCGTGGCTTCCAGGCGGGCACCGAGGCGGAGGACGGATGGGGGTATCAGGGATGCCTGCCGCCACTCCCCCTCCGCATGGGGGGGGGGGGGGGGCGCATCAAGTTCCCTCCTCACCGAAGCCTTCCTCCGTCTGTAGCCTCCTTTTCCCTCTTCTGCTCTTCATTTCTTTCACTCTTCGGAGGCTGCTTGCTCTCTGTTCCCTTCCAATGAGTTGGCAGGTTAGGAAAAAAGGGGTCTTCACGGCGCTCCTTCTCCCTAGCCTCCATCAACTTGGAAGGTAGCCTTCTCCGACTTTAGAAGGTGGCTACCTTCTCTGCAGTCCCTCTGTCACCTTTGTCGGGGTCGTCTGAGCCAACTGGATCGGCCCCCTCTTGTCCGAGCCAGTTTCTACGCGAGGCAGAGTCAGTGGCTGGACGCGAGGAGATCGAGATCAAGTCAACCGAGTGATGTCCCCTTGCAGCGGTGTTAGATGGATTTTCTTGCTTTTTGTCATGCAATGTACTGGCCTTTGCCTTTCTGATGTATCAATAGTTTTGAATGGAAAGGAATTTATTTCGTCCTTCTTGTTGTACAATTTCAAAAATAGAATTTGCGTAGTGCAGCTGCGTTCCATGTCCGAGGAATAGGATCCCCTTCCATTGTTGCTAACCTGTACGCACCTTTCCCGAGCGTCTCGACCACTCGGTAGGGGCCTTCCCAGTTAGGGGACAGCTTGCCCGTCGCCTCTAGTGGTCGAGAGGCTTCGGCTTTTCTGAGGACGAAGTCTCCCGGTCAGAAGTGTCTGCTTCAGACTCTGGCGTTGTAGTATCGAGTGAGGCGTCGCTGGTATTCCGTCGCTCGGATGCTGGCAATATCCCGGAGTTCATCGGCTAGGTCGAGGTTCTCGAGTAACTTTTGGTTGTTTTCCTCGGTCGAGTAGCGGATGACTCGGAGAGATGGGTTAGCGATCTCTAATGGAATGACGGCCTCAGTGCCGTACACCAACTGAAAAGGACTTTCACCGGTTGCCGTCCTTGGAGTCATTTGGTGTGACCATAGTACGCTAGGCAATTCCTCGAGCCAACTACCCTTGGCTTTGCCGAGTCTGGTCTTTATGCCTTTCAAGATAGTCTTATTGGCATTTTCGACCAGCCCGTTGGCCTGAGGGTGGGCGACCGAAGTGAAGTGGTTGCAGATGTTTAGGTCGGCGCATCTGTCTCAGAAATATTGAGAATCGAATTGCCGACCGTTATCGCTCACTATCACTCGGGGGATGCCGAAGCAACAAATGATCGATTTCCAGACGAAACTCCAGACGACTGTCTCGGTGATCCTTGCAGTGACTTCGGCCTCGATCCATTTAGTGAAGTAGTCGATGGCGACGATGATGAACTTTTTTTGGGACTGAGCCGTGGGGAATGGTCCGAGAATGTCGATCCCCCACCGAGTGAAGGGATAAGGCTCGGCGAGGGTGACGAGTTCTATGGCCGGCCGATGGACCAAGTTGTCGAACAGCTGGCATCGGTCACACTGTTGAGCATAGGCCGAGCAGTCGCGCTGTAGGGTGGGCCACCAGTACCCCTGTCGTAACAGGATTCTGGCCAGTGACCTTGCCCCTGAGTGCGCTCCGCACAGGCCTTCATGGACCTCTCGAATGGCTCGGCTGGCATCGTCGGGGCCGAGGCACTTCAGGAGAGGGCCGGCGAAAGACCTTCGGTAGAGTGTGTCGTCCAGGACGACGAAGCGCCGGGCTTGGTACTTCATTCGGCGTGCTTCTCGAGGGTCGGAGGGCTCTTGGGAGTCTCAAAGCCAAGACAGGTAGGGGGTGCGCCAGTCGCTCGGGACGGCCGAGTCAACAGTGAGGAGCTCCGAGTCAATGCTCGGGCGCTCTAGCTCTTCGAGGAGGACCGATCGGGTACCTTCTGGGTCTAGGGAGGAGGCCAATCGAGAGAGGGCGTCCGCTCGGGAGTTTTCTTCCCGGGCTATTCGGACCACCTCGAATCCCTCGAATTGTTGGGCCAAGCTCCTGACCAGCTGGAGGTATTTGATCATGGGTGCCTCTCGAGCTTCGTACTTTCCGTTGACCTGGCTCGCGACCAGCTGAGAGTCGGTGTGGATCCTGACTCGCTCAGCCCCCAACCGCCGGGCCATGCGTGCTCCCGATATAAGGGCCTCGTACTCGGAAGCGTTGTTGGATGGCTGAAAGTTGAATTTTAAGGCGTACTGTAGCTCCACTCCTTCGGGGGATCTTAGGAGGATCCCAGCACCGCTACCGACCGAGTTGGAAGAACCGTCGACGTACAGTTCCCAGGTTGGCCCGGGCATGGTCAGTAGCCTCCCTTCGGTCGGGATGGTGCTCTCGGCGATGAAGTCGGCGAGCGCTTGACCTTTTATAGCTGAGCGCGGGTGATACGAGATGTCATAGGCCCCAAGCATAAGGGCCCATTTGACGAGTCGCCCCGAGGCCTCGGGGTGGGCCAAAATCTTCTTCAACGGCTCGTCGGTTAGCACGGTGATGGGGTGCCCCTGGAAGTAGGGTCGGAGGCGTTTCGCGGAGGTAACCAGCGCTAGCACGAGCTTCTCGGTTGCGGGGTACCTCCTCTTGGCCTCGCTAAGCACCTTGCTGGTATAGTATACTGGTCTTTCGATTCCCGAGTCATTTCTGACCAGGACCGAGCTGACCGTTGATGACGTCGCCGAGAGATAGAGTAGCAAAGCTTCGCCCGGCACGGGCTTGGAGAGCATCGGGGGCGAAGCCAGGAACTCCTTAAGCTCAGCGAACGCTTTCTGGCATTCCTCATCCCATGCGAACGTAGCAGATGCCAACTTGGGCCCCTTCAATAGTTAAAAAAAGGGCAAGCATCGTTCGGCCGCACGGGATAAAAAACGGCTGAGAGCGGCGATACGCCCTGTCAGACGCTGGACGTCCTTGATGCTGGCGGGCGGGCGCATGTCCAGGATGGCCTGGACCTTGTCGGGGTTAGCTCGATCCCACGCTGAGTGACCAGGAAACCCATGAACTTCCCGGATCTTACTCCGAAGGCGCACTTGGCAGGATTGAGCTTCATGTTGTACTTCAGGAGGATGCCGAAGGCTTCGGCGAGGTCGGTGAGGTGGTCCTGGGCCTTGGGGGTCTTGACGAGCATGTCGTCAATGTAGGCCTCGACGTTTCGACCTAGCTGCTCCTCGAACATGTGGTTGACCAGTCTTTGGTATGTGGCTCTGGCGTTCTTCAACCCGAAAGGCATCCGGGTATAGCAGTACACGCCGTAGTCGGTGATGAAGGCGGTCTTCTCGACGTCTTCAGAATTCATTCTGATCTGATGGTAACCCGAATAGGCATCCAGGAAGCTGAGCATCTCGTTGCCCGATGTCGAGTCGACCAGTTGGTCGATGCTGGGCAAGGGATAGCAGTCCTTAGGGGTCGCCTTATTCAAGTCAGTGAAGTCCACGCACATCCGCCACTCGCCGGAAGCCTTTGGTACCAGGACGACATTGGCTAGCCACGTCGGGTACAGGATCGGTCTAAAAAGACCAGTCTCTTGCCCCTTGGTGACCTGCGCCTTGATGATCATCTGTTTCTCTGGTGCGTGCTTCCTTCGGCGCTACTGCACGGGCTTCATGGTGGGGTTGAGGTTGAGTTGGTGCAGCACGGTCTCCTCTGGTATCCCGGGGAGCTGATCGTCAGACCAAGCGAAGACTCGGATGTATTCAGAAAGAAAATTCTTATATTGCTGCTGTTCCTCGGGTGGTAGGTCGGCTCCGATCCTTACTCCTAGGGTCGGGGTGTCGTTTAGGAAAATTGTCAGCAACTCGCCACCTGGCTTAGTAGCTGCGGATTTTTCCTCGACTTCCCGGGGGCCCTTATTATTCCCGTCCGGCCGCGTGGCCTCCACCGAGATGTTGTAGCACCTTCGGGCCGTGGCCTGGTTACCTCGGATTTCCCCTACTCCGTTCTTGGTGGGGAACTTCATTTTTTGGTGATAGGTAGATGGTACTGTCTTGATCCGGCTGAGGATTCCCCGACCGAAAATGGCGTTGTACGCTATCATCCCTTTGATCACCATGAAGTCTACCATGACCGTAACGGTTTTGGGTGGGGTGCCGAGGGTAACCGGCAGGCTTCGGGCTCCTTCGGGGAGAGTGGCCAGGCCATTGAACCCACAGAGGGGCGTCCGGATCGGGCGGAGTTTGGATGGACCCTCTCCCATTTTGAGGAAACAGTCATAAGACAACACATCAGGGGCACTTCCATTGTCCACAAGAATCCGATCTACGTTACAATGGTTTATAGTGGCCGAGATTACGAGGGCGTCATCGTGCGGGGTGCTCAGCCCCTCCAGGTCTTGATCGGAGAAGACTATGACCTGGGGCGGGGCCTTGGGTGGCTCTGGGGCTCGGCTCGCCCGCTCGGCATGACGCTTCCTTCTACGGCTGCTGTCACCTCCTGATGCTATTCCTCCAGAGATGACGTTGATGTGGACCCCTCGGGGGGCGTTGTCAATCTCCTCTGCGGCGCCTTGATCTTCTCTGCGCTCGGCAGTGAACCGAGCCAGGTGGCCCAGGCGGACGAGGCGCTCGATTTCATCTTGGAGCTGGTGGCAATCACCGGTGTGATGCCCATGATCGCCGTGGAATAGATAATGTCTGTCTCGCTTGCGGTTCTTTGAGCTCATCGGCTCGGGCCGACGGAGAAGTCCCGAGTCTTTGACGTCTTCATAGATTTCATAGACCGGGGCGGTTAACGGGGTGTACCGCTCGTACTTACGCTTGCGCTCTCCATCTCGGTCTCGCTTCTTTCCCGAGCTAGGATTTGGCTCGGGGCCCCGCTTCTTGTCCCCCTCCCGACCTGAGCCGGTTGCGTCTCGGCAAGCGCTGAGCACTTCTTCGCACTCGGTGTGGCATAGAGCCAGAGTCACTAGCTCGGCAAGGGTCGAGGGAGGGTGGAGGACGAGTTCGCGGCAGAGGTTCTCGTCCCGGGTACCCCCGGTCAGTGCGGTTGTGGCCGAGGCCACATCCAGGCGGGGGATTCGAAGGGCTTCCGATTTAAATCGGTGGACATAAGCCCGGAGCCTTTCCCCTTGCGCCTGTTTGAGGGCCAAGAGCCCCGCTACCGACCTTGGGGGGGCACTTCTGGCGAAGCTCTCCTTGAAGACTCGCGCGAACTGCTTGAAGTCTCGGATGGATCCGGGGGCGAGAGCTCGGAACCACGCTTGAGCGCCCTGGACCAGAGTGGTCACGAAGGCTCGGCACTTGATGGGGTCCGATGCTCCGTGTAGAGTCATCAGGGCGTCGAAGCTATCGTAATGGTCGGCCGGGTCGCCTTGACCGTCGTAAAGCTTGAAGGTTGGTATGGGGGCTCTGGGAGATACCTCCGCCTTCAAGATATACTCAGAGAACGGGGATTTCTCCTCGTCTTCCGGGGAAGAGGACTTCTGCAGGGTGCGAAGGGCGTGCTCCTGCTCAGCGAAGTGCCTTTCGAAATCTCACAGCCGGAGGGATAACTCCGGTTGCTGTCGTGCCTCGAGGCTAGGGGGGTGCCTTGGCAGTCTCCGGGAACGTCGGCTTCCGGATCTGGCTATTGCGTCCCCCGCCTTCCTTTCCTCGGCGTGGAGGAGGCCTCTTGCTCCGGAGGTGGAGCTTGCAAGGGTCCTCCGACCCTGTTACGGATGAGCTGCTGGCCGCGGAGGGTGAAGCGGCCCCTAGCCGTGTGCTGGGACGTACTCCTGCTGGGGGGGCTCCCTGACGGGGCGCGGGACCTTGCATCCCTGGCCGCCTGGGTCTTCATGAGATCCACGAGGACATCCAGTTTGGCGTTGAGGGCCTGGAAGGCTTCGGCGCCGCCGTAGGGGGGTAGCCCCTCCGCCGCGGGGGGGGGGGGGGGGGTGGTGGTGGTCCATCGACGGGGATGCTGGCGTTGGAGGGAGGGTTCTGTGAGGCCCTGGAAGGACCATCCCCTGCTGCTGCCATGACCTTACCCTTTTCGCCGGTGGACCTCCTCCCTGAGCTCCTTCTCACCATGTTGGCTCTTCGTGCGTTTCCCACAGACGGCGCCAGATGAAGAGGTGAAATCTCGCGCTGGTTCCTGAGCTGGATGGTAATCACCAAGATAATGAACTGCAAGACGGGGAAACGGGTCAGAGGGCCCAGGGAGATTCCCTGGGGCAAAACCCTCCGACGCTCAAGTCAGTAGAGCAATGGTGGGAGCAGCGATAGGGAGGAGAAGGTGAAGGCGCGAGATCCCTCTCCACCAATGGGGTGAAGTGATCCTTGCTCAGGAGTTAGGGGTGGAACAATGCCCTTTTGGACTTACTTTTCACAGGAGGGTATCCCAGGTTTTTATAGTGCGCCGCCTTCTGGAGTCCTGCAAGCTGAGAGGTCTCCGGTGGAGGTTACGTCCTCGTCGTGGGCTTTGATGGCCTCATCGTGGGGGCCTTATCCTCGCGGGGAAGCCGGAGCTCCTGGACTTCTTAGCGTTTAGCCCGCTGTGGACTCTAACGGCTGCAGTGATGAACATTTCATCGGTCGTTCCGAGCTTAAGGGGGCCGGCCCTATCGGGCGATAGGCCTAGGTCGGTGAGGAGATGGGTCGGATAGACCGGCTAGCGCTTCCCCCCTTCGTGCGGAGGGATAGCTCGTGCGCGGGTCTTCCTGTGACCTGACCGATGCTCGGGCTCTCCGAGCCTTGGGGCCGCCTAGGAGAGTTGTTTCTTCGAGTATTGTTTTATTGGGCTTTTCCGAGTGGGCCCTGCGGGCTGTCACTTGTGTGAGCTTGCCTCGTTGGGCCTTGTTCGGCCTAGTTGGGTCTGCTCTTTGAGTGGGCTGCAGGAATCCCCCTCTCCATATGTGATTCACTAAAGTGGTGGGAAAACAAACCCACTGATGAAAGGTGTCAAATTCATTAAATCGTGAGTGGAGGAGGTACATCATGGCGTCGATCACCTGCAAATTAACAATCACGATTCTATTAGCAGTAGAAACACAAGTTCAAGGTAGGGCGAGTGACAAAAAATTTCACAATTAATGAAAGTAAATACCATATCATCTATCATCTGGCTGTATAATAGATGAATGACATGACGACGTTTCAAAATAATCCCGTTCTGTAATTGAAATATGGGGCCACTATATTAGACAAAAAAATATATGGTAGTCAGAGTAAGGCGGATCAGGATAATTACACAAACTATAAGAGGACAACTTACTCAATATCCCCCGAGGCACAAGCATCAATGAATTCATTTACAATAGTGTTATTTGTCGGCTTCAGTCGGCCTTTGCAGATCCAATAAGTACTCTGTATGCGCTTTCTATAAGGGTCGGCTTCATCTCCCTTCTACATTTATGCCAATATACCAATCTTAGATTCTATAATGTAAGAAGTAGGAACAACGCAGACTCACCTTCTTCTTCCCCCGTCATGCAGTTTTCTTTGCAGGTGCCCGCCATTTCCTCACGGGCTTCTCGTCCCGTTGATGAAGGGACTGAGAAAAGACACCTTGACGATGGTCACCATGCCCATTGGTCGCCTCCATCTGAGCTTGGACATCCCCTTGCACATCCTCTTCAGGGGCTGCCTTAGATGGCATGGTATCATCCATACTTTGTTGAGGGAGCCTTGGAGGTGGGACATCGGTGGCAATGTCCATTTCAGAGGTTTGACATATACTTTGCTCAACATTTTCAGCCCCTTGCACTTCCTTGACAGGGGCTACCGGAGGTGGCATGACATCAACCGTCACCTGTTCGATGGGCCTAGGAGGTGCTGCATCAGTGGTAATGTGAGCCTCTTGCACCCTAGCCAGAAAGAAGGCCCTAATTTCCTCAAGTAGCCGATGTTGGATCTTCAATGTAGTGGCAATATCCTGTAGCACAGGCATGCATGGAGCTGATGAAAGAGTCTCCTGAGCACTGGGTCGGGTCATCATCTGACCACCGTACATCGTGTCCCTTTCACTTGGCTCAACAAGGAGCCCTTCGATCACCTGCATTTCAAACCACATCACTTCGGTTATTCATTAATGTTGAATGACAAAGAAGAAGTTTTTAGTACTCATAATACCTGTTGGTCTCGCAGGGATCCAATGGAGAATTTTAATTTCCTATCTAGAAATGGCCCCCACCTAAATAGTCGGGGAAAGCCACCTGCCTTAGTGGATGCCGCACCCGCGTGTGCTAAAAAAACCAGACATGTAATATGAAATATATCAACTTATTTTACAATGCAATAGAATTAATGATTGACACATTAATTATTACACAACAAAAATAAAAAAACTTACATCAAGTGCGGCAGAATAACCAAATATAAATGTATGGGCCTGGGATGCATCCCTGGCTCTTCTCTTAGCACGGTCAATTGTACCTGACCGTCGTTTCTGGACCGCCAACACTAATTGCTCAAACTTGTGCATCGTTACCTGTTACACGGCGGCTGCCCAGTTGTAATCTGAAACTCTGTCAATGTCATCTAAGCATGACATCATCTGTTGTGGACAAGAATGCGTTGACCGTGGGCAAAGGAAAGTGGACAGTAAGAGTACAATCTACAGTCGGACAGTGTCGGCCACATCCTGCTCTTCATTGGACCCAACAATTTGCTAGATGAGAGATCACACTTTCTTCCGGTCAAATGTTGCTGTAAATCCAAATCGATGCTACAACTTTGACTTCTGTTTCGCGGATCCATAATGTTGAACCGGCTGACTGGAGCAAGTTAATTCTAAAATTATGCCCACATCTTCCACACTGAATGCGACCTCTTACTACCCATACGGAAGTAATTTCCTCCACTATGGGTGCAAATAATCTCCTCCAATAGTGTCATGGTGAAGGTGACGGGAGAAGCATTGTCAACATATGGACCAAAGGGTGTAGTCCTCATCAATGACTTGTGGCATTCCCAAAATGCCATCTGATCCCTATCCTTCACGTAAATGTCCATAGAACACCGGGCAAAGATGACCTTTGTGTTCACTAGATTCAAAAAAATGTGTAAACAAGAAATTCAGTTAATTGATTGATCAAGAAATACGAAAAATATTAAGATAAGACAAGGGTGACAAATGTATAGACAAGGGAGTTTAGGTGTTGCAAATAGGTGCTTAAGGGTGACAAATGTATGAAATTCGAACACAGGTAGGTCTAAATCTGACACAAATAGGTAGATATAAGCGTGACAAATAAATAAGTTATATTAACAGGCATAAATGGCAATGTAAGGGAGATAAGGAACCACACTACCTTTAACTTGTCATCCTGAAGTGGAGGCCTTAGAAACCCTAGGTATGTGAAACGTTTCTTCTTCGGCCGTAGGAACCGGTATAATTTCCTGAGATGCAGGTGGGACATCCAGTTTACGGCGGACGGAGCGTTGCATGGGTGTCTCCTTCGGCTCCATGGCTGTCAGTGATGAAAGAGAGCTCGCAATTCAGGAGTGCTCGAATAGTAAATGACAGAGAGGTCGCAAATGGCACCGCGAGGAAGACGAGACGCTGAGCACGATGGAGAGATGAACCGACTTCTGGTAGGTTGCATAAGAGCCAAGACATGGAGGGAAGGGTAAATAAGTAATTGGGGATTTTTAATTTTGAGGATCTAGTTCAGCATCATTTCTGTTGATGTGGCCTGTGGCATTGGATCGGCGACAATACACGAACAACACCCACGCGTGGCCGACGTGTCCCATTTTCCACGTGGACCAATTGAAGCTTAAGGGCGACAAATGTGTTTACACGGGTGACACATACATTAGCAAGGGTGAAAAATACCCTGCTAACGGTGACAAATAGGGCTTAATAGAGACAAGGCTGACGCGCTGCTTTCGAGGCAGTGTAAGAGTAAGGGCGACATCTTGTGGACTTTAGTGGTGACAATTAGGTGAGTGTGGGTGATAAATGCTCAATTGGAGTAACAAATAACTTCCTTAAGTGTATTGCTATTAATCGTGAGGTACCGGGTTTAAAATAAAGTTCTGCCGTATTTTCATTCACATAAATAAATAAGTTATATTAAAAAAACTTAAGGAAACCTTAAGCTGAACCTAAGATTCGAACCCGGAGAAACCCGTTCAAACGGTAGAACAATAAACCAAATGATACACCATGTCATTTCAATTTGTTTATTCCATTATATATATATATATATATATTATAGTTTTCCGTATCGATACGCAATGTCCAATCCAGTCTCGAGCCGTGGCCGGGACGACCGGTTCGACATGGACGGCCACACCTACCCCGAATGATGTGCACATGACTCAAGGGCGACATTGATTATTATCCTGAATGCTTCTACGTGGCATTCCCCGCGAGGAGCCCTAGCTCCCGAAAATTCATTATAGACGTGATGGTAAATTCAAAACACATGAGTTTGACGGGGGCACAGAACAATAAGGAAATGGTCAACATGTGACCGATACGCCTCTGAGTACCTTTTCGCACCCCGATGTGGGCCTTCAAGGTAGCTAGGCTTTTCAACACGCTGTCTCTTCCTTTTATAGGAATCGACTTATCGGTCATACAGCCCCATTGCTTGGCAATTAATCAAACGTTTTCCCCTCTTATCGCTGTGATCGACCTTTATGGTACAGCGGGTTGCCAGTCCCGACCCGATGTCCACCATCGTCTGCTTAGTGATTAGAAGGAGCGCACCTTCGGTTAGTCCAGACCATTCCAGTCTTGGAACCTGAACACATTGTCACACCCAAGTGATTGGCACACCCTATCGTGAGTAAAACCGATAAAAGATACAATGGTATTTGATTATTATCCTGAGTGCTTCCACGTGGCATTTCCCGTGAGGAGCCCTAGCTCCCGAAAATTCATTATAGACGTGACAGTAAATTCAAAACACATGAGTTTGGTGGGGGCACGGAATAATAAGGAGATGGTCAACATGTGACCGATACGCCTCTGAGTACCTTTTCGCACCCCGATGTGGGCCTTTCAAGGTAGCTAGGCTTTTCAACACGATGTCTCTTCCTTTTATAGGAATCGACTTATCGGTCAAGCAGGGTTTGACGTCCTGCTCTAGGATGCCTCGACCGACACGTCCCGACCCCACCCAAGTGGTGGGCGGGACGCTCGGGTCGTGGGTCGTGAGTGGGATGCTTCATTATTTTAATATTTTGTTATATATATATTATATATATAAAGAGTCTTTTTTTACTTTGTTATATTATTATATATATTATATATATATAGAGTCTTTTTTTATTTTAACATTTTATGAGATGGACCCACACTGAGCGAATATGCACCGACCCAACCCGTCCCGGGCCGTGACCAGGACGGGCGGGTCGGTCGAGACCACAAACCCTGCTTTCAAGGTAGCTAGGCTTTTCAACACGCTCTCTCTTCTTTTTATAGGAATCGACATATCGGCCATAAAAGAAAAGTTAAAAATTTCTAAATTACAAATCTCAAAATATTAAATAATAATTTTTTTAGATCTAATGATATTTTTTACTGAGGGAGATTTTATCCTATTAGAAGAAATGAATGAATGATAAAAAATCATGAATGAATGAATGAAAATATGGCGCCAAATGAAAATATGGCGCCAAATAAAAAGAGACAAGAACAGGCTAACGACCCCTCTCCTGACCTGCTTAGTCCTTCCCCCTTCCTCCTCCTTCAACCACTGCATCCCTTTCCTCTCTCACAATCGCACCCGCCTCTCAATCTCTCATCGGCGGGCGGCGGAGTGGCGAGGGCGGGTGGAGGTGAGCTCCGGCAGCGGCGGTGGTCAAATTCTTTCCGGCGGACACCCCCCCACCGCAGGTATTCCCCTCTCTCCCTCTCCTGTTGGCCCCCCTCTTGAGTACATATTATCCCCCAAGTAATATGTACTAAAGAGTTGCATAGAGATTACTTTTAAGTAAACCAACTGCTCCTTTAATAATTTTAACCTTCATGCCTGATCTCCAAGATGAACCTTTTCTCCTTATCACCTATTGTACTCTTACAACATCAGATGAAATTCCAAGCCCCTATTTTTATTGGGAGGGTGGGAAGAGGGATGTGGGTATACATGTGTGTGTGTAAATGTGGATATGACCCGAAATTAAATTTTGCCTCTTCAAGGCTTTTGTTATGATATATGTGATTAGTATGCTTGGATGCGAGTTAAATTGGTAGACAGGTGTGGATGCCGATATGTAAGAAAATGTGTATGTGAATGCGAGTATGTTAATGATTTTTTCCAGAAGATGATGTCAATGTCAACCACGGTGTGTGAATATGGAAGTGAAAGTGGATGTGGATATGGATGTATATGTGACCAAACAGGATGTACAAGTGTAGAAAACAGTCAATATTTAGGGGAGATGTACATGATATTTTATTAGATGTAGTGATAAGACATATTGATATGAATTTTTTAATATGTTAGGTAAATATGGCTAGAATTGATCGTTTATGGATGAATCGCAGAGTAGTTGATGGAGTGGTGTCAAAGGAGTTTAAGGATGGAGTTGATAGTTTTATTCAGTTTGTATTGGGGCATCCAACAGTAGTGGAGCAGTGTGGTAACATCCGATGTCCTTGTTTACGTTGTAAAAATAAGAGATTTCATTCACTATGGGATGTGCAAGCTCATTTATACAGGAAATGGTTCACGAAAGGTTATATGAATTGGGTGTGTCATGGTGAGGACTTCTGGTCGTATGAGCCCGACAATGTTGCAAGTACAAAATAGAAACATTCGACCATAGCATACCCAGATGAACAGTGGCTAACTCTACTCTTCAGCTGCTGCCTCCTCCTCAACCTCTTTCTCTATGTCCCCTGAAAACGTGTGTCACAAGGGGTGAGTGTGACGCTTAGTAGGCAACCCAGTCAAACCGGGGTTAACATTGCATCTATATAATCTATTGTATATATAGAGTTCAGATGTTAAGACTAGCTTAGTACATTTCATCATCAGTTCTTAAGATAACTCGTGTAAGGAAAATACAGATTCTTTGACTAATGTACAAGGTACCCAAGCATGCAGCAAGAACCCAGTGATTAAGCAATTAAACATTATCACATTTCCATGAGTGTTCATATTTTTGCCATGCAGGGAACCGGACAGCTGCCGCAAATACAAGAGGCCCACACACACATACAAACGAGCGAAAGAGTACTGCGCAGACCCGGGAGCGAACTCCCACCTAGATTCTTGTGGCCCAGTGGCGTTACGTATCACCGTCCCACAAAGGCCGTCCGACAATGGGACCGAAGACTGAATCAATAGGATTTCGAACCAGGGCATTACGTATCGTCGTCCCCTGGGATATTTTACTTCCGCGGTGTTACGTATCGCCGTCCCGCAGAAGGGACCGAAGTCCAACCTCACAGAATGCTACTGTTTTCCCTTCATGGCATACACATTCTTATTTATCTTATAGTGATTAGAGTGATATTTATCTTAACAGACATGCTTTCATTGATTAAGGCACCAACCATACTCACTGTCATGCTTCTCATAATTTAAACTTTCTCACTGATATGCTTCTAGTAGTTTTAAGAGGGCTAAACATACTGGCAGTCATGTTCAGGTTAGTGCAGGTTTATCCTTCTTGGCTAGACATGCACGGAAAATAATTTATATTTGAAAGTACAGAATTTCTGTGGTCATGAAAGTTTTACTGGGGGTTACTAACTTAGCCTCCTGCCATTTTCTAATTTTTTTTAGATTTTTTTATGAATTAACATGCCCCCTCAAAATTCTTTTTTCTCAGTTTCCGAAAATTGGACAGACCCACAGGTGCACCGACCTTGCTCATAGCCGGGGCCAAACTACACCGACCTCACTAGCACATGCACCGACCTTGCTCGTGGCCAGGGCTAAACTTGCACCGACCTACTATGCACGGACCTTGGTTATGCTAACACAAAACATGCACAGACCTACTATGCTCAGACCTCACCGTGGCCAACACAAAACATGCACAGATGCAAAACATTCACCGACACAAACATGCACCGACACAAAACATGCACAGATGCAAAACATGCACCGACACAAAACATGCACATACCTCATTCTGCATAGACCTTTACCTACGCATGGACCCAAAAGTGCACATACCTTGCAACCAACGCACAGACCCCTTTTACCTACGCATGGACAAAAGTGCACAGACCTTGCAACCAACGCACATACCCCTTTTACCTATGCATGGACAAAAGTGCACAGACCTTATAAACAATGCACAGACCCCTTTTACCTATGTATGGGCAGAAGTGCATTGACCCTACAAATGATGCACAGACCTTACTATAACTAAAGCATGCACAGACCTTAAACATGCACTGACCTTACCTCTGCATGGACTAAATGTGCACCGATGCCAACACAAACATGCACAGTCCCTTACGCATGGACTAAATGTGCACCGATGCTAACACAACATGCACGGACCCCTCTTGGCCTGGGCAAAACATGCACCGACCTCTCCTTTGGCCTGAACTAAACATGCACCATCCTAATATGGGACCTACTCAGACCTGATGTATGGACTATAACACACATGCTTAGACTTGACTGGGCTACCCCATTGGTGCACCGACTAGGGGTTTCCTATATATGTGTTCTGACCCTCCCAAGGACTGTGGAAACTCATGGAACACAAAATTGATTTGAAAAACAAACCCCAAAATGGATATGATGGTCGTCCCCACCTGCCCTTAATCCCCCTTTAAAGTCTATGAAATACATTTGAAATCATTCTAATGCATCATTGACCCCCCCCCCCCTAAAGTTTGAGGTTAGGTGCCTACCTTTGAGATGGTAAACCATCTATCCGGGGATGAAATCCACACCCCAGATCCTCCTAAAGCTTTTTCTTCCGATTCGGGGATGAGTTCCACACCCTAGACCAACCAGACTTCACTGCAGGTTCACCCTTTACAAAATGCCAAGACTCCTCACTCCGCTTTCTTACCCTGTTGTGCCCCTGTGGTCATTTGAGTCATCTTGTGGTCACTTGGGTCATTCGACATCATCCTGTGGTCATTTGAGTTATTTGATATTCTTGGTTTTGATAATGGCTAAACACTATAAGTCATTGATGTTTTACCACTCTTATATGACTAAACTACTTGATGTTCTTTCATGACAGATATGCCAAGGAATGGAGTGGAGATGGCAAAAGTGAAAGCTCAATGATTGTGCCCTCGCACGCGGATCGACCTACGTGGTCAGGTCGTGGGGATCGACCTGCCCAGTCAGGTCGTGGGGGTCAGGGGGCAGCGCCCCTTGCGGGGGTATCTGGGGGCGGAGCCCCCAGAACAAAATTTTGATTATAGGAGCGATATAATTAATAGAAATCTTCAAGACTGTCAAGGTTGATGCCACAGATGAGAACGGGCTGCTAAAGGACTCAAGCGACGGAGCTAAAGGGGTTAACGGACTGACCCGGCATAACCCGGGGTCTGCCCAGCTGGCGGTCGACCACCAGCCCAGGGGCGGTCGACCGCCCCAGCCAGTAGCTCCCAGTCTGCATGAGTCTCAGTGGCAGTCGACCGCCAGCCCAGTAGCGGTCGACAATAAATTCCAGGGACCATCCGTCTATAGCGTTTCTCAGTAGCGGTCGACCGCCAGCTTCCACAGGTCGACCGCCAGCCCCGAGCCAACAATGTTGACTTTGTTTTCCACTTCGAGAAGAGCCCCTTTCCTTGTATTTGTTTAACCCCAAAGTCATCCAATCCCCCATGGATTGTGGATCTGGTCTGGGGGATGTCCAAGGACCATTCAAAGTCTATAAAACCAACACTTGAGGGGTTAGAAACCCTAATGCTTCAATTGGAACAAGAGAGATCAAGGGAGGCTAGAGGAGGTGATTCGCGGGTACTGTAGCACCTCCGTGAACAGTGCTTCGGGCTGGAGTTCTTCATCCATTCCAAGGTCTTTCAAGCTCATATCAAAGCAAGCAATCTCCAAGGAAGTGCAGAAGCAAGCAAGGCTATCAAGGTGATCCAAGGAAGCTGATTTCATAAGATTTTCAAGGGAGATCAAATCTGCATCCTTTATCTTCTTCATCAACTCAAGGTGATCCAAGGAAGATCATTTCACAAGGAAGAAGATACCATTGAAGCATTCGATTCAAGCTCCAGTAATCTCATACAAGATCTTTTCTCTTTGAGCATATTCTATATCTTCTTTGAGTGCTTTCATATTTGTTCTCTTTCCATTTTCATTCAAACATTTGAAACTGAAGATCATCCCTACCGGTGGTTAGTAGGAAGGTAATCAGAAGTTGTCCGATCTGCAGTGTTGACATCCCTACCTGTGGTTAGTAGGAAGGCAATCGAAGGTCTTTCCGATTTGTAGTTCAGTGCGTGGCACTAGTGGAGCCTCACCGGATTTGGTGAGGGGTGGACATAGGACTGGGGATTCAGTCTGAACCACCTTAAAATCTCGTGTGTTGTAGTTTGCTTGTGCGATTACTTTGTGTTAGATGCATGCTTAGATTCAATATCTATATTGCGTAATCATCTTGCTAAGTAAATCATTTGTGTCCTTCGTTAAGCTAGTTATATTCCGCTGCTATTATCATCATCTAGCTTTAAAGAGGGTTGCATTACGAAAAGAGGGGCAGATCTATTCACCCCTCCCCTCTAGATCCGCTATCCACTACTCAACAAGCCCGACACAAGTGGTTCCTAAGAAGTCGGGACTGACTGTGGTAACAAATGAGAAGGGAGAAGAAGTACCCATGCGATTGCAGACGGGGTGGAGGGTTTATATAGACTACAGGAAATTGAATTCAGTAACTAAGAAAGATCATTTTCCACTCCCATTTGTTGATTAAATTCTGGAGAGGCTGGATGGGCAACAATATTTTTATTTTTTGGATGGATATTCCAGATATACTCAAGTCGCTATCTATCCAGAGGATCAAGAAAAAACTATATTCACGTGCCCTTATGGCACGTTTGCTTTTAAAAGGATACCTTTTGGGCTATGTAATGCCCCCGCCACTTTTCAGCGCTGCATGATGTCTATATTTTCTGACATGGTGGGGGAGACCTTGGAAGTATTTTTGGATGATTTTTCAGTTTTTGGTTCTTCATTTGAGGGGTGCTTGGAAAATTTGACTCGGATTTTAAAAAGGTGCATTGAATCCAATTTGCTGTTAAGACTTTATGGTGAAAGAAGGTATATAGTTTTAGGCCATGTAATTTCGGAAAGGGGAATAGAGGTCGATAAAGCCAAAGTAGACTTGATTTCCAATCTTCCTCCCCTTACAGCTGTCAAGCAAATCAGATCTTTTCTTGGCCATGTGGGTTTCTACCGTTGATTTATTCAGAACTTCTCCACCATTGCTCACCTTCTCACACAATTACTTGCTAAGGACAATCCATTCCATTTCGATGATTCTTGTCTCAAAGCATTCAATTCTTTGAAAGCGGCCCTCACTCAAGCTTCGATTCTTCAATCCCCAGATTGGTCGCTTCCTTTTGAGATTATGTGTGATGCCTCAGATTATGCTGTTGGAGCTGTCTTAGGTCGATAAGATGCCCGTGGTAATCTACTATGCGAGTCGCACCCTCGTTGATGCTCAATTGAATTATACTATCACGGAGAAGGAACTTTTAGATGTTGTGTTCGCCCTAGATAAATTTTGATCATATCTTTTGGGGGCTAAAGTTGTTGTTTATTCTGATCACACTGTTTTGAGGTATTTGCTCTCCAAAAAGGATGCTAAACCCCGTCTCATCCGCTGGATATTGCTACTGCAAGAATTTGATTTAGAGATAAGAGACAAAAAGGGGTTAGAGAATGTTGTAGCTGATCATCTGTCCAGGATAGTGATACCTGAGAGTGCTCCTATGTCCAATTCTTTTCTTGATGAACAAATTCTTTCCATCTCTTACTCTTCAACTCCTTGGTATGCTAACATTGTCAACTACCTGGCTGTATGTTAGATTCCGGGAGGGTGGACTAAGCAGGAGAAGGATCAATTTTTTGCAAAGGTTAAGCACTATTTTTGGGAGGACCCGGAGCTGTTTCACATGGGTCCCGATCAGATTATAAGACGATGTGTCCCAGAAAAAGAACAACAATCTATTTTTAACTTCTATCATAACCTTGCTTGTGGGGGACACTTTTCTAGAAAAAAGACTGTGGCTAAAATTTTACAAAGTGGATTTTATTGGCCTACATTGTTTAAGGATGCATATGAATTTTCCAAAACTTGTTTGAGATGTCAAGCAGTGGGTAGTAATTCTAAAAGAGATATGATGCCGCTAAATCCCATTCTGGTAGTTGAGATATTTGATGTTTGGGGAATCGATTTCATGGGACCGTTTCCACCTTCCTTTAGTAATGAATACATCTTAGTGGCGGTCGACTATGTGTCAAAATGGATTGAAGCCATTGCTACTAGGACTAATGATCATAAGGTTGTGATGAAGTTTGTGAAGAAAAATATCTTTTCTAGGTTTGGTTGTCCTAGAGTTTTGATTAGTGATGGGGGTTCTCACTTCACTAATTTTCAGTTTCGAGCTCTGCTTCGCAAATATGACATCACTCACAAGCTCGCTACCCCTTATCATCCCCAAACCAGTGGTCAGGTTGAAGTTTCTAATAGGGAGATTAAAAACATCTTGCATAAGACAATTAGGCCAGATAGGAAAGACTGGTCTGAAAGACTAGACGATGCATTATGGGCATATAGAACTGCTTTGAAGACTCCCATTGGTATGTCTCCATATCGCCTTATCTTTGGTAAAGCCTGCCACTTGCCAGTCAAACTAGAGCATAGAGCATATTGGGCCATAAAACATGTCAATTTTGATTTAACTCAAGCTGGATCCCAATGAGCTTTGCAAATTAATGAACTGGAGGAATTAAGGAACGAAGCCTATGACAATGCAAAGATTTACAAAGCTAAAACCAAAGTATTTCATGATAAGCACATTCACAGAAAGAGTTTTCATGTTAATCAAAAGGTTTGGCTATTTAATTCAAGACTCCATTTGTTCCTTGGTAAGTTAAAGTCCAGATGGGATGGGCCATTTATTGTTGTGAAAGCATTTGATCATGGAGCTATTAAAATCTTAAATCCACAAAATGGTCATATCTTTACTGTTAATGGTCAAAGGTTGAAACCTTACTTAGAGAATGAGCAGTTAACACAAAAAGAATCCATAGCAATGTGTGATTTGTAATGAACACTGTTAAGCTTTCATGCGTCTGGCTGAAGACGGAAAACTTAGCGCTTTTGGGAGGCAACCCAAGGTTTTATTATTTGATCTTTTGTTTTAGTGTGTTTTTCAGTTGTCAGGTCAAGAAGAAGAAGGAGCCATCACTTATCTTTGATGAATATTACAGCTCACCAGGTTATATCTTTCCATCTCAACTATATTCTTTGTTACACAGATCAAGGTTCATGTTTAACAGTGAAGGGTAGTGCATCATCATGTGTGTAGAGAAAAAATAAATAAAAAGATCTCAAAAGGGACAAAGAAATAAGGCAGATAAAAATACTAGTGCTATGACTGAGAGGTGCAGGGTTGAAAGGCACTTGTTCGGAATAGCAAAATGGGAGGTGCAACTGTCTATACTATGAATTTAGTATTACACATGTACAAGTGCTATTGAACTTTGAGATACATTCTTAAGTCATGTACTTGAATTTCCTACCTAAGGCTAGTATACATTAATGCTTCCAGATTCTTAACCTTTAGTAGATTCTATGAAGGAAGAGCTGGATATAAGAGTATGATTTTTATAAACTCTTGTTGGTCCTTAATTTTGATTAATTGCATTGTTAAGGGACTAGCAAGAAGTAAGTTGGGGGTGTGATAAGTGTTATATTTCATGTTATAATTTGCATCACATTCATCATTTTGAGCATTTAATAAGCATAGTTGTGCATTAATAAGGCCAAAATCTCATTCTCACCATTTTTCTAAGTTTGCATGATTTTATCATCAATTTTGAGTCAAGATGGCAATGTGAGAAATAGTTAGAAAAATACACAATTATTGCAATTTATTTTCTGATGAGTAATATTGAATATTTTTATATTTTGTGAATTTTTAGGAATTAGCGACCAAGGTTCGGTCGCTATTTGGAATCGAAGGATTTAGCGACTATGGTTCGGTCGCTATTTTGAGGAATTAGAGACCAAGGTTTGGTCGCTATTTGGAATCAGCGACCAAACCTCGATCCCTATTTAGTGCATGTCAAAAAGATTTAGCGACTTTCTGCAAAGTCGCCATTTCCTGATTTATGAAAAAAGAGAAAAATATCAAAATAAGGAAACGAGGATATTGCGGCTGAAGAATGGACGCTAGAAAAATTTTACGCCCGTATGAACAGGCACTGTTTCATGAAGAGCGACAATGGCCCAATCGCCATTTTCAGAAGAGTTTGAAACGGAATGAGCTGTGCCCGATCGTTGTTATCCTCCATTATTTGAGCTTATCTTCCTTTGTTTAAGGAAGGGAGGACTCTTATGATGGCAAGTTGCCTCCTTTGATCGATCATCAAGCTGGAAAGTCAGATTTGAAGGTTATCTTGAAGCTCACGGTTGTGTGAAAGTCTCTGCTGCACAATATAAAAGGCCCTCGTGGGTGACCATGGGAGGAGTTAGATAGTTCACCAAGTAGTTTTTAGCCCTTTTGAAAGCCCATTTTTATACTTTTCTGTTCTTCATTTTAAATTTCTTTCTTCTTAAAAGTTATAGATCTTTAAAAGTTCTTCAAGTTCTTCTTCTTCCAATTCTTCCTCGTTTTCAACTTATTCTCAATTTTCAAAGGAACGGTCCTGCACTATTCTTTCATTTTACTGTTCATCTTCTATTTTCACAGATCTTCTCTCCTAGTTTTCTCCCCTTTCTGATCCTTTTCTGCCTCTGAGTTCTTCATAAAAGTTTCTTGTTTTTAGTTGTTCTTCAACTTCTTTTTATACCTCTTCTTCCAAATTTTTCTCGTTTTAAAGTTATAATCAATTTTCTAAAGTTCAATTTTTTAGATTTTTCACTGTTCATCCGCACGCCAACCTCCTGTTCTTCCACATTTTTCACCATCTTCCTCTCATCTTCTGCCTCTGTGTTCTTCATCAATCTTCTTCGTCTTTTCATCCTCTACAACTTTCTCTTCTTCCACCTTCTCTAAATCCTTCTAGTTTTAAATTCATTTCTCTCCCAATTTCCCTATGTTTTAAAAACTATTTTTTCTGTGTTTTTACTTTTCTCCAACTGTAGCCCTCTTCAACCCTCTCTTCTATCTCTCTTCCTATCTTCTCAACTCACAACACACACACACATACATCTTTTATTTTAAAAGTCTTTCTTCTTCCATCTCCCTATTTCCACCTCTCTATATTTCTTAACACATCCCCTTGGCGGATCGTCTTCCTTTGGTCCTCTCGACGGCGTCTACTTCTACAGCAGGGTGAAATTCCAAGGCTCGGCACGGAGGAGACGGTGGCACTCTTCATCCTATTGGCTCCAATTTCTTCTTTCACTCTTTTAATTTTAGTCAAGTTATAATTTTTATTTTCACATACATTGTACTTGTCACCTTTCATAGTAATAAATTTTAGATTTTATGCAATTGTGTTTTTCTCCCTCTCTTTCCAATTTCTATTCTTAACCCTCTCATATTCTTTAGTTAGTTTATTTCAATGCAAGTTTCATTTTCATTAGTTTAATCTAACTCCAAACTTCAGATTTTTTCAAATATAAGAATTCTCCTCCATGCTATTTTGAAAATATTTCTTCTCCGTGGGATCGACCCGTATTCACCACTTTGCTTGAATTTCAACATTTTTTAAGTGAGTGAGTTCGGTAAATTTTAAATTGTGGCACGGCTTTTTCAACGACGAGTTTGTGGTAATCAATCGAGATTGATGTCACGTCGTTTGACCGTCTTAATAATGCGGTGGTAGAAGTTGAGTCCTTTCTTGCAAAGCATTCTTCGACCAGCATCCCTGTAGCTAAAAAAGGCAAGGCTGTTGATCGGAGACCAGCCTCAAAAGAGGCAAATACTGTTGATTTCAAAACCTTTGAGCAGCAAAGGGAAAAGACTAAAACAACAACTACTCCTCCACCGGCCAAGCCTGCCGATAAGAAAGAAGGTCCTCCACTAAGGGACAAGATGAAAAAACTATATTCATTCTCGAAAGACAAAACTCGGGTCTTGTTTGAATGGGCACACAAATGCAACAAAATAACACTGCCCGAACCAAAGAGTCCTATTGATGCTAAGAGACAAGACGATCCCTTGTTCTGCCCATATCACCGAATGTTGGGGCATGCTATTGAAGATTGTTACGTGTTTAAGGACGTAATGGAAGGGATGATAAAGAAAGGAGAGGTGCAAATAGGCGAGCACCAGGTTGACCCGCCATGCCCCCATGAACCTCTAGTGCTAAGACAAGCTGTCAATATGGTTTTGCTATACCAGCAGCTACCATGAGAGGTGTCCGAAGCTAGCACTCAGCACACTTATGAGGCCTGCTTTTTCACACCCCTTACAGAACATGTAGGATGGCAATCCGTACCTACAAGAGCAAGAAGAGGACCTCCAGCCCACGAAGTTACAGATGCTCACATTCGTGGTGTCACTGCATGGCACACTCCACCCCTGGTCGCTCTTGCATGGCACGCAACAGAATTGTCGATAGTCATCCGGATCCCAACTCACAACCGAAGGAGACGGACTCCGCTGCCCTCTCACAAAGAAATAAGCCCAGAAGTACAGCGCCTGCAAGCTTACATAAATGGGCTTGATGAATATGAATAGCCCAATTTGACACCTCTGCTAGTGAGGGACCATGTACCATGGGAGTAGCTAGAAGGTCTGACCATCGAAGCGTAGAATGAAAAGAAGATAGAAGAAGCCAGTGGTGACCTATTCTAGGGGCAGCTGCCAGCCAAGCCCGATCGGCGAAAGAAGCAAAGAAGAAGAAACAAGAAAAGGGTGACTACCCTACACTGCAACACCCTATCTACTTTTTTCAACTTGCCGGGAGAAGGTGAAGTGGAAGAATCGGGCGACGCACCGTCTGAAGCAAATCAGGTAGAAGCTTCAACTTCGGCTTACGCCACCCGTTCTTGGAAGAAATGGGGGCGCCTCCCTCCAGCAAATCATAATATTATCTTCAGGAATGAACATCCTTACCAGATACCTGAGTCGGAGGTCAAGGGTAACAAGATTCCTCCTCCACCATGCCTTTACCCACAAGAAAAGGCAGACGGAGGTATTCCCTCCTTTACCGAATTTCTATCCATCCTAGAAGGGAAGCAACCGAGTCAAAGCTCCGATCCCTAGGCCAAAGGTCCTTGCTTTCTGCCTCTTCCTACTTCTTTTATAAAGAGCTGGGCGGGCATCAGTTCCTCTTCAACTGGAAAAGCTCCTCGGCACAAGGAATCCTCCCAGCAGCCCTCTCAGGAGAATGATGGTGGTGGAGAACGATCCTCACCAACAGCACCGCAAGAACCCCCGAAGCCTCGGTGGATAGAAGAGATGCGGTTGTCTAATGTCAGGGTGGGCAGTCGAATAATGAAGCTACTGAAGAAACTCCCAACCATGTTTACTATATGGGAGATTTGTCTTTGAGTGAGGAGGTGCGGCAGGAGATGATTGAAGCTTTGCAGACGCCAGCTCAATATGAAGCATGCTTGGCAAAATACAAGTTCGGGCCGACAATCACCTTCACAGAGGATGACATGCTGATTCCAGATGCTAACCACAATAGGTCGCTCTACATGAAGGGGCAACTCAACTGTCAACCATTGAGATGAATCTTTGTAGATCCAGGGGCTGCAGTTAATATTCTCCTTTACCGCATATACCAGAAGTACTATTTTGATGTCCACCTTACAAAAGTAAGGAATATGAGAATTGTAGGCTTCAATCAAAAGTTTGAAGTTCCCCTCGGTGTAGCGGAATTCAACCTCACATTGGGGGATCTCACCACAAAAGTACATTTTCATGTAATTAATTCCAGCACCTCTTATAAGGCGCTGCTTGGCTAGCCCTGGCTGCACGAGCACCTGATAGTGCCCTCCACACTCCACCAGTGCATCAAGTACTGCCGAAATGGGAAGGAAGAAAGAATATTTACTGATTTACACCCTTTCGAGGTCTTCGAGTGTCATTTACTCGATGCGCCTCTCTATATGTAAGCATCCCAGAAGCCAGCAAAGGTGGGGGCACCTGTAAAGAAAAAGGAGGGAAATACTTCATCAGATGATTGGTTCCCACTGCCGCCACCTGGCTATGTTGAGTCTCGGGGGGTCTCTCATTTCTTCGAGATAGGAGACGTCTCTAGAGCTGCACCACCAGTCACCTATCCTAAAGGGGATGTAGCGGATATGACAAAGATATTCGAATGCATCGAGGTGACGTCAGGGCTCTTTAAACCCGTGTTGGACCTCGAATGTCAAACAGTGGAATCATTAAAAACCATGGAAGTACCTCGCTTCTGCGAACCGTCCATAATATTTTATGCTGGGGAGCCTGCTGGCAAGGAAGATGACGATTGTGTTATCCCTGAAGAGTCCACGAGCCGAATGGTGCCAATGGCAGGCTTGACTTATACAGCTGATCGAGTCTCCCATCATTTTGCCAAGATGCAAGTCCCCTCTCTCCAGCCTTTTAGCAAGAGAGAAGCATTCAAAACGTTGTGGTATCCGCCCAACACTGACAAAGAACTCCTAAAAATCACTCGAAGTCTAGGACTGGGGTATACTCTCCAGGAATATTATGAGATGGAGGTAGATGTCATCTCTACCATCTTCACAGCTAAGAGCTCGTTAGGAGTGGTCTATGATGACTACCTAGCTAATAATGAAGAGACGTAGTCCCGCCCACAAGAGGGTGCATTATTCTTTGATAACAGTCCGGGCTCAGAAGAACATGATAATGTCATTGAATGTAGATGCTGGGAGGAAGTCTTCCTTGAAGAGGCACCATTCTAAGCTGGGATCAAGTTTGATGAAGTCATAAATGAAGAAATCCAAGACCTCGAAGACGAGGAGGAGCGTCTAGAATTTGAGCGCATCCTTGAAGAATGCCGAGCCCTGCAGCAACAAGAATGGTATGTAGAAGAACAGACACTCATATACACCCAGGAGCTGATTTCGCTAATGGAGGCAGTAGAGCAAGAAGGTGAAAGTGATAGCAATATTGCAACAAAAGGCCTGATACTCCATGGCGAAGCTGAAGAAGACAAGGTGACCAGTGGCACCTAGCAAAGACAGGCTCCACGCCGTCCGGGAAACAAAGCTAGTCAGAGCCAGCCCTCACCTCCTCCGAGTTGCATAGTTCAACAAGGAGCTTTACCGTCAGGACAACTTGACGTCTCAACACTAAATTGGGCCTTACATATAGGAGATACATAAGTCCTGGAGGATAAACAAGATGATATTGATGATTTTGTCAATTTACAATCAACACTGCTAGAAATTGAAGACGGAGGCCAAGCCACCATTGACGAACTAATAGAAGTAAACTTGGGGAGCGAGGATGATCCGCGACCCACTTTTCTTAGTGCTCTACTCTCTCAGGAGGAGCGGGGGCAATACCTGCAATTGCTGAAAGAGTTCTCGGATTGCTTTGCCTGGAACTACAAAGAGATGCCCGGGTTAAGTCTCAATGTGGCACAACACTTGCTGGCAATAGATCCTGGGGTGGAGCTAGTGAAACAATCTCCCCGGCGCATGAGACCGGAGCTGATTAACCAGATAAAAAAAGAAGTAGACAAGTTCATCGATGTAGGCTTCGTTGAAGAGAATCAGTACACCACATGGTTGGCTAACATAGTGCCCGTGAAGAAGAAAACTGGGCAGATAAGAATATGTGTCGACTTCCGGGACCTCAATAAGGCGTGCCCGAAAGATGACTTCCCGGTGCCAATCACCGAAGTAATGATAGATGCCTCTACTGGCCATGAAGGTCTGACATTAATGGACGGGTCATCCGGCTACAATCAAATATGGATCGCTGAGTAGGATAGGGTCCACACAGCCTTCCGAACTCCCAAAAGTATCTTCCACTACAAGAGAATGTCATTCGGTCTTAAGAATGCCGGTGCTACATATCAAAGAGCCATGACAAGAATCTTTGATGATCTACTCTACAAGAAAGTGGAATGCTACATTGATGATCTTGTGGTCATATTCTAGGAAAAGGGAAGACCATTTGCAAGACCTGTGGGTGATATTCCAAAGGCTTTGGCAGTATGAGCTGAAAATGAATCCAATGAAATGTGCCTTCAGGGTATCTAGCGGAAAATTCCTTGGGTTCATTGTCAGATATAGAGGAATTGAAATAGACCCAGACAAAATATAAGTAATACAAGAATTACCTCGGCCAAGGAGCCTCACTGAGCTGCGGTCTCTGCAAGGTCGGTTGGCCTATATCCGCCGGTTCATCTCCAACTTATTAGGACGGTGTCATCCTTTTTATAAATTAATGATGAAAGATGTGCCCTTTTACTAAGACGAAGAATGCCAGGTAGCCTTTGAAAAGTTGAAGGATTACCTGAAGACCCCTCCTGTGCTCAGGACACCAATAAAAGGAAGGCCAATAATTCTATTTATAGCGACTACTCATTATTCACTGGGGGCAATGATGACCCATAATAATGAAGAACGAAAAGAGCAGGCCCCGTATTATCTCAGTAGGAGATTGGTAAGTACTGAAGAAAAGTATACATTCATTGAGAAGATATGCTTAGCCCTGGTCTTTGCTGTTAAGAAACTCCGGCACTACATGCTGTCGCATGAAATAAAATTAAAATCCAAGACAGATCCACTCAAATACATATTGTCTCAACCAGCACTCAAAGGCCGTTTAGGCAAATGGGCAGTGATTCTTATGAAGTTTGATATCTCCTATGTGTTGCAAAAAGCCGTCAAAGGACAAGCCATCACAGACTTCTTTACGGCGCACCCGGTTTCAGAAGACTCTCCCCTGGAGGCGAAAATTCCTGATGATGAAACCCTAGTGGCTTGCCAAGCTCAGCAGGTTACATGGCAGCTCTATTTTGATGGAGCCTCAAGAACTGAAAGCTCCCTAGCAGGCCCGGTGTAGCACCCCCGATAAAAACCATTGAGTAAATTTAAAACTTCTTCCTAAAAGAAATCATACATGAAGGCCTTACATAAAGAATCCAACCTCACAAGGACTACTATATAAATATACAAGCCAATGTCACTTTATGCCATAAAGAAACATGAAGGCTTTATGTAAAGAGCCAAACCTCATGGGGGCTAGCATATAAATGTACAACCATCACTTTTTGTATAGTACGTAGTGACTTTTCCTAAAAGAATCTTACATGAAAGGTCTTGCATAAAGAACTAAACCATGAGAGGGTTATCATATAAAAGTACAAGATAAACTTTAACACATGGGCCATGGGTTGTACGTAAGTGGATTCCACCTTTTCCAACTTCCAAATTGAAGACCCCTCACCTGGGCGCCAATTTCAATATTGAAGACCATGCATGGAGGCGCCATTTTCAATAGGACCCCATCCCATTATAATATTAATATATATATGTACATCTTGAATGCTAACATGTGAATGTGGCAGAATTGCCAAAAAATTAACGCCCTCTTGCAAGGGCGTCATTCTCATGAATAATGCCACAATAATGCCACCTAGACTAATGACGCCCTCAAGCAAGGCGTCATTTACGTGAATAGTACCACCTAGATTAATGAACGACCCCTTACAAGGGCGTCATTTAAACCTATGTTTCTAGAAGGTTGAGACACGAACAACCTCATTTTAACTGGCAAACTCCATGCCTACTCAGTAGGACCCGCAAGGCAATAACCAATGCTTTGCAAATCCCTATAACTAATCCCCTACGAAGCACTGTCATCTTTCAGTGCTTGCAGAAGGGAATATTTCCCTCCATTCTTCGGAAAGCGTGAAGTCTACGTCCTACTGCGGCAGCGGGGAACGTGTGACTTCATCCTGTCATCTTTCCTTGTAATCACACGTCAAAAAGGTAGGTTTTCTCCAATACTTGCCTAACTAGTAGCTAAATAGGTTAACTTATGCATGCTTAGAGTTAGATTAACTAATCATCCATGATATATATATATATATATATATATATATATATATATATATATGTATATATTACCTAGCTTTACCATGATCAAGAAATAATACCATGTTATACATATTTTAATAGCTTGTTACGCATGTCGCATATGATTCTATACATACTGTTACCATGATCTTTATGAGTTTGAACTTAGTTATTAGCATGATTTCATGAGTTTTTAAACATATTTTATCATACTAGTTTTACAGTCTTAATAACCATGTTTTAAACCTTAATATATAGCCTCTGTTACACAGAATACGTTCATGTTTTAAAACCCGGAGGGTCCCAGCACTCTTGTAAATGGCGCCCCCAACCAGGGCACCAATTACAGAATTGAAGACCCCTCCTGGGGGCGCCAATTTGACAATTGAAGACCCAGGGGGCGCCAATTTTAAAATTGAAGACTCCGCAAGGAGTCGTCAATTAAATGAAGACACCTCACATGTCGTCATTTCTATTTTCCGTAATTTCTTGTAACTGATAATTCAACACATTCAAAAACCCATAACTATGAACATGTTTCTGGAATCCTGGCATTTATCTCGACATACTCGTACCATTACTTCCTGATTCAGAGCATTTTGATACTGATGAATAGTGCATACTCACCGGTAAATGGTGCCCCTGACCAGGGCGCCAATTTCAAAATTGAAGACCCCCCGAGGAGTCGTCAATTAAATGAAGACTTGTGCAATGACGTCAATTCCATTTTCTGGAATTTCCAGAAATCAGTAAATCAACGGATTCAAAAATCTATAACTAATAACTGAACCATGAAAATTTTGCCAGAATATACTTCTGTGACCCTGAGATTTTTCTCCACCTGACCATGTCTTCGGATTCAGATTTGGAGAAACTTTGGAAAAATGAATAGTTGCTTGTATCACATAATGTACCATTCTGATACGAAGCACAACTCACTTGAAAAATAAC
Source organism: Amorphophallus konjac (assembly GCA_022559845.1). NCBI lineage: Eukaryota > Viridiplantae > Streptophyta > Magnoliopsida > Alismatales > Araceae > Amorphophallus > Amorphophallus konjac. The sequence continues at coordinate 69,925 of JAHNEJ010003396.1, forward strand.
TCAATTGGTGACCCTACGCAGTGTCATCAATTCGAGTTGAACCTGTACTTAAATTGAAGACACTCCGGAGAGTCTTCAATTAAATGAAGACTACTCACAGAGTCTTCAATTTGTTAAATAGCGGCAGCCAGTAAGTCTTCAATTCGTTAAATAACAGCAGCCAGCAAGTCTTCAATTTGTTAAATAGCGGCAGCCAGCTAGTCTTCAATTAATTGAAGACTGCTTGTAGGGGCGCCAATTCTTTAATTATATATATATTTTCAAAAAAAATAGCCTCTGTAATTTGGCGCCCCAAGTCAGGGCGCCAATTACTTAATTGACGGCGTCCAGGTCGTCTTTAATTAAATGAAGACTCCCTGGGATGCGCCAATTTGATATATATATATATATATATATATATAATTCTATAAATTGAAAATTTGAAAGATTAGCAAACCCCCCAGATGTCAACTCATTGATTATAGCTTCTGATATTGATCTATCTCGTGATTTGTGCAAACACAACTCTAATCCATGATCATGTATATCCTGAGTTCTTGAACTCCATTCCATGAAAATCTACTTTGTGTATATCCTATATGGTCAAACCTTGAACCTATTAAACTACCATTTGGGAGTGTTGGAGCTAAGTGCCATGCAGGGCAAAGTGCTACGTTGTGGGAGTCACCTCTTGAGACCGTACGGCGCAAAGTGCTACACGACGGGAGCCACCTCTTGAGCCTATAGGGGCCACCTCTAGAGTCCTCCATAACCAAATGACTAGTTAATCTTGTCTGTTACTATGTTTCTTAATTCTTGAAATTCCACATTGGCTATAAACGAGAGTGGATGTCAAAGGTAATACATGAAATGCTGTGCATATAGGGCCCGGCCTGGTCCTGGGAGAAGCACCCGAAGGTACTTGTGCCCATGGGAGTTTATTGACCACGGTGTTTAGCATTGCACCGGAGTACTTGCTTGACTTGAGACACTCCACCCCTACTCTCTCTGTATTTGACTTAACTTGCGTGACCCAGAATGGGCAATACTTGACTTGTGGCCCGAGAAAGGGAAAAATACTTGCTTGATAATAGCCAATTCTATTGATACGTACTTGACATTACTTGCTTGAATTAAATTTACTTGCCCGTACCTGAGATATACTTGTACATGAGTTCCTTCTTGCACTTGAGTTCGTACTTGTACACGAATCCCTGCTTACCCCGAAGTGGCATTTACATCTGTAAATTCTTGAAATACTGCTTGTCAAATACTTGAAATCTTGATATACTCTCTTTATACAGTTCTTGATCTCTTATTGTTCATCATGCCTAGATTTATCTGTATACCTTATTTTCTTATACGTACGTCATACATAGCCATACTGATAATACATGTGAATTGTAAATCACATAAAGATTGCTCAAATTTGAGATGTAATTCTTACTGAGCGATTCGCTCATCCAGTTGCTTCCTAACATTTTTAGGTGATTCGGATAGCGACAAGAATGGGGTTGAGACCGAGTGAAGAGTGCTAGAACGCCAGTCACCTATCATTAGCTAGTCGCGTCCTTGAATTTTATTTGAGTCCTACTTTGTATTTCAGTATGTCAGTTTACTTGTCCGAACCATGTTAAGGCACTTAGCCTAGTGTTGTCTTTTTAAATTTGGAATTTATCATGGACTATCTTTAATTCCTTTGGTTAATCAATAAATATCACTTGGACTATTGGGATTATTAGATTTTATTAGTCTTTTGCGCACTCCGTAATTATGTATGTCAAAAAAAATTTATCGCTCTAATGACACGATCTATATAGACGCGTCATGCATCCGAGTATCTTCCGCGCTCGAGGCGTGATAGTCTTCGTGATATCGGAGCCTAGGTTTTCATACCTAGGAAAAACTAGAAGGAATAAAAGGTTAGAAATTGAAATCTAGGTAAAAACTGGAGTCCAAGGATAGATACACCTTACCCGGTGAGATGGATAGAGCCATGGGTTAAGTTCTATAATGAATTTTGACCTTACAAGTAAACCCGATCTTTATCATACTTAAACTCTTTTGTAGGATCATGGCTGTGAAAAGAGCACAATGGCGCGAGATGCAGCACACCGTGCAAGGCCTTACACAGCCACTACAGCAAGTGGCCCAAGGCGGAGCTAACAGTGGAGCGGGTGATCTCCACAGAAGTTTTCGTAACATGAACCCACCGAAGTTCACGGGTTCATCCGACCCCGAGGATGCCGAGAATTGGCTAAAGGAGATGGAACGAATCTTCCGTGTAATGCAATGCGCAGATAAGGAGAAGGTTTTACTGGCCGTATTCCAACTGGAGTGGGACGCTCGATGCTGGTGGGAATCCATAGAAGCAACACTGCAAGAATACCATGTCACATGGGATAAATTCACGGAGCATTTCAGCAACAAGTATTTCTCCGACCATATCTAGGAGAAGAAGGCCGTGGAATTCACCATTCTAAAACAACGGGGCTTGAAAGTGGCCGAATATGAGGCCTAGTTTTCAAGATTGTCAAAGTATGCAGCGCACTTGGTGTGTACGAAAAAGATGAAGGCGAGAAGGTTCCTCAACGGGCTTCGGCCCCATTATATTACACAACTTGCATCGATGGACATCCAAGCCTATTCGGAGATAGTTCGGCGTGCCCAACTACTAGAAGACGCCACCGAATTATCTAAGAGAATCTGAGGAAGAGACAAGAAGAACCCGTCACAAGCCCAGGAAAATTCTAACAATCATTCAACAAGAAAAGGTTCTTCATGGGAGGGGAGCCCTCAAAGGTAAATAAATTCCAGAAGAATGACATGCCATTCTCCACCACCACACCCTCAAAGGAAATTTTCAAGTATTATGATAAAGCTGGCCATAAGATCGAGGAATACTGGAGGAAGTTAGGAGCTTGTCTTCAATGCGGGAGTCGAGAACATCGAATCCCAGATTCCCCACTGATGAAGGAGTAAGACACCAAAGATGAGAAGCGTCCGGTAAAGAAACAAGGCCATCTGCAAGCTCTCCGAGAGACGGAACCCACTGAAGGTGGAATTGTGGAAGGTACTCTCACTATTTGTTCAAAACTGCTCAAGTTTTATTTGATACCAGAGCAACTCATTCATTCGTTTCTAAGAACTTTGTTGCTTCATTTTCTTAGAAACATGAACTGTTAGATTTGGTCATATCTACACCTCTTGGGAATGAGTCTGATATCACTTATCACTATCCAAATTGTGAAGTGATGATTAAGGGAAGCAATTTACCTGTTGACCTGATATGCCTAGATATGAAGGGTTATGATGTCATACTAGGTGCCGACTGGTTATCCACATACCAAGCAACTGTAGATTGCCGACTTGGCAAGGTAACTTTCGTGGATTTCCCAGAGCTAGTTTACAATAGCCCTCAGAATAAATCACTTCTTATATCAGCACTCTGAGCTAGAAAGCTTATGGATAAGGGATGCATGGCTTTCATAGCATTCGTGACTGCCACGGAAGTCAAGAAGGTTAAACTTGAAGACATCCGTGTATTCAAGATTTTCCCGATGTTTTTCCAAATGATTTACCCGGCTTACCCCCGGAAAGGGAAGTATCGTTCACAATCGACCTTGTCCCTGGTGCTGGTCCTGTTTCCAAGGTACTGTATAAAATGTCCCCTGCTGAGCTGAAAGAACTAAAAGAGCAACTAATGGAGTTATTGAAAAAGGGTTTCATCAGGCCAAGTACTTCCCCATGGGGAGCACCCATAATGTTCGTCAAAAAGAAGGATGGATCGATGAGACTATGCATCGATTATCGATAGCCAAATCATCTTACAATTAAGAACAAGTACCCACTGCCGAGGATTGATGAGCTGTTCGACCAACTATCTGGAGCTTTATATTTCTCCAAGATTGATCTTCGTTCTCGTTACCACCAATTAAAGATCAAAGAAGAAGACATTCATAAAACTACATTCCGAAGCAGGTATGGGCATTATAAATTTACTGTTATGCCTTTCGAACTAACAAATGCCCTCGCAGCTTTTATGCAGTTAATGAACAGCATATGCAGGTCCTACTTAAACCAATTCATTGTGGTCTTTATTGATGATATTCTGATCTATTCCAAGGACGAAGAGGATCATGAAGAACATCTCAAGAAGGCACTACAGATATTAAGGGAAAATAAACTTTATGCCAAATTCAGCAAGTGTGAATTCTGGCTCGAGGAAGTATCCTTCTTAGGCCATATTATTTCAAAGAATGGAATTATTGTTGACCCATCAAAGGTCGAAGCCGTGAAGAACTGGGAACGACCCACAAATGCAACGGAAATTTGAAGCTTCTTGGGTCTAGCTGGTTACTACCGGTATTTTATCAAGGACTTCTCCATGATTACCGTTCCTCTGACCAGGTTAACCCACAAGGAAGTGCCTCATGAGTGGAATGAAGACTGTGAAAAGAGTTTCCAAGCTTTGAAGGATCTCTTGACCACTTCTCCAGTCTTATCATTACCAATTGAAGGAGAAAAATATGAGGTATATACCGATGCTTCGGGTATTGGCCTCGGATGTGTATTGATGCAGAATGGAAGAGTCATTGCATACTCTTCCCGACAATTGAAGAAACATGAAGAGAACTACCCAGTTCATGACTTAGAACTGGCCGCGATAGTATTTGCCTTGAAGATCTGGAGGCACTATCTTTACGGAGAATAATTCACTGTGTATCCTGATCATAAAAGCCTCAAGTACTTATTCTCCCAAAAGGAGCTAAACATGCGGCAAAGACGTTGGCTCGAGTATCTCAAGGATTTCGACTTCACTATACAGTACCATCTTGGTAAGGGTAATTCTATAGCTGATGCCCTTAGTCGAAAGTCGAGAATGATATTGGCCAACTGTATGATACAAGAATGGAAGCTGTTGGAGAAATTCTCTGAGCTTGATATCAGCATAGATGAGAAGAACATGTGTATTATTCTATCTCATATGAGCCTACATCCAGATTTGCTACCTGAAATCAAGAAGCTACATGAAGAAGATCCCTCACTAGTAGAGATAAACAGCAAGCTGGACGAGAGACTGGATTTCAAGCTAGCACCTGATGGAAGATTGCTATTTCATGAACGGACATGTGTGCCTGACTATCCTGAGTTGAAGAAAAAGATTCTTGAAGAAGCTCATCGATCGAGGTACACGATCCACCCTGGAGCCACTAAGATGTACCAAGATTTGAAAAGAACTTTCTGGTGGCCTAACATGAAAAGGGAGGTAGCAGACTTTATATCTCGTTGCCTCACATGCCAACAAGTGAAGGCGGAACATCAAAAACCCGCCGGAAAGCTACATCCGCTAGATATTCCCAAGTAGAAGTGGGAAGACATTGGCATGGACTATATCATGGGTTTGCCCAAGTCTAGGGGCAGATATGATGGAATTTGGGTGATTATCGACCGGCTAACTAAATCGGCCCATTTCTTACCCATCAAAAGTCGATGGTCAGTCGACGTACTTACTGCCCTATATATTAAGGAGATGGTTAGATTGCATGGAGTTCCCGTCTCGATCGTATCTGACCGAGACCCGCGCTTCACCTCTCATTTCTGAAAGAGTCTACAACACTCTCTCGGGGTGAAACTCAACTACAGTACTGCTTTCCATCCCCAGACAGATGGACAGACCGAGAGGACAAATCAAGTTGTAGAAGATATGTTGAGAGCATGCATTATAGACTTCGGCGGAAGCTGGCATGACCACTTACCAGTAGCTGAATTTGCATATAATAACAGCTATCAAGCCAGCATACAAATGGTACCTTTTGAGGTATTATATGGCAGGAGTTACTGATCTCCTATATGCTGGGATGAAGTCGGTGAAAGATAAATTTTATGCCCATACATGGTAAGAGATTCCACCGAGAAGATACATCTTATTAGAGAAAGGTTAAAGATAGCACAGTCCACGCAGAAATCTTATGCCGATAACAGAAGGTGAGACCTGGAATTTCAAGTCGGAGATCATGTTTTCCTCAAGGTATCTCCCGACCGACGCATTAGAAGATTCGATATTAAAGGCAAACTAACACCAAGGTTTATTGGTCCATTCGAAGTGCTGGAAAGAATAGGCGAGGTGGCTTATCGCATCGCCCTACCTCCGCAACTATCAGAAGTGCACAACGTATTTCATGTTTCTATGCTGAAGAAATACGTACACGATCCTTTCCATATCATTGACCACCATGATTTGGTGGCACAGAAGGACATTACCTACGAGCAGAGGCCAATGAAGATCCTCGACCAAGAAGTTCGGGTTCTAAGGAACAAGACGATCCCTATGGTAAAAATTCAATGGAATCGATGCTTAGAACAAGAAGCTACATGGGAAATTGAAGAATCTATGAAGAGGAGATTTTCGGAGTTATTCTAATTATGAGTACCCTGCACTCTTCCTATTCCCGCATAATACAGTTGAATTTGGGGACCAAATTCTTTTAAGTGGGGGAGGGTGTAGCACCCCCGATAAAAACCATTGAGTAAATTTAAAACTTCTTCCTAAAAGAAATCATACATGAAGGCCTTACATAAAGAATCCAAGCTCACAAGGACTACTATATAAATATACAAGCCAATGTCACTTTATGCCATAAAGAAACATGAAGGCTTTATGTAAAGAGCCAAACCTCATGGGGGCTAGCATATAAATGTACAACCATCACTTTTTGTATAGTACGTAGTGACTTTTCCTAAAAGAATCTTACATGAAATGTCTTGCATAAAGAACTAAACCATGAGAGGGTTATCATATAAAAGTACAAGATAAACTTTAACACATGGGCCATGGGTTGTACGTAAGTGGATTCCACCTTTTCCAACTTCCAAATTGAAGACCCCTCTGTGGACACCCGTTTTCGACACATACGTTGAGCCTTTTTTTTATTATCTTAAGTAAACGCCCCAATTGACACTCAATTGATGAACCCTTGGACCCATTTGTGACCTTTTTTTGTCCAATTCTCGCCCCTAAATTCACCCTTGGTCCCTTGGATCTCAGTCGGAGTCCCCTGGCTCACTCTGCATCAACGCGGCGGTCTCTTACACCGCGTTACTGATAACGCGCCCATCTCCATGGCCGCGATCCTATAAAGGCATGTTGACCGCTTACCCACCCTTTTTGACTGACCAATCACTAACGCGGCCTGTCGTAGCAACGCGTTCTGAGGAACGCGACAGTTGCTATGGGCGCGTTCTCAGACAGAAAGTCTTTCCGACCGAAGCTATCTCTTTCCATCTTGTGACCCATATTTGGGCTAACTTTGGAAGTTTTACCTATTAAGGAAGGTTCCTAATCCTACTAGGATGCTTTCCCCTCAACTTTTGACAGGATTACCCAATTATATGCCATGGATTTATGGGAGTTCCTAGACTCCGACCTAGGGTTTGGGGGGTCTCGAATCCTCTATAAAAACCTTCAATCCCCGACGATTTGAGGGGATGCTCGATGGTGGAATCACCCAAGGGAGAGAGGGCGAGGCCACGCTCTGCTAAACACTTTCAATCCCTCGCCCTCTCTCGATCTAAGGGAGTATTTTAAGGGCCTTTATTCTTTATTTCTTACCCACTCTTTCTTCCGTTCTTAATTCTCCCAATTCTTGCATTACATGGCATCTTTTGTTTAAAAAAACAATCTCTATCAAATTCACGCATACACACACACACCAAACCCAGTTTTTGCCTTGCCATAGGGGTTAAAAACCCCCCAAGTAATCTACCCCCCTTTTATGTGTCTTCAATTAGAGATAAGGGTAGATACTATGCTTAATCGTGTTCTAATGGGTGTTGTTTTGTTGTTTATCAATTCTTTGCAAGCACAGGAACCATAGGACGTGAGGCCCTTGCACCTTGGCCGGTCTTGGAGCAAGGAAGGATTCGAATCTGCAACCCCACTGCCTTCATTGATAACGCGACGCTCTCATACACCGTGTTCCTGAGAACGCGCCACTCACTTCCACCGTGTTCCATAGAACGTGCCCTACACCTCCACCGTGTTATCAGCCAGGGCCTTTTCTTTCAATTTTTGAGGTAAGTAGCATGTCCTCTCGTTAGTTGCTTATCATCCTTGACATGCTATAGGCTTCAGTGGCGATCACAGTCTAATTTTATCATATTTCATGTGTTCTCCCCCATTTTTGTCATATAATTCATGCTATATATTGTGACTTCTATTTATTCATTCATGATCGAATGATTTTTGACATCTACATCTTTTGGCGATCACGGTGAGACACTTTGTGCCCGTCACGCCTATTCCTTTGCCTGCCTGCTTGATCGATTTGTGTGTGCGTATAGTTTTGGCAGATGTGTTCATGCTGTCTGGATCGTGGTTGTACCCAGAGGCGCATCCATAGACGCGTCGCTGGATATGACCACGTTATTTGAAATCTCTTCTGTCAATCTCATGTCATGTGATTGCATGTTTCTGGCATTCTGTTGAGTGTCAATTGGACTTTTTGGAATCGCGGTGTACCCTCCACCGC
>JAHNEJ010003249.1:0-243010 GCA_022559845.1 Amorphophallus konjac
CCACGGTGCACACGGAGGTAATGGATCCTAAGACCGGATGGGTGAAGCTAAGACTAGCGGGTTGGTCAAAGCCTCGAGCCAAAAGATGCGTCAACTCCCATTGTGAATCTAATCCCATAATAAGGTCATCCAAAGTATCGACATAGTGACTAGACCGAAAAGTTGTATGATAGGAGTTGATGGACACCAAAGGTAGGGTAGGGTCCATAGACGGGTAAGGGAGTGGGACCAAGTCATCCTTGAGCCAACTAAGAAGCGGCTCGGCTATGTATAATGTACCCGTTAGAAATACGGGTGGCTCGGGATGAGGTGGCTCCAAGCGCGAATCCGAAGGTGGAGTGGGCCGCTGGGGCTGGGTGGCTGGACATACGGGGTCCCTAAGGGTGATCTTACCGGGTAGGTATGGTGGGCATAAGGTGCAAGTCCTCTTGTCCCAGTCAAGATTGGCCCTTCTCTCTCCTAACCACTTTTTCCCTAAAATGATGCATGAACCAGCAAGTGTGCCGATCCTGCACCATGCACCATCGGTGTAGAGAACAGAGCCGATCCTCTTATAGAACTCAACACAAGCAAAATCACCATCGCGGACAATCTCGCCTGTCTTAGAGAGAGACTCCACGATGTCATGAGAAACCCAATTATCCGACTCCCTATCGGTGAAATGGAGTTCCGTTGTGGACCCGTTGGGTAGAGCGGCTTTCATAATGAGAGGGGCAAAACCAAAGGCTCGGTCCATAAGGACATTCATTTTGGCCACAAAAGTTGACCACTCGGACGTATGGTCTTGGGGATCGGCCATGGGTAGTGGACATGGACATGCATACACACGGTGACAAGACACTAGACCGACTATGCAAGTTTGGAATGCATGCACACTAAGGACCCTAGACGTAAACCAAGACTCGGTACGTGGCGGAGATAACCGATCCGAAGATCACTCGCACAAGTGTGCGGCCTTCCCGATAGGCGTGGCCTAACGTTCGGACAACACCTTTTGATATACCGAGTAAAGGGATGTATGCGACCCAAAACGACTCTTTTTTGTTGTTTTAAAAATATGATGATCTTAGACTCGACGTAGACAATGAATAATGACTAGACATAAATGACACTCTTTTTGTTTTTTGACACCCTAGACTCAAACTCGCTCTGATACCAAATTGATGCGGGACGAGACACGGACACGACAAGCTCGCGATCGTCCCTTGATGAGGGAAGCGTCGGACGTGCAAGGTTGAGAAACCGGCAAGAGCTAGGGTGGTCGGCTCGCACTTTCGTGCCCGGATCGGGTCACGGGACGGCTTCACTCTCTCTCGCAGCAGCGGTGATATGAAAATATATCGAGCTAGATATCCCTACACATGCTCTCTAGCAGCGGCATAAACAAGCATATATGAAATAAGCGAAATACCAAGTGTAGGAGCGAAGACAATACCTCCACGCGCTCGACGTGGGGAAGACGGACCCGGCCGAAGTCGTACTCCCGGAACAATTATACACGGATATTACAGAAATGCAACTCGCTGCCCACTCCACGCAGGGAGGTAAAGGGCTACACAATGGGGTCCGGGACGACCGAATTCGGGTTGACGGGCGGCTTCTGGCGTTGATTCGGCAACACCCGAACACGTGACGGTGGGGCCCACGTGCTGTCCGGAGGGACCGTGTGGGACCCGGTGTCACCACTGTGGTGGGGACACTGGTGGAAGCGATCCCCGGACTGGCAGCACGCTGGAACGTCGCCCGGAGGTCGGGCGGCTCCGATCGGCACCCGTCGGGTTTACTGTCCACGGACTGGTGGTTGCTGTTTTGCAGCGCGCGCTCCGGCGAGAATGGACGCTGCGATCAGCCCCGATGTCGGATCGACACGAGACTAGCGCCGTTGGAAAGCTAGCTTGAAGTTATTCAACCTAGGCCCAAAGATCTGGCCTGGATCTGCTCGGATCTTGACTTATGGAATTTTCAATCTCCTGTTGTACAGTAACCAAAGACTCAGGCCTGCAGAGGACTTGACTGTTGATTACCTTTGACCGTGATGTGCATGTCCGAATTCGAAGATGTGTTCTTCATCAAAGTTGTTAGAAATTGAGATGGGAAGATGGAAAAATTGGTTTGGACATGTTTGGATGTGTCTATGAGTTTCTGTGATTTGTTCAGTGGACAAAGGTCAGATCTGGGATCTGGTTGAAAGTACTGTAGCTCCGGTAGAACATGAATTTTGAAAAATAGGTAGAAGGATGATAAAAATTTAAGAAAAATTATGGTGGTAGGGACGATGGACAGAACACACAGGTAAATTGGGAGGTCTAAAGAAAATCAAAAGGGTGGTCGAAGGAGGAGAACTCAGGGCTACTGTCACTGTAGATAGTGACAGAACAGATCTGAGATTGAGAGTTGAACGAAATGGGGAAAATATGAAACGGTGGCTTATGGATTTTTTTGTGGAGAAAGGGATAGAGATAGGAACCAACCCTCAAAATTTCAAGTCGATCAGAACTCGTGACTGGCTTCAGGAATTCACAAACCATACCTCTATCCAGCAGGACAGAAAACCGAAGATGATCCCGTGGCGGCTCGAAGGCGGCACGAACGGCGGCGGTGGCGGCACAAACGATCACCGAAGGTTGAGAGGAGATGATAGAAGATAGAATCACTCTAGAACTTGAGGTTTGAGGAGAAGAACACCAGGGGGAGAGAGGAACAAGGGCACACCCTTCAATGGCTCAAGCCAATTTTACAAATTTTTTCTTCATTTCTTCATTAATCTCTAATGACACTATACATAGGCTTATATAGAAAATAGCAAGGGGTGGGGGGGCTGATAATTTCGTGGGAAATATGTCATTTTCATCCCCCATGTGGTCAAAACTTAAAATAAATAAATTACATATGGATGGGGCACTCCTTTGACTAGGTAGGTAAGGTAGGTGGCCTACCTTTGAAATTTTAACCCCTTTGTCTCCCATGTGGTCAATTAACATTCAAACCTTCTAGATGGCCACCTAGGATGGTTGACCAGCCCCACATGGATGAGATGGACCAATGGGGAAGGGGAGGGGGCCCCCTAACTGGACCTACTACACATTTGCACAAAAACCCACACAATCCAAGGGAATGACGCATTGGCTTACAAAGCCGTACAATTGCGCTTATACTTTCCCATGGATATAAAAATAAACTAAAGGACACAAATGCAAAATAAAATGTACATGCTCGGCGTCGATTCCCATCAAAAATGTTCCCAGGTTCGTGTGTGACCGGTGAGTAGTGAATTTTTTGAGGATCGTCGGGTCAAAATTTGAGAATTTTTCCACTTCGTTTAGATTTTCACTGAATAAGAGAAGAAAAAATAAAATAATAATATTTTTGTTATTTAAACCCCCACACCCCTCTCTTTTCTCACTCCCTCGTTCTCTCTTCTCCCCACTCCCCCATTTCAGTCTCCCCCCCTCCCGTGTCTCCTCTTGCCCTCTCTCATTCTCACCCTCTCTTCCCCCATTCTTCGGACGGCCGCCGGAGAACGCCGAGGAGGAGACGGCGAGCGACGTGGGGTGGGTTGTGGCGTACACGAGGCGAGGAACGTGAGGCGGTGGTGAGGTGAACCGGTCGCATGTTCGGGGGAAACCTTGGGGTTTTTGGCATGGATCGACCCCGGCTTCGTATGGTTTCTTCAGAAAAGGTAGGGGGAGAGACCCTTTCACCTTCCCGCATGTTTTCTTGCCATTTAGGGATGATTCCCAGTGACAATGAGTGGGTTTCTTTTGTGTGGCGGGATAATACCACGTTTCGGGGCATGCGGCAATTTTGTCGTTTCGGCGGTCAATTTATGGTTATTTGGGTGCCATTAGGTGTGCCAAGGGTCGTGGAGCGATTTCCCATGTTTTTCGCTCACGGTGGGGCGAGTTAGATGTGGAATGGGGCCCTTAAAGGGTCTTCCTTTCGGCTGTCACCAGAATCGGTCAACCAATTAGAAGGATCAATCGACCGGTTCTTGGCAGTGAGTGCAGTAGGGCGCACATGGCAGATTCGGTCGACCAACCTAGGGTTTCGGTCGACCAACCTGGGCAACCGGTCGACCGACCCTGTGCAATTAGGGCCCTAGATGTTTCGGTCAATCGATTGCCTAGATCGATCGACTGATTGGTCTGGTTGGTCGACCAACCCATGTGATAGGTCGACCGATCCACTACAAGAAGGGCAGCTTGGGCCTGGAAATTTAAATTTTCACCCCATAATATAAAATTTAATATTATATACATGAAATCCCAGAGAAATTGGGCCACTTCGACCCTATGAGGGCGGCGGTCGTTCGAGAATGGATTTACGTCACACGCGATTTTATAGATTCCCTACGGTGAGCTCGGTTGTATATGTGGGATTATTTCCAATGGTTTGTGTGCCCATGGTGAGCTATATCCGCATGACTTCTTTGACCACGGAGGGCCATATCCACGTGAGTTTCGTGAGCGCGGTGGCTGGTCTTTGTGTCAGTTCAATAGGCCAGCATCCACTATTTTTCGTCATCTGGCTGTGGGTGATTTCTCAGTAGCCGATGATGTCATGCCGTCATTTACGGTGGTTCACATGCGTGTGTATGCACATTCTCAAGATTCCTGTGAGACCGCAGATGATAGTGTTACATGGTATATTCCCGCGAGACCGCGGAAGATCATGTTTTGTTGTTACATTGCCTTGAGGGCATTTCGTGTCAGACCAGGCGAGGACAACCTAGTAGCCTATCGTGGTCGGACCGAGCAAGACCGCCTAGTATGTACGACGCTCCTTGTGTAGAGGTGAGACCGCCTGAGTGTGTGTACCATGGTTAGGACATGTGCACATCGTCGATGCATGCAGGGGCACATACCCCGTGTTTGGCTGCAGGACATGGCCATGCAGTTGGGCGTAGAGGCATGTTTCAACCACATAAAAGTAATTTGATTCATACACAAGAGATTGTTTAATACAGGACAATGTGTAATATATTACAATGCAACATGTTTCATTCCAGTACAAAATCTTTCAATCATGTGGAATTCGTTTAACTCCGGTGCGTAACACTTTATTACAATGCAAACTATGTTAGTCCAGTGTAATGCGATGTTTTGACCGTGGCTCTTTGAGACTTGGACGACAACATCATCCAAGTCTCAAAACTCTCAAAATGTCACAGTCCATGTTTCATCTTCCATGTTGGTGCCTTGGGCGATCATCCATTCTCCATCGTCCATGTCTCCATGACTGTAGCTTTTCTTCCAATGCAATATGCTTCATGAAGTCACGAAAATTTATCACTGATGAGGAATCTCCTTCTCAGTCACCCAGTTCACTTACTATGTGGTGTATTGTCTATATACATAGAGTGCCTATCAAGGAAAATAGATAGCCAAGTGGGATTGAATTTCACAGTGACGATATCCAAGCCTTGCGAGAAGAGCTGACAGCACACCTTTTCAGTCCAGGGTAATACAATTCTGTCATGCCCTAGTTTTCAGATCTTTCATCTGTGGGTATTAGAGTGTTCCTGTGGATTTTAGAATGTGTTTTCTAAATAAAAATGAATTTTGGGAATATTGAATCTTGGAGTCCCTCAAATAAGAGAAAATAAAGTGTTCCCAGGTTCCGTGTGTGACCGGTGAGTTGTGCATTTTTTGAGGATCGTCGGGTCAAAATTTTAGAATTTTCCCACTTCGTTTGGAATTTCAGTGAATAAGAGAAGAAAAAAATAAAAAATAATATTTTTATTATTTAAACCCCCACCCCCTCTCTTTTCTCACTCCCTCGTTCTCTCTTCTCCCCTCTCCCCTCTCCCCCATTTCACTCTCCCCCTCTCCCGTGTCTCCCCTTGCCCTCTCTCATTCTCACCCTCTCTTCCCGCATTCTTCGGACGGCCGCCAGAGAACACCGAGGAGGAGACGGCGAGCGACGTGGGGTGGGTTGCGACGTACACGAGGCAAGGAACGTGAGGCGGTGGCGAGGTGAACTGGTCGCATGTTCATGGGAAACCTTGGGGGTTTTGGCATGGATCAACCCCAGCATCATACATTTTCTTCGTAAAAGGTATGGGGACGTACCCTTTCACCTTCCCGCATGTTTTCTCACTATTTAGGGCTAATTCCCAGTGAGAATGAGTGGGTTTCTTTTGTGGCATGAGATAATACCATGTTTCGGGGCGTGCGACGATTTTGTCGTTTTGGCGGTCAATTTATGGTTATTTGGGTGCCATTAGGTGTGCCAATGGTCGGGGAGCGATTTCCCATGTTTTCCGCTCACGGTGGGGTGAGTTGGACGTGGAATGGGGCCCTTAAGGGGTCTTCCTTTCAACTGTCACCAGAATCGGTCAACCAATCAGAAGGATCGATTGACTAGTTCTTGGCAGTGAGTGCATCATGGCGCACAAGGTAGATTCGGTCGACCAACCTAGGGTTTCAGTCGACCAACCTGGGCAACAGGTTGACCGACCCAAGGGTTCGGTCGACTGACCCTGTGCAGTTAGGGCCCGGGATGGTTCGGTCGACTGGTTCCCTAGATCGGTCGACTGACCCTGTGCAGTTAGGGCCCGGGATGGTTCTGTCGACTGGTTCCCTAGATCGGTCGACTGATTGGTCTGGTTGGTCGACCAACCCGTGTGCTAGGTCGACCGATCCACAACAAGAAGGGCCGCTTGGGCCTGAAATTTAGATTTTCACCCCAGAATATTAAAATTAATATTATATACATGAAAACCCAGAGAAATTGGGCCACTTCGGCCCTATGAGGGCGGCGGTCGCCTGAGAATGGATTTACATCACACGAGGTTTTATAGATTCCCTACGGTGAGCTCAGTTGTATATATGGGATTATTTCCAATGGTTTGTGTGCCCATGGTGAGCTATATGCGCATGATTTCTTTGACTGCGGAGGGCTATATCCGCATGAGTTCTGTGACCGCGGTGGGTGGTCTTTGTGTGAGTTCAGTAGGCTGGCATCCACTATTTTTCGTCATCTGGCCATGGGTGATTTCTCAGTAACCGATGATGTCATGCCGTCATTTACGGTGGTTCACATGCGTGCGTATGCACATTCTCGAGATTCCCGTGAGACCGCAGATGATATTGTTAGACAGTATATTCCCGCGAAACCGCGAAAGATCGTGTTTTGTTGTTACATTGCCTTGAGGGCATTTCGTGTCAGGCCAGGCGAGGACAACCTAGTAGCCTATCATGGTCAGACCGAGCGAGATCGCCTAGTATGTACGACGCTCCTTGTGCAGAGGCGAGACCGCCTGAGTGTATGTACCTTGGTTAGTACAAGTGTACGTCACTGATGCATGCAGGGGCACATACCCCGTGTTAGGCTGCAGGACATGGCCATGCTATTGGACGTAGAGGCACGAATCCTAGCCAGTCCCAAGGTGTGGTGTGTGTGTGTCTCCTCTGCTCCTCCCGCGAGATCGGGTGTGGCAGTGTGCGCGAATATCAGACCTTGGTGCATTATAAGATATCAGTGGATGCATCTGACCTTTTTGTGTATAGTTGAGTAGCGGACCCTATGCCGGTAAGGTTGGGGTACCGACAACATTATTGATGGCCCTTCTGACAGACGGGCTGGGACTGCCCCGTGTTGAGGGCATGGTTTTCTTACTTGTTTTGGTTCGAGGTCGAGGTTTACCAGTGTTGAGGTTGTCCTCCCGAGGGTGGAGGTTGTGCGTATGACCGCGTGGCCTTGACTGTGGTCCTGTTAGTGAGGACGGATTGTTGCGATAGCATTGTCATGGGTTTGCTCTATATAGTGAGACCGTGGTTTCGCCATGGGTCGGCGGTCCTGACTAGAGGTCGTGGATTCCTTGTCGAGAGTCAGAGTAGCATAGAGGCTCCATAGTTCCGCCATCTACTATTTTTACTGTCTCTGCCGCTGCTGTTATTTTGTCGTTGTTATTAGCGCTATTGTTGTTGCTATTATTGGATTGTTACTGCTTTTCTCTGTTGTTGTGGTGCGGATCTGCGGGTCCCCTACTGAGCCGATGAGATGGGGCTCACTCCCTATTTTTTAGGTGTGGTGCTCTTCCTTGAGCTTCATGAAGCACTCAGACGGTTGTTAGTCGCTAGCTTGCAAGTGCCAGGTATCCCTCGGAGTAGTGTATGCTCTCTTTGTAGTTGATTGTCTTTATGGATTGGACTCTGTAGTTAAATTAATTAATTGTAAAATGTTAACTTTATTATTGTTATTAGATTATTTTGATTTGTAATTTAATTCCTACAATTGTTTTAAATTTCAATGCATCTCCACAACACCCAAATAACCCTTCCGAACCTCTCGGCTCGTAGGTGGCGGCATAGAATCCGAATGGTATTGGGTTCCTCTCGGTATCCGAATTCTGGGTCGTTACAGATGGTATCAGAGCGAGGTTGTGGAAATACATGAGAATTTGAGACGATCGTAGTGTAAGAGTCCAGAGAGTCCAGTACAGTCGACAACTGACATAGGGTGTTTCATTTAGTTTACCGTTGTTGTATCCCCTAGTTCGTGTTTGGTTTCAATGATATCAAAACGATTGTGTTTGTGTGTGTATGTGTTTCATTGAGCAACATATTTTATATCTTGATTTGATGAGTTAAAAAATAGAGTTAATGTTCACTCTTGAAAGTCATGTGAACCCTTGGTGTTTAAGGAACTAATGTTATATTTATGTTGGTTTGTAAGAACACAAATTCATGGCTCATACTTGGAATCCAAAGGAGTCCATCAATGAAACCCTTCTTCTAAAAGGGAGTCAACTCTATTCACATTTGAAAGTCATATGAATGATTTGTATTTAAGGATCTCATGCTTTGAATATTTTGATTTACAGGATAAAAATCTATGATTCATGTTTGGAACTCAAAGGAGTGCATCAATGAAGATCTTATTGAAAAAGGGAGTTGACTCACTCATTGCATTGCATTGACTCTTCTATATTTCATGCATTTCATCAAATATCTTTTCAAAGTCTTGGTTGGGTATTTTCATGCGTTTTCATCATAAGATTTTTGGGCTTGAAATATTCATACAAGACTTCATGAGAGTTGGTTCTATATTGCTCATGCATTGCATGAATGATTGGTCTTATGTACTATGCACTAAAAGCTTGAGTTAATGACTTACTGTGTGAAAGAACTGCATGAAGATGGCTTTTCTGAAGATGGCTTTATTTGGGTCTCAATCAAGGAGATTGTGTTCACTGAACACACCTTTCTATTTGAATGATAGTGACATATCATTCATAGAGTTATTGTGATTTCAATGTGTGCATGAATTTGTGAAACATGCTTGAAAAAGCACATGCCCTGTACTCAATGAGAATTCATGAGAAAATGTGTTTGCATGATTGGATATTTACTGATGTGTGAGATGCATGTGAAGACAATGCTCCTCGTGAAAATAATGTTTCATGAATGTTAACTTTTATCAACAAGAATGCTATTTGAATGATTGAGCCCATATCATTGTATATGCCTTGGATGCAATGGAAGGTTAAAAATTTTTCAAATGCCAAAGCTTGTAACTTATGTCTTTATGGAAACATTTATTTATGCAATGAGCATTTGGATGGTTGACAAGTTATGGAGGTTCTTTTGGAAGAATCTAGTTTATGAGCTCTTAACTTTCATACATATGGTAACTTGATACTCTTGTGATTTTACAGGTCCAAGGATGGTTTTCATACTCTACCATATCAAGTGGATCATGGTAATATCTAACCACCTTGTGTGTTTGAATTGGAGGAGATTGTGGTTGAGCTCGAGTGTCATTATAGTTGGTTGTTTGAGAGAGAGTCATGTTCATCATATCAAAATCTTGTTATTTGGTGGAATGTATTTTGTTGATTGATAAGAGAAGCCAAATACAAATTTGAATGTGTTTATGATGTATTTTATTGTGAACATGTTCAAAGAGTTATTGGTTGATGCAAGGAATTTGATTCTCAACTAATCTCTTGTTTCATCATGTGTTTCAGGTTAAAAAATCATGGTTAATCATCATGGGATTATGGTAATACTTAATCATTTATTCTCCCTTGAATTCTTGGAGGTTTGAAGGGTTTTTGTAACCCTCTCTGGCAGGAGTCGACCATTGGGGTCGACCCTTACAGTTTCTGGTAGAACAGAAGCTGTTTTTTGTTGTCTGCCTGTAGGGGTCGACCCAGTAGAACAGAAGTTGCTTTTTGTTGTCTGTCTGTAGGGGTCGACCCCTGTGAGTTGGTTTTTTATTTTCGGTCCGCCAGCCCTCTGGTTGCCCGAGGGTCGACCCCAAGGGTCGACCCTTCTGGAACGGGAGTTCCGTAAACCCCTAAAACTCATTGTAAACCTTATCAAACTTTACCAAACTACCCCCAATGGTTTCTAATGTTATTAGGGTGTTTTTAACATATATTGGGAGGGTTTTATGAGTCTTTCCCCCACCCCTTGAGTTACATTTATAAGAGTTACGATTTTTTGAGAGGATGAACCCTAATGTTCATTCGTTCATTCTTGTAGGTGAAGAAAAGGGGGAAAAACGTGGTGGAGCTCTTGTAAGGTGGTTTTCATCTACTTCCATGGAGATCTGGAGCTCGTGGTAGAAGAAGAAAAGAAGCATCTCAAAGAGAGGAACGCGAGGACGTCGAAATCGCCATCATCCGACATCAAACCAAGAAGAGCCGGAGATTCAATTGAAGGGGGAGCCTTGTGCTTATTGAATCTTTCTTGTTTTAGTCTTTAGCACATGTTTAGGGCTTAGAGCATTCATTTGTTAGCTTGTTACAAACCTATACATGATTTTCTATGTGTGGGTTCGGAGAATGGTTTCTCCGAGTGATTTGAGTTGACGCTTGTGCGTCGTTTGGTACGGAGCATATCAGCGTGTGTGTTGGGGTTTTTACCTCGTGTGTGTGGAGAGAAATCCCCGTGTGTGTATGCTACTTTTGTAGTGTGTTTATGTTGGGGTTTTTATCCCGTGTGTGTGGGGAGAAATCCCCGTGTTTACTGCATTTGCAGCGTCTGGAGAAAGCCTTACCAGTTTGGTAAGGGGTGGACGTAGGGAGCCCATCGTGGTCCCGAACCACCTTAAAAATCCTCGTCTCCTGTGGTTTGAATTGTGTGATTGTATGGTTAGCTTGTTATACTTATTTGTGTGATCATGTGTGAATGGAGAGAGTGAGAGAATCTAGTTAACTTGTGTAGCATTAAATTCTTCTATCTTATCAATCTTGTTAATTCCGCTGTGCGATAGTTTGTATTTTTAATTGGACATAGTTTTTAGTAGAAGGATCTATTCACCCCCCTCTAGATCCGTGTTCCTGCACTACGGGACCCAATAATTGATATCAGAGCGAGACTCTGCTGTCCCTAGATCTCACGATCTACAGAGTGATCCTAGTGCATTGTACAATCATGAATTTTTCTGTTGAGCATATGTCGATGAATTACCTTCCTATTCTTAATGGCTCTGATTTTACTTCATGGATAAGTAAAATGTGTGGACTGATCAATTCAGTTAACCTAATCTTTGGAAGTTGATTTATGATGGTCCTCACATATTACCTCTAGATGAGACCAAGTGGTCTAGTCATGATAAATTGAAGAACCATGAAAATGTCATTGTCTTAAGTTTATTGAAAAGTACCATTATACTCATATGTTTCCATTTGTTTCTTCTTGTAAAATGGCAAAGGAGCTTATGGATCAGTTGATCAAAGTTCAAGAGATGGAAGGACAAAATTATCTCATGGCCGACAATGATGATCAACTCAATGAAGAAAATTATGATGAGGTAAATTTTAAATCCGAAGAACTCTCTATTGAGGAATGGCAAATGGCATATGCTGAACTGTATGATAAATGCAAGAAACTCAAATCTGAAAATAAAACCTTGAAAAGGAAGATTAATGTGAATGTGCATGATAATCCTTTCTGTGAAAATTGTAAAACTTTAGAGTCAAAGATTGAGAACCTAGAATATGAAAAAGAACTTCTAGAATCTAAAGTTGAATTATTTTCAGATGAGATGTCTTGTATGAATGAAGAGCTTGAGATGTTTAGAAAATCTAATACTGCTCTTGAAATTGATAATGATTCCCATGATTTACTTGATCAAAACAAACACTTGTTGTCTAAGATTTTATTTCTTGAAGAAACAGAAAAATATCTTAGAAACAAGTTAGCTTCTTTGTCTGATCATGATAAGTTGTTTGAGAAATTGCTTGATTCTGAAATTGATAACAAGAGCATCATGGATGAAAATGAAGATCTTAAAAAGAAAAATGGTGCTATGTTAATTCAGAATTCCGTGCTAGAGGGAAGATTGAGTTGCTTTGATAAGCTTGAAAAAGAAATCTCATGGTTGAAACATGAGAATGAACAGTTGCTTGCTAAGATCTCAAAGCATGTTGAAAATGAAAAGGTTCTTGAAAAGTTTGCTGAAAAATTTCACTGCACAAATCTGGAAAATAAAAATCTCATGCAAGAAAATGAAAAACTCACATTAAAGAATTATTTACTTGACGATAAAATCCTTGCATGTGAAAAAGAGATCAATAACTTGAAGCTAGATTTATCTAAATTTGTCAAAGGGAAGGAGAACTTAGACACATTGTTAGGTGTTAAAGTGAACTTTTAAAAAGAGGGTCTTGGTTACATCCCGGTCAACAAAAAATCTTTTGAATCAAAAATGAAAACTTCTTTTGTTCATGCCTCCGACATTCCTAGTACCTCCAAAACACCTCCTCCCGTTGCTCAAGTGAAAATCTTTGAAAATGATTTTGATAAAAAGAAAAATCTCAACAAAAAATCTTCAATGTCAAATAGATCTCAAAAATCAAAGTTGAATGTTGAATGCTTCTATTGTGGCATGTTTGGTCATGAAATGAATGATTGTGCTGTCTTAAAAATAGATGATCAAAATGCATGCAAAGATAAATCTTCCTTCAAAAGAAAGAAAAATGTCTCATGCTTTTATTGTCACAAACTTGACCATGTCATGGATGATTACTTTGTGAAACAAAATGATGATTATTGTGTCATGAATGCTAAGTTTAACTTTCAAAGAAAATTCAGAAATGAACATGCTTCCCATGCTAAAAGGTTTGTATCCCATAAGAAAAATTTATTCACGAACACTCATGTAAACAATGGAATGTCATTCCATAGAACTGAATCTCCATGTTGTTTTCATTGTGGCAAGTACGGGCATGTTATGAAAGAGTGTTAGTTTTTGAAAATAGAAAATTTCCATACTTCTAGAATGCATGTTAGGTCTAATTTTGTTAAATCTAGACCTTTTGAAAATAGAAGATGGAATGGATTTGAAAATTCCTTTACTCCTAAAAGGAAGTCTTTTGGTAAAACTGCTTCTCCTCAATACCTTTATTGTGGAAACCATGGACATGTTATTGAGGATTGTAGGATCATGGAAAGTGATGATAATGTGGCAATGAAAATGTCAAAAATTTTTTTGAAAGAAATACTTCTAACATCCAAGGACCCAAGAAGGCTTGGGTGCCAAAATCTGACAAATGAGTCGGTTGTGATGAAGGTGTGCCTTGAGGTAAATAAAGAATGAAAGGGGTTCCAGTAAAATGGAACAAGGTACACTCATATGGTAAAATCCCAACTTTACTCCTTCGTTGTCAAACTTGATGGTTTTGATGTTTTGGAATGAGATTTTGATGTGTTCTCATGTTATGCTCTAAATTCTTCACAAGCCATACATGTCTTTATTGAATGAATATTTGATATATCGAATGGTGATGTGTGAAATGATGGATTAAGTCTGTCAGGAAGCTAACATCATGCGTGAGGTGATCCTCGAATCATAGCTCTCCGCCTTGTACCAAAATTTAGAAATTGAATTATTTGGCTAATGTGGAAACATGTCTTTTGAAGGAAATCAATTTACCTTGAAATTCTGAAATACCATGTGTGTTCAAATTGATTCTGAAATTCATTCTTGCTTCAAGAAGGTAAAATTTTGGGAATGCAGAATTTTTCATTTGACAAATATTGATTCTGAACTTGATCTATTATTCTTGTACTCTGCTATGATGAACATGTCTCATTGGTTGAATGAATTTAAAAATTTTGAGGTATAAACATGATGTCTTTACCTTATGAATAGTTTTCAATCTAAAATGCATGAACATCTGAGTGTAATTGAGTATCTGGTATATCAAATGGTGTGTAGTGGAAGGGTGTATTATGTCCACCTAGAAACTCTTACTATGTGTGAGTTGGATTTTCAAACCTTCACCTCCACCTCTTACCGGAACCTATAAAATCTGTTTGGTTTGTGGATGATACTTAAGCTCTTGAAATGTTATTGAAAATCTGTTTTTGAACATTTCTGAAAATAATTTGGGTTCACTGCTTGATTTTGATCATTTGTGTACCCTTGTTCAAAAAGGGCAAGTCTTGAAAAATGGTTGCTGCTCATCATTTGAATATGTATGTCTTCTTGTGTAATCTGTCATGATGTTCTAAAATAATAAAAAAAAATTACATCCTGCATTGCATTCTCATGCTTTTATAAGTTACATGCATTCGAAACTTCATAAGGTGCATTTAGATCATTCATATAAAAAATTGAAACTTGCATCTTGCACCCATAATAAATTTTACAATGCATTTAGAACTTTTAAATAAAAATCTGACATTCTACATCGCATTGACATTTGTATATCATTCACATACTATGCATACAAAATGACAAAAAGATGCATATTACATATTCATGCATATAGAGCATATGCATATATTTCATGATAATCGTCTATCTTGACTCATGAATGCTTGCATGAATGTTTCATGAATCCTTGCATGCTTGTAAGTATTTACACTATGAAACTATTTCTTGATCTTTCTAAGGCCTTACCTCCTTGCTAAACAATAATGCAATGATTTTATTCATATGTGATACATGTCATATATTAAGGGGGAGGATTTGACTCTGACCGTGCATACATTTAGGGGGAGTCATAGCCGTGTCTTATCGAATTCATTTTATACATGCAAAACAAAATTTTAACCTCACACTCTTACACACAATGAATTTAATGACTTTAATGTATAAGGATTTAAGAAATTCCTTCTAACACTTTAAAGGGAACTAGAATCTCTACATGGACATTAAAGAGTAATCGTGAGGAAAAAGCTGCCTACCCCATAAAAATTCAATAAGTGGTATGTGGATCCGAGTAACCGAAATCCCCCCTGAAACAAAGGAGGAAACTCGTGTCGAAAGGAGAAACAACTATCCATATGTGTGACGAATATAAGTAGCCAGGAATCCCCATTGAGACATATGAGGAAACTCGCGCCGAAAGGTGAAGTCTATTAAAAGAAACAAAATAGGGGTTGTGCGAAACTACCGATAGTCGATAATCTAAAGTGAAAGTGTAGAGAGGAGATTATCTTCTAGTGTTCTTCAGAAAATCTGAAAATCCATATATTTTGAAGCTCATTAGTCATTGCCTCACTTTTCACATGGCATTTTTATGATGTATGTATTTTATGAATTTGTCTACATTCATGGTTTATGTAGTACTCCTAGTTGTGTATGCACAAATCTTTAGTTATGATTCATGCCTTACATTCTTGAATTTGAATCACATGCTCTTTTGTTAACCCGTGCCTCATATAGGGGAAGTTACTATATGTACTATATGTGTGCATGACGATTGTGCTTGTGTGCCTGCATGCTAATGCATTCCCCTTGAGTCTAATTCTGAGCATAAATCTTACTTTTGAAAGATAGAAGTCATCATGTGCATAGCTTCATATCTTGCATGATTAGCATTCACATAGTGCATATTCATTGTATTTGCAAGATGACACTCATTGTGTGCATATTTGCATATTCGCCATTTTCAGCATGCATATAGTTCATTCATGACATCATCTTGAACAAATCCATACTTTCCAACAATTGGCATAGTTCATTTTGAAATGGATATTCTGAACACTTCACGTTACATAAATGCCCAAATGAGTTCAACCAACAGATGGTATCATATCTTCGAGGCTCTCTCTTCGAGAATTGAAATTGCATATGTTTGTGCCTCTATCTTGATCAACATTTGGAATCATATCCTTTGGCCTAACATGTTCATTTCATGTCACATAACCCCCTGTCTTTTTGTAGATGACAAAAAGGGGGAGAATGCTTGGTGTGTGCTCAATACTTTATGAATGATGTTGTCTTAGGGAGAATGGAAGAATTGGTGTATGCTCAATGTTTGCAAATGTTTGCAAAATCTGTATTATCTCACACATTATTTTATCATCATAAAAAATGGGGAGATTATTGCATCCCCTAGTTCGTGTTTGGTTTCAATGATATCAAAACGATTGGGTTTGTGGGTGTATGTGTTTCATCGAGCAACATATTTTATATCTTGATTTGATGAGTTAAAAAATGGAGTCAATGTTCACTCTTGAAAGTCATGTGAACCCTTGGTGTTTAAGGAACTAATGTTATATTTATGTTGGTTTGTAGGAACATAAATTCATGACTCATACTTGGAATCTAAAGAAGTCCATCAATGAAGCCCTTCTTCTAAAAGGGAGTTAACTCTGTTCACATTTGAAAGTCATATGAATGATTTGTATTTAAGGATCTCATACTTTGAATATTTTGATTTGCAGGATAAAAATCCATGATTCATGTTTGGAACTCAAAGGAGTGCATCAATGAAGATCTTATTAAAAAGGGAGTTGACTCACTCATTGCATCGCGTTGACTCTTCTATATTTCATGCATTTCATCAAATATCTTTTCAAAGTCTTGGTTGGGTATTTTCATGCGTTTTATCATAAGATTTTTGGGCTTGAAATATTCATACAAGACTTCATGAGAGTTGGTTCTATATTACTCATGCATTGCATGAATGATTGGTCTTGTGTACTATGCACTAAAAGCTTGAGTTAATGACTTACTGTGTGAAAGAATTGTATGAAGATGGCTTTTCTGAAGATGGCTTCATTTGGGTCTCAATCAAGGTGATTGTGTTCACTGAACACACATTTCTATTTGAATGATAGTGACATATCATTCATAGAGTTATTGTGATTTCAATGTGTGCATGAATTTGTGAAACATGCTTGAAAGAAGCACATGCCCTGTACTCAATGAGAATTCATGAGAAAATGTGTTTGCATGATTGGATATTTACTGATGTGTGAGATGCATGTGAAGACAATGCTCCTCGTGAAAATAATATTTCATGAATGTTAGCTTTTATCAACAAGAATGCTATTTGAATGATTGAGCTCCCATATCATTGTATATGCCTTGGATGCAATGGAAGGTTAAAAGTATCCCAAATGTCAAAGCTTGTAACTTATGTCTTTATGGAAACATTTATTTATGCAATGAGCATTTGGATGGTTGACAAGTTATGGAGGTTCTTTTGGAAGAATCTAGTTTATGAGCTCTTAACTTTCATACCTATGGTAACTTGATACTCTTGTGATTTTGCAGGTCCAAGGATGGTTTTCTACCCTACCATATCAAGTGGATCATGGTAATATCTAACCACCTTGTGTGTTTGAATTGGAGGAGATTGTGGTTGAGTTCCAATGTCATTATAGTTGGTTGTTTGAGAGAGAGTCATGTTCAACATATCAAAATCTTGTTATTTGGTGGAATACATTTTTGTTGATTGATAAGAGAAGCTAAATACAAATTTGAATGTGTTTATGATGTATTTTATTGTGAACATGTTCAAAGAGTTATTGGTTGATGCAAGGAATTTGATTCTCAACTAATCTCTTGTTTCATCATGTGTTTCAGGTTAAAAAATCATGGTTAATCATCATGTGATTATGGTAATATTTAATCATTTATTCTCCCTTGAATTCTTAGAGGTTTGAAGTATTTTTGTAACCCTCTCTGGCAGGGGTCGACCCTTGGGGTCGACTCTTACAGTTTCTGGTAGAACCGAAGCTATTTTTTGTTGTCTGCCTGTACCCCTGTGAGTTGGTTTTTTATTTTCGGTCCGCCAGCCCTCTGTTTGCCCGAGGGTCGACCCTTGAGGTCGACCCTTCTGGAACGGGAGTTCCGTAAACCCCTAAAACTCATTGTAAACCCTATCAAACTTTACCAAACTATCCCCCAATGGTTTCTAATGTTATTAGGGTATTTTTAACATGTATTGGGAGGGTTTTATGAGTATTTTCCCCACCCCTTGAGTTACATTTATAAGAGTTACGATTTTGTGAGAGAAGAACCCTAATGCTCATTCGTTCATTCTTGTAGGTGAAGAAAAGGGGGAAAACGTGGTGGAGCTCTTGTAAGGTGGTTTTCATCTACTTCCATGGAGATCTGGAGCTCGTGGTAGAAGAAGAAAAGAAGCATCTCGAAGAGAGGAACGCGAGGACGCCGAAATCGCCATCATCCGACATCAAACCAAGAAGAGCCGGAGATTCAATTGAAGGGGGAGCCTTGTGCTTGTTGAATCTTTCTTGTTTTAGTCTTTAGCACATGTTTTGGGCTTAGAGCATTCATTTGTTAGCTTGTTACAAACCTATAAACGATTTTCTGTGTGTGGGTTCGGAGAACGGTTTCTCCGAGTGGTTTGAGTTGACGCTTGTGCGTCGTTTGGTGCGGAGCATATCCGCGTGTGTGTTGGGGTTTTTGCCTCGTGTGTGTGGGGAGAAATCCCCGTGTGTGTGTGTGCTACTTTTGTAACGTGTTTGTGTTGGGGTTTTTATCCCGTGTGTGTGGGGAGAAATCCCCGTGTTTGCTACATTTGCAGCGTGTGGAGAAAGTCTTACCGGTTTGGTAAGGGGTGGACGTAGGGAGCCCGTCGTGGTCCCGAACCACCTTAAAAATCCTCGTCTCCTGTGGTTTGAATTGTGTGATTGTATGGTTAGCTTGTTATACTTATTTGTGTGATCATGTGTGAATGGAGAGAGTGAGAGAATCTAGTTAACTTGTGTAGCATTAAATTCCTCTATCTTATCAATCTTGTTAATTCCGCTGTGCGCTAGTTTATGTTTTTAATTGGACATAGTTTTTAGTAGAAGGATCTATTCACCCCCCCTCTAGATCCGTGTTCCTGCACTACGTGACCCAACAATTGCCTTGTTTTATGTGATTGTGCTAGAAGAGTGGCGATGGCACCAAGAAGGTAGGTTGGCTCGTTTTTAGTGTTGTCGGCATGGGCTCGAGAAGAGCTGAGTGGAGTGTCACCTCCTCCGGAGGTAGCAGCCTTAGGTGTGCTGATCGAGTCGGGCCGAGCTTTATGCCGTTATGCATGAGTTCTTTGTGCAGTAGCCGTGCCAACAACGTCATGGTCAGGAGGTTGGCGAGGGTAGTCCGTCGCGTGGTGGTCGAGGGTGCATTTTGTGAGAATTTCTACAATTTCAGCCACCGACGTTTGAGGGTCAGTCGGATCCTGATGTTGCAAGGTCATGGATTGATGCTATGGAATGCGTGTTCCGGTCAATGGAATGTGCTGATGATGAGAAAGTCCTGCTTGCGAGTTATCAGTTGTAGGGTTCAGCTTTGTCGTGGTGGACTACAGAATGGGAATCGACATTCCAATCCCGTCCTCTACGACAGATTCCGTGGCAGGAGTTTCTTGCAACCTTTGAGCAAGTTTTCAGCCCAGAGCACGTCAGGACAAAGAGGCTATATCAGTTTATGAAGCTAACCTAAGGGATATGACAATGATGTAGTATCGATCCCAATTTATAGAGTTTGGGTCGCTACGCATCTCATATCATGGCAAATGAGAGATTAAAAACACAACAGTTTGTCAGGGGTTTGAGACTAGAGCTCCGACATCCTATAATTGCGATGCGTGTTATGGATATGGAGGCAGCATATCAGGCTATAGCAACCTTAGAGGATGATTTGCTGAGGACCTAGGTGCAGACCAGTGTAGAGCATTCTCAGTAGAGGACTCTTCACTAGCAAAATGTCCCTCAGCAGTCTCTTAGGTAGCCAGAATTGTCATCTTTCTGATTTCCTAGTGTGGATTCTTCCTCTTCGGGATCGAGGCTCAGTCAGATGACCAGGTTCCTCAGGAGGGGTAGGTCTGGCAGGAGACGCCAGCAGTAGGAGGAGCTGGTTCTAGTAGTGACTGTTCAGCAGTCAGTGGCTCAACCGCGGCGACATGGTATGAGTGAGTAGCCATGATGGTGTCCAAGATGTGGCGGATTTCACGAGGGCAGGCCGTGCACTATAGACATGACAGAACTGGAGTGCTTTAGATGTGGTTAGATCGGGCATATTGCACGCGAGTGCCCTTGGTAGTTGCCCGGTTCTAGCCATTCCAATAGCAACAATAATTCTTTGAGGTTACGAGGCCCAATTTCTGAGGCACGGTAGGTGCATGGCTCCAGGAAGTAATAGAGGCATTCCACCTCGTGGAAGGTATGTGTTGTGTTTTAGTTGATTATGTGCTGTGTGTTTTGATTAAGTTCCATTGTTTTTCACCTCATTGTGTTTATTTGCTTTTGTGAACTTCCTCGAGTGTGTTTGGGAGCTTGTAAGAGTGCCCCGAGTGTATGGCAATGGAGTTGCCTATAGGGGATCGACGATCAGCCCTCGTCGTGTTAAGGGGTATTGATGCAACCAAAGGTGAATAGAGTCAGGTGAGTAAAGCTACCAACCGGGCTAATGTGTTACATCGTAGGCTGGTGTTATGCTTTCTGGTGTGAATTGGAACTGGAACCTATGGTGTTATAGGTGGATTAACAAGTGAGATGAGGAAGTTGTGTTCTAGAATCATGGTGCGTGAACTTCTTCACCTTCTCCCCTGAATCTAGCAAGTAGAGGTGGGGGCTATTTTTCCCCTTACCTTGAAAGCATAGGTGGCGCAGAGTTGCGCAGTGGAAGCATGGTAGGCCCATAACCCATAGGCTTCAGGATCGGATGGGTATTGGAAATGGCGGATGATCTGGTGGTACGCGAGTCTTGGAAGTTTTGTAGCCAATGGGAGAGAGTTGTCTCTTGGCTTTAGAGTGTGTTGGCCACACGAGTGGCATTGATTGTCATGTTGTCAGTAGTGGCACCGTGTCAAGCGGTACCAGTGGAGTTGGGGATATGGTGGCATATCTGTAGAAGCGGATAGGCAAGGATGATGAAATGCACCAATCTTTATCCATAGTACGTGTTGCATGGCTTAGGGTGGAGCGGGTTGGCAGTTGAAATTCTGGGCAGATCATGATCGATCGAGCAGGCGATGAGGCAAGAAGATATATGTTGCTTAGAGTTGAAATGTCGAATTAACTGGCCTTGGTTAAGGCAGGTGTTCTAAAGGCAGAGTTGAAAGTTAAAAAGGGTGTAGGTATCAAGAAAGTGGTCTCAGATTTTCGTATGGGTCGGGATGTCATGACTAATCAGGATAGTTAATTGATTTGACTAGCACCCTGATGATTTATGGATTGGTGCGCTGGGCAAACGGTAGTTGTGGTACTAGCAGTCTAGGTGAAATGATGCAATGATTTGTTGTACCCCTGTGGTTTTGATGTGGTTTTGATGATGCCAAACTATGAGTCATCTAAGTAATGTTTGCATGCAATGTTATCATATGTGCTTAAGTAGTGATAAAAGTCAACACAAGTCAACGTAGGTCAATGTCAACTAGCAGCAGGTCAACATTGCTGGTCAAAAGTGAGTCAGCCTTCGACAGGTAAAGTCAATGCTCAGTCTGATACATATCCAGGTCAGTACGGCCATTTTATACTTGTCATTGCAGGTCATTGCATGTTTCATTTTCATAGAACTAAGGTCAATGCTAGTTAAGATCTATTGCTCACTAAGGTCGATGCTACTTTGCTCTCTAGCATACTAAGGTCGATTCTACTTTGCCCTTCAGTAAAGTAAGGTCGATGCTAGTTTGCCTACTGAAGCAACTGAGGTTGACATTACTTTGCCCGTCAGCAAAGTAAGGTCGATGCTAGTTTGCCTAGTGAAGCATCTAAGGTCGATGCTTATTTTTGCCTTAGTCATACTAAGGTCGACGCTTGTTTTATCTGCTCATATTTAAGGTCGATTCTAGTTTTGGCCTTCATGCATTTTAAGGTCGATGCTTGTTTCATTTGCACATAGTTAAGGTCGATGTTAGTATAGAATGCATGCATAGTAAGGTTTGTACACATCACTATTCAGTCTATACAGATCGATGCTAGTTTTGCGTGCAGCATATCAAGGTCGATGCATGCTTTGTCTCCCATAAAGGTCGGTGCACATCACTGTTCACATACACATTCATAGTCGAAGCTCATGCATCTTTTGTGTGCAAAGTCAGTGCACATTCTATCTATCTACATACAGGTCGGTGCACGTTTTGCATTTTCGCACATAAGGTCAGTGCATATTCCTCATATAGTCGGTGCACATCCCATGTGTGCAAGACCAAGGTCAGTGCACATCTGCATTGTGCCTGCATATGGTAAGTGCAGTTATAAGGTCGATGTTAGCATCAAGGTTCATAAGGTAAGGTCGACGCTAGCACAATGTGTATTGTATACAGGGTCGGTGCTAGTTATGTTTCATGCGCATAAAGTCGGTGTTAGTATGCAGTGCCTTGCATCTAAGGTCGGTGCTAGTATGCAGGGTCGTGCATCTAAGGTCGGTGTTAGTATGCGGTCTCGTGCATATGGTCAGTGTTAGTATGCAAGGTCTTGTGCGTAAGGTCGGTGTTAGCAGGCTTTGTCATATACTAAGGTAAATGTTAGTTGTGCATATATGTTTACTCAGGTCTGTGCACATTTTAACTTGAGCGATACAATGTCGGTGCACACTTTGCTGCATGTATAACTAGTCGGTGTACACTTTGCTGCATGCATATCAAGTCGGTGCACGTTTTTGTCACCTGCATACAAGGTTAGTGCATTTTTCTTATCGAGCATATATAAAGTCAGTGCTTGTCTGCCTTGGGCCTATATAAAGTCAGTGCATATTGTCGGTACTACGTATATAAGGTCTAACCATGTTTTCACTTTTCTTCTACAGGCTAAAGGCATCTCTTTCAACTTGGCATACTCTCGATCATCTGAACTGCAGAAGTGCAGACATCTTCGTCTATCACATGATCACTTAAACTCACACCTGAAGCATGAGCTCGTGGATTAAAAAAGAACAAATGATTGGCACGTGATCCAAGGGGTGCAATCATTGGATATTCCTCCACGAGGATCACTATCCCATCTATAGCCGACACGTGGCTTCTCTGAAAAAGTAGAAACGAACCTTCCACATGCCGGAGCGTGAGCTCTTGGGAACCCAGCCTGAAGCCCTATAAGAAGGCCTCTCCTGCGATCAAAGAAACCTAACAACAATGAAAAAGGAGAGCCGAAGGAGAGCAGAAGGAAGAGGAGCTAGATAGAGAGGAGCCAGAGCTTGAGAGAAAAATCTGAGTTAGAGTGAGGAGAAAAGAGAAAGAGAGCTTGCAGAAGAAGAAGAAAGAAGTGAGTAAACAGAGTATCGGAAGAGGGCGTATTCTGAGGAAGAAAAGAGAGAGCGAGCAGTGAAAGAGAAAAGAAGTGAGGAAGAGAGAAAAGAGTGGAAGAGTGGGCTTGAAATTCATAGGTTTCTTCAGTTCTTGGATCAGATCCAGAACTGGTTTCTTGCTCTTGCATGAGCAATTTTATTTTATGCTTTCTAAGTAGTTTGTGTTTCTGTCTTTCCTTTATCTTTTTATTTGAAACTTCAAGCTGTGTGTCAGCGGGCGAGGTTGATCCTCGGACAGCAAGCTGTGTTGCTCAGCGGGCGAGGTTCATCCTCGGATAGCAAGCTGTGATGCTCAGCAGTCAAAGCTGTGAATCAGCGGAAGCAAACTGTGATGCTCAACGGATGTAAGCAAGCTGTGATGCTCAGCGGTTCAAGCTGTTAGGCAACAATAAGCCACACTCTGTTCTGAGTGTGGGGTGGATGTAGGTGAAAACTGAACCACCTAAAAATCCTTGCATCTTTGGTTTGATTGTTATTCTAACTCACAGTAGATGTATGCTTAGGTGCGTTCCTACTGCATAGTTTTAACCTAAGTTTTTCACTATTCACCATGTGTCTAATGTGGGTTTGTTTAATCGGTTGCTTAAATAGATGAATGTCTTGCATCGCTTCTAGTAGGAGTCAATAGTGTTTGCAAGATCATTAATATGATCTGAGTGCCCCATTAATCAAATAGGTATATCAAAAGACATGTTAGGAAGGATAGGTCACGCCTATCTGAAATAACATCTCTTGCGTGAGGAGATCTTCGATCCAACCTTCACCTAGTACCACAATTGATTAATTGATCATTCTCCTCATCTGAGTAGAACTTGTTGTGTTTTTCCTCCTACCAGAACTATGATTGTCTATCTGATGTTCCCTTGAATGCTATATGTGCTGATAACTATCAGCTATGATTGCATGCTTCTTGGTGCTTGAAAGGTTTGGTTCGGTGTTTAATCGTGTTATTTGTCTGTGAGCACCGTGAGCGTTTGATATTGTGTTGGCAGTATTAAGGCTTAGTGTGAGATAGTTATTTCTACCTTTGAGTTTTTATTTGGGTAAAGTTTCTAATTACGCTATATTTTTAAAAGGGAGATTCATTCACCCCCCCCTCTGAATCACGGCTTGCACCATCTAATAGAACCCAACATGATTGTTGGGAGACAGACCTGGCTTTAACAGAAATTAGGAATGTATGGAGTTTGGCATAGGTTGTCGTGCCATTGATCAGATCGATAAAAGGTGAAGTATGGCACTTTCCTTGTCAGAAGGAAGTAATCTAGAGTTTATGAGCTTGTGGTCGCTTGATCTGAGGAAGTTATGATGTGTGTGGGCTCTACGAATTAGAAACTGTTGGCTAGCCAGCTAAGAAGAAGACTATGGTCTTGATGAGTGGCAGCTAGCTGGTTGTCATTCGGAACAGATTGCTCCTGAATGCAAGAACTTTAGTGATGGCGTTATGAGATGGAACTTTGTGTCACTCCTGTCTGGATCGTGTACGGAAGCATGGTAGTCATAGTTGGTGTGGTTAAGAATTCGAGGCTTGTGCGGAGGACCTCGTTATGCCTCGGGGAAGTGAGTTGGTCCAGTTGGGCAGTTTGGATCTAGAGGTGGTGCATAATTAAAGTTTCATTGAAGTTTCTCATGATCTCTTCTCCTCTCCTTTGTTCCCTCTTCTCCCTCCTCTGACTTCCTTCGTTCTTTTCCTCTCCTCACCAGCTGCAGACGGTGGAGTGTGAGAGAGCTCGGCTGGATAGCGGTGGCGATGGACGGTGGCTCGTAGCAGCAAGGTAGAGGTGATTCATGTAAGTGAGAGTGTGGTTCGTGTGCTTGGTGTGGATTTCAAAGCAATCCATCGAAGAATCAGAATTATTATGGGTACCTAGTAAGTGGAGTTCCTCAATCGGCGGGTGGTCAATGACCATGAATGGACTTCGGTGACCAAGTTATTACCTCACGAGAGCAATTGGAGAATGGCGTTGTGTTCCTTGATATTGAGGGTGTTCGGTGGAAGCGTGGTATCGAGGCCAAAATTGGTCTAGTGATGTAATGGTGATTCAGCTTGTAGAGCATCGAGCGTTGAGGGCTTGGAATCAAGACACAGGAGTAGTAGTCTACATGACTGGGTGAGATAAGTAAATCTGGGGGACGTTATGGTGATGACGTCGGTTTATTCAGGCATTGTAAAAGTCGATGTTCTAATTGGTTTGTCAAGCGAGGTTACCCCAGCGAATGAATACGTGTCGCGCGAGCCACACCTTTCGACAGTGTAAAGCTAATGTCAGGTGTTATTCAGGTCCACGAGGATTTGAGAGGTATGATGGTGATGCTAGGCTCGTTAAGTGGTAGATGAGGAATATGGTGATTCCGCTCAATGTAGTGGGTTGGTTGTGTTCCTTGAGGAGTGCCGGAAGGAGAATGAAGAGTTGAGACTAACTTCTGAGTTGTCGGTGGAATGAATCGCTCTTTCCCCTGAGTTATTGTGTCTTGTCCTAAATTTTAAGGATGAAATTTCTTTAAGGGGGGAGAACTGTCATGCCCTAGTTTTCGGATCTTGCATTCGTGGGTATCAGAGTGTTCCCGCGAGTTTTGGAATGTATTTTCTAATTAAAAAAGAATTTCAAGAATATTAGATCTTTGGGTCCCTCAAATAACATAAAATAAAATGTTCTCGGGTTCCGTGTGTGACCAGTGAGTTGTGCATTTTTTGAGGATCGTCGGGTTAAAATTTGGGAATTTTCCCACTTCGTTTGGATTTTCAGCGAATAAGAGAAGGAAAAAAAATAAAATAATAATATTTTTATTATTTAAATCCCACCCCCTCTATTTTATCACTCTCTCGTTCTCTCTTCTCCCCTCTCCCCCTCTCCCATGTCTCCCCTTGCCCTCTCTCGTTCTCACCCTCTCTTCCCCCATTCTTCTGACGACCGCCGCAGAATGCCGAGGAGGAGATGGCGAGCGATGTGGGGTGGGTTGCGGGGTACACGAGGCGAGGAATGCGAGGCGGTGGGGAGGTGAACCAGTCGTGTGTTTGCGAGAAACCTTGGGGTTTTTGGCATGGATCGACCCCGACTTCGTACGGTTTCTTCAGAAAAGGTAAGGGGACGGACCCTTTCACCTTCCCGCATGTTTTCCCGCCATTTAGGGATGATTTCCAGTGAGAATGAGTGGGTTTCTTTTGTGTCGCGGGATGATACCACATTTCGGGGCGTGCGACGATTTTGTCGTTTTGGTGGTCGATTCATGGTTATTTGGGTGCCATTGGGTGTTCCAAGGGTCGGGGAGCGATTCCCCATGTTTTTCACTCTTGGTGGGGTGAGTTGGACATGGAACGGGGCCCTCACGGGGTCTTCCCGTTCAACCGTCGTCGAAATCGGCTGACCAACCAGAAGGATCGGTTGACCGGTTCCTCGCAGTGAGTGCAACAGGGCACACAGGGCAGATTCGGTCGACCAACCTAGAGTTTCGGTCGACTGACCTGGGCAATCGGTCGACCGACCCTAGGGTTCAATCTACCGACCCTGTGCAGTCAGGGCCCTAGGGATAGTTCGGTCGATCGATTCCCTAGACCGGTCGACTGATTGGTCTGGTGAGTCGACCGACCCGTGTGATAGGTTGACCGTTCCATTGTAGGAAGGGCCGCTTAGGCCTAAAAATTTAGATTTTCATCCCAGAATCTAAAATGTAATATTATATACATGAAAACCCATAGAAATTGGGCCACTTCAGCCTGTGAGGGTGGCGGTCACCCGAGAATGGATTTACGTCACACGAGGTTTTATAGATTCTCTATAGTGAGCTTGGTTGTATATGTGGGATTATTTCCACGTGGTTTGTGTGCCCATGGTGAGCTATATTCGCGTGAGTTTTGTGACCGTAGAGGGTTATATCCGCGTGACTTCCGTGACTGTTGTGGGTGGTCATTGTGTGAGTTAAGTAGGCCAGCATCCACTAGTTTTTGTCATCTGGCAATGGGTGGTTTTTTAGTAACCGGTGATGTCATGCCGTCATTTACGTTGTTTCACATGCGTGCATACGCACATTCTCGAGATTCCCGCGAGACTGCAGATGATAGTGTTACACGGTGGATTCTATGCCGGTAAGGTTGAGCTATCGATAGCATTGTCGATGGCCCTTCTGGCAGACGGGCTGGGGTTGCCCTGTGTGAAGAGCATGGTTTTATTACTGGTTTTGGTTCGAGACCGAGGTTTACCAGTGTTGAGATTGCCCTCCCGAGGGTGGAGGTTATGCGTATGGCCTTGACTGTGGTCCCGTCAGCGAGGACGAATTGTTACGATAGCGTTGTCATGGGTTTGCTCTCTATAGTGAGACTGTGGTTTCGCCATGGGTTGGCGGTCCCGACTAGAGGTCGTGGATTCCTTGTCGAGAGTCGGAGTAGCGTAGAGACTCCGTAGTTCCGCCATCTACCATTCTTACTGTCTCTACCAATGTTGTTATTTTGTTGTTGTTGTTGGCGTTATTGTTGTTGCTATTATTAGATTGTTACTGTTTACCTATGTTGTTGTGGTGGGGATCTACGGGACCCCTACTGAGCCAATGCGATAAGGCTCACTCCCTACTTTTCAGGTGCAGCACTCTTCCTCGAGCTTGGTGTAGTACTCAGACGGTTGTTAGTCACGAGCTTACTCGTGTCGGGGTATGCCCCGTAGCGTTGTGTGTTCTCTTTGTAGTTAATTGTACTTATGGACTGGACTCTGTAGTTAAATTATTTAATTATAAAATGTTAACTTTATTATTGTTCTTAGATTATTTAGATTTGTAATTTAATTTCTGTAATTATTTCAAATTTCAATATATCTTCACAACACCCAAATAACCCTTCCGAGCCTCTCGACTCGTGGGTGGCGGCATAGAATCCGAATGGTATCAGGTTCCTCTCGGTATCTAGATTCTGGGTCGTTACAAATTCTATCAAGTGCAATGAGTTTCATTACAGAGTAAACTATTTAGTTTTATTTGAAATGTTTCATTTAAGTGCAAAATGTTTCACTCTGATATAACATGATGCAGAATGGATGATTGCTAGCTCTTTAAGCATGGTCCAAGTCTCCAAACGATTAAACCATCATCGTCTATCTGTGATTATCCAAGTCTCTAAGTCGATCTTTGTAAAGAGGGTCGGGCAAGCTGCATGCCCTAGCTAGGGTAATGTTTCAGTCCAGTATTTCAATACAGTGTAAAATGATTCAGTCCAATATAATACATATCACTCCATTACAATGTGTTTCATTATAGTTAAAAAATAGAAATACTACAACTTTGTCATTATAGTACAAAATATTTCATTCCTGTGTAAAATGTATCAATATAGTATAATATGTTTTATTCTTATTAAACGAAAAGAAACCTATACACTACATTACCTGATTGATAGTTCAAAGTGTATCATGGCAATGCAAAGTGTATCAGTCAAATACAACATCTTTTGTTACTGTGCAAAGTATATCATGGCAGTTCAACACTTCTTCGTTTTCTGATTCCAATTCTGATCGTCTCCATAATCTAAAGTGAGGGGGGATTAGAACTTTGAATAAGGAAAAAGAAAAGGAAATGAAAAACCCTAGTGAGGAAGATTTCTCTATCAGAAGTTCTCGAGCTATAACTTTCCTTTAAAAATCCTCTCTCCTGGAAGCTTAATCTGTTGTAGGGCTATGTCGTCAGCTCGACGGGCGGTGGAGGGGTCAGATGAATTGCCAGAACTCGGGTCCCATGCGATGGTGGAGCAGGAGGCCGTCGCCAGTGGCCTACGTGGGGTCATAGATGTTGCACGTTGCAGGAATGGAGCGGCGCTGGCCAGACGCCATAGGCATTGCAAAGCGTCTTGGGCCCCATGGGCTCAATCCGCCACTATGACATCTTCCTAAGAACGTACATCTCCGCGCCGAATAGTGCTGTGCCCCCCTGTGCAGAGGCAACCCCCTAGGCTGCTGCACCGGTGGATGCCTCGCTCGTCGATGCCGAATAGGACAATGACTTGGCCACCCCTAAGATCAATTGCAACCGCTACAGATCCTCGCTGGAGATGGACTCCTCCTCGAAGTTGGACAACTACTCGAGCTTCGCAATCTCGTCATACTGTTTCAGCCAACACACAAAAATCGATCGCCATCAAAGATCAAGAACAACAAATTGCAAGAGATTTCCTGCTCAATTCATCAATTTTTTCGATCTCTTTCCATTTTTTTGTTACGTTTTGGCCCCTCTCAGATCCATGCGAGTTAACACACAGCTGACAACCTGCAAATATTTTGAGCGTTCACCTTCTATTCCAACTGCTAGGATTTTGCTTCAATTTCAATTTCATTCCTGCCGAAGGTGAGGATGGGAAAGTGACGGGGTAAAATAAGAAATTGGCTCGGGGCTTTTTTGTGCATTATACAAGGGGAATGATGGTCTTGGTTTCTCTCAGAAAGAGTAAATGATGCCCTCGGGCACAACGAGAAGTGTTGTCAAGTCACGCCCTCGATAGATCAATCAGAGCGTGTTCCAATTTAAGGAGGTCTAATTGCAGTGACAGCGTTACACAGAGGATTATTATTGTCAAGCTAGCCACCCTGTCTTTCTTTCATGTCATCTCATTGGTCCAAAGTTAGATCAACAGGATGTAGCACTTGTTACGCCCACGAGGGCGTCGCAGGTATTACTCCAGGATGGAGTAAATATTATTAGTGTAGTAAAGTGGTGACCATGAGATGTAACACTTTTTTGGCATCTTTATATTGTAACAATGTTTTGAGTTAAATAATTAAATTTGTGTAATTTTAACTTAATTATTTTATGTTTACATAGTTTTGGCATGATTATTATTTTACCTTCTAACTAACATTTTTTGAATTGAGGTTCTTAAAAAGGATTATTCGAATTGTTAAAGAAAACTTGGGTTATATATGTAGTTAAAATGTGTCATAGTCATTGTTACTTATTTTTTATCTCGAGAAAATTAAAGATTACTTATTATACTGGATATATTTCTATGATGACTATTATTGGCGGCAGCAGACATGGGAATAAAATCGTCGGTAGTACGGTGATGCTATATGGAGGTGGATTTCATATGTTGCTGCTACGTATAAAATCTACCGTCGCTAAAAGTTTATCATAAGGGTCGTTTTGTTAACGGAACAAGTCTCGAGTAAAATAAGTTATTCTATCTTTTCACCCTTGTTCGAGTTTGATAGCAAGATTAAGTTATCAGAAGTCGATTAGAATAAAAATCTTATTCTAGGAACAACTCATTCTACCATTTCTTAGGAACGAGTTATTCTAGAAGATAAGAATTATCAAACTGAAAAAGAGAAAAGTCAAAGAATAACTCATCCTAACTCATCTCGTATGAGTTATCTTAATCTATTATCAAAGTGGGCCTAAAGAAATATGAAATAGCGGTCGCCAATACAGCCGAATCCTTTTCGCGTTGGTGTCTCCATCATTTGCATCAGCAGTTAGTCCTAACACCGAGATGATAGCAAATGAGGTCGTTTCTCAACAAAATTTTTTCCATAATAAACTTTGTAAAAAGATCTAGATTTGTACATTTTAAATGTTGGCAATCAAGGGCTCAACCCAAGATCAGAGTACGGATATATATGTTGCAATCGGGAGAAAAAAAACATATATATTTTTCAGTTAATTTCATATATTCCTTATTTATATGGAAAATATCAAAAATATTATCTTGAGTTGTCAAATATCATATATATCAATACCACTGTTATCAATCAAAAGTATAAAAAATATCACTAAATAACAAAGATGCCCCTGAAGTTTGTGCTCGTGTGAGAAGGTTTGGGGTTGATACGAATCTTGGAGGCATCTTTGTCATTGTGATCTTCAAAAAATTATTTAAAAACAATGATATATATAAGATATTTGACAACTAAGAATGACAATTTTGATATTATGCATGTAATGGGGATATATATGAAAAGTTTCACATGTAAAGAGAATAATAATTTTTCACCAAAAAAAATATGTGACAATTTCACGGAGAGGAGAGAAGTTATTCTGGATGGGCCCCATCACATGGCCCACCCTCACAAAACCAAACGGGCACACTGATTAAAAGGGCCCCTCTCCGCCTTGGCATTTTCCATTTCAGAAGGATTACAAGGTTCCTCTTCCCAGTCCAATTTGGTAACAATGATTGATATTCAATTACATTTAAATTCATATGGGAGCAATTTTTTTTTTTGTAAGTTCTTTTTTTTTATTAATGTGGTGGTGGGAGCGGGAGAGATTGAAC
Source organism: Amorphophallus konjac (assembly GCA_022559845.1). NCBI lineage: Eukaryota > Viridiplantae > Streptophyta > Magnoliopsida > Alismatales > Araceae > Amorphophallus > Amorphophallus konjac. The sequence continues at coordinate 31,703 of JAHNEJ010003249.1, forward strand.
CCGGGAACTCTCCCTTGCAAAGTGGGGAGTCATGAGAGCAATGTTAGGATGGCGCGTGTGTGTGTGATATATATATACATATTATATATTTATATATATATATATATATATATATCTCTCCTTTTTGCTTGAATTTAACGAAGGAAGGAAATATATTCGCCCACAAGGGTAAGAAAAGTGACAAGTCTTTTGGATCATCCATTTGATGTATAACTTTGCAATGACATCAAAAGAGACAAACTTTAACATCTGCTCTGGTTGTTATATTCACTATCTTCACATATAAATGGTGTTGTTTATATCAGAACGAGAAGACGAATCGAACGTAATGGTGAAAAGAATTTTCTATTAACATTCATTTAATTACAAACTTGAAGTTTTCCTCACTTGTTCTCCAAGCCATTGGCTGGGCCAAGATGGGAAGGGCAACATAGAATGCTTGGTGGAAGAAATATGGTCGCAAATTGAATAATATAAACATGTTATCTAGTTTTACTATATATATATATATAGTAAAACACACACACACATATATATATATATATATATATATATCAGGTTTCCGGTTTTATTTCTACAGAGCATGAGTTTGATCTCTACGGATGCTAACATTCTTAAACGTAATATGTTCTCTCAATTATTACCTTCAAATTTTTCATTATACGACTCAAAAAGAACATAATTCATATGCACCTAGTCCGCCAAACGCCCTCCTCCTTCCTTCCTCTCCATCCACCCAGTTTCCTAGCATGAGCCTGATTTGTTTTCTCCTCTGCGAACAAAACACAATCATTCTGCCTAGCATGATCAGTGTGCATGTTGTAGAAGTTAAGCATGAGTGTGCATGCTGTAGAAATTGACATTCACATGAAAGATAAACTTATTGTACCACAAACAAAGGATAAGAGGATCATGATGAGCGCCCAAATTCTTAATCAAGCTCAACATTATTTCATTAATATCGAAGGAAGCTGAAATTTGAGGCATCTAATTAAGTGCCGCTTCAATTACTACACTCGCCCTCGTGCAAAAGGCTCCTGCCCCAACATATCCATCCACACTGCATGACATAAAGTTTTGCCTGGAATTGGAGCATCTTTTTGATTAGGGCCGGGAAAGGGATAATTAACTCTGGTTATCTCCGTGGGACGGTCTGTCCCGGATAAAGATCCTTTTGGCTTTGATGGTAAGAGGAGTTATCTCAAGGGTTAACTTTGAGGGGTTAGCCCGGATTGTTCATTGGATTGTTTCGGATTTGCTGACTCTCCCAACCAAAACATTTTTGATGTTAACTCCGAGATATCTTTGAAACAATCTATCTAGAGATATCTCTAAATCAAAGCAGTGCAAAGACAATATGGTAGGAACACAGTACACGCAAACAGAGGAATAGGAGAGGAGAGACACGAAGTGGCCTAATCCCACAGAACGCCACCAGCAATCCTAACCCGCTAACAATAACCCCCCCCCCCCCCCCCCCCCCCCCCCCCCCGCAATTATACGGACAACCATGCCAGAATCTACACAAGAAAGGACCCTAACCAATATCAGGACAAACCACGTCTAATGGTGCCCATTCGACCTCAACCAGGGACAACTCTGCTACGCATGGCCCTCCCGCCCCCCCAACCCCACAAGCAAAACCCCAAAAAGCCCTCCCCCAGAACAATCCTCACCATCCCAACAAAGGAAACCAAAAGCCCTCCCCCAGATCAATCCTCACCACCCCAACAAAGGAAACCTACACCAGGCACAACAACACGTGTCTGCCCAACTTGAGAGCTCCACCTACGGAGAGCACAGACACAGAGGGGGTCCATTCTGCATAGCGGCGGTGAACATGGGCTACCCAAGACGGGCATGTCCTCGAGGAAAGGAGACCCCCCCCCCTCGTCCCCCACGCCTACCCAATGATTTGAGCCCCCTCCACTGCAAGGCGTACGTGGTGGTGGCCCGGGGGGCCACTTCTTCGCAGCCCCCCTCGAGTGCCCATCCTCCAGCAGCACAAATAATGTCTCCCACGCATTCGCCCGGAGGGGCAGTTGGGTCGGCGTGCTGCGGGCTCCTTCATAGGCGAGTTGCCCCTGATGCCGCCACTCTGGTGGGGCATCATCGCGCTACGCGTGGCCTCCTACTGCGACCAGTGACCGCACCGAGTTGAGACGCTGCTGCAAATTAACATGCGCGTGTGTGTGTGTGCGCGCGCGCGCGTGTGAGGAGGAGTTGCAGGGTTCCGTTTGGAGGGATTGGTTTGTGGTGTTCCCGTTTTCTCATCCCCTTGGTATCGATAATCCCTCACCTCACAATCTGGGAGACGATAGTTTTGGATAGACTACCGATAAGAGTTTGCGAGCGGGAACAGTTGACGTGATGTAAGGAGCTGGAGTCTCTTGGGGTAGCATTTGTATTTACAGAATATTGGGATTCCAATCATTTTGAATGTGACTGGTTCATCTTATATATTCAGACTTGATCATAAGAGGAGTGCAATCATTTTTTAAAGTCCAACAAAACTATATACAATATTAAGTCATGTATTGATCTTTGATTTTGTGTATTTAAAGTGCAATCATTTAATTCATCTCATTAAAGGACGGTTATTCTTCAAATAACAAATTTGCATGGACATAATGGGCTCATGGCAAAGCACTCCCGTGTGATGCGGGGATGCCCAACCACACATACATCGCATATACGTGGGCAGTTTAGTTTAGCAGATCAGCCTCTGTTAACACATTAATTGCTTGCACGAAATCTGACACTCGCAAATCAAAGTGTACGGCAGTCACATCTCATATAGACGGCCAAAACAGTTGTTCGCCACTTCGTAAAGGTCGCCGGCGGTGCAGTGTTATTAGTACATTGAGCTAGCTTAGAGGCCAAATTAATATTTAAAGAAACATGTTAATAAATCATTTCCCTTCAATTTATGGCGTTAGGCTATATATATATATATTATATATGTATATATATCAACGTCCAGCCGTTCGCGTCCGGTCTTTCCGAAAGATTCTTATTCCATGGCGGTAGAACCGTCCTTTTTATATCAAAAGAATGCGCGGCACCACAGAAGAGTAGAGAATCTCCGATATATATAAGCAACCCCTAAATATGGACATGGGAAAAGACAGGAGGAGCAAAAGTCCAAGGGAATCCACCACTAGTGGCCATGTTTGGAAGCATCAATTGATCCAAATCACCCCTCCACCCCCACGCATCCTAGAGGCGGCAGAGAGCTATAATTCGTAGGTCCCTCATTGATTGTACACACATTTCTTGGCTGGCATGGATCAGTTTTAACTTGATGTATTCGATGCCTTAACACATCAAGTCTAAAGATCATCGTGAGCTTCTATCAAAACGTAATAAGAACTTTACCATAGAAGGACATTATGGAAGTTGATTAAAAATTTACATAGACGAGATGTATCTTACAGGGTGTTCGGTTGTAACTTTTTATCTTCCTTCCTCTCGAGATAAAAATTAAGAATAGATAACTCACTTGCACATGTACTTTTGGTGAGACCTCTTTAATTTTCGAGGATGGAATCTCATTCATTTATAATTTCTCTTCAAATAAAAACATGTCATGTCATTTTTTTTAAGAGAAGAACTCGCGTGGCCTCGTGTCCTCCCTCTTTCATGTCATCATCTAAACCACCTCCCCATGTAACTTGACGTCCAACCCCACCCCCGTCTCATGCCCGCAATTCTCGTACCTGTCACTGTCATTCCTAGGGCACGAGGTCCTCAATCATGAATAGGGGGAAAGTGGCGGTAGATGTAGCCGGCGACTGGCGCGAGCTCTTCAGGCATCGTCGTCAAGGCAAGAGAGGGCAGAACAGTCGGTCGACTACAGGCAACACCTCCTTTCACAGTTCGTCCCAACACCGCCAGAGGTGAGAAGGAGGAAGGAAGGGCGAAGCAGTGGCGAGCTCGCCATGAATAGGGGGAAGGAAGACTCTGGGCATCATCGGCCAAGTAGAGCTCATCGTCACGCATCCGGCACCTCGTCCCCCCTCTAGGCTCAGGGATCCACCTGGGTTTCTTCTGGGAGCGGGAAAGGCAGAGCCCCTCCCTCTGGGCATGACCGGCCGTCGAGATCCCCATCGTCGGACGGAGGAGAAGAATTGAAGGGAGATCAGGGAGGTACCCCAGATACCCTGCCCATGCCGGTCACTGTGCATGCCTCTCCGGGTATCAACGGACAGGGAGAGCCCTTATGACCCTTCAATGCGCTGACGGAACCCCCGTTACCTCCCACCGGGCACGGCGAGTAGCAGAGGTGGAACCCCTTCGTGCTCAGATGGTGGACATATTTCAGCCTCTACAAAAAGCGTCGCTGTAAAATAGATTTACACAAATTTCAAAAGTAATAACACGTACTTCTGTCAAACATATATTATCCAAATTTTATCAATTTTAAAATTTAAGTTAAAATTCGACACAACATAATTTTTTAGATAAAAATAACTTTTTTAAAAATAAAGTGTTCCCTAAGACAATCTTAATTTCTAAGGCCCGTGCACGGGGCTATGGGAAACCCCTCCAGCACTTTTTCTTAACCGTGGGGATCAAATTAAGTAATTAATAGCTAGTCCCCGATCGAGAACCAGTGGCGTTAAGTTCCAAGGATATATTACTGTGTATACGCTTGGATGCGCGCACCAATCCATAAAATCCTCAGTTGATTGTAAATCTTATCCCCCCTCGAATGCCCGTGGTCGGTCTCTTCTTCGACATCATTCCTTGGATGCAAACGCTCGCCTTTTTAATTGGTCACAGGCAGCCTCGCACGTTCACCCATCAGATGTCACTTTCCTTCCCGTGCCCCAGTGCCAACTTTTGCTTTGTCGATGTCGCCTTAATTTGAAGCCACTTTTATAGCAACATACATGCACCAGACCCTCCATGTACGCAGAATTAAGATATCACGTATCTTGTGGCCAACCTGTGCTGACTCCCGACAGGCGCAAGGGAGGGGAGCACTTGGCGACAAAAATCCCAGCCCACAACTTCTCTACATCGATCGAGCATCTCTTCAGCCTGTGGGACAAAGGTTTTAATTATTTGGGAGCAAAAGAAACAGAAGCATATGTATATTGGCCTGCACGCCCACAAACACAAGGTGCGGCGCTGCGGTCAATAGGAAATAAATAAACTGATGTCCCAGTGAATTAAGCCCATGCCCAAGGTGCTGCCTGCCTCCAGTGTGGTGCAAAACGGCAGTTGAAACTGACAAACCCCCCCCCCCCACCATGAGGCCGGGCTAGGTGCGTCTCCATGCCCAGTAATGGTGGCGGAAGAGCAAGAGGGACCTGGACACGTCCTGAGGCCAACTCGAGGGATGAGATGAGATTCCTGGAGCAACGCAAGAAGATGATGCCCAGAGGCTTTGTTGCGACAAACAGATTAATAGCTAGGGAAGATGGCAGAGGGTTTTGAGGAGGGAACCTTACTTACTTCATGTAGGTGTTCATTAGATGGGGACAGATATTGTACGTCCCTTTAGTAACGTACGGGGAAACAAGCTCTTGTGCACGCCGTGTTACAAGGGGGCATATATAATCTCACTGGGAGAGCATCTGCGAAGCAAATAAAAAATGGCGCCCCTGCCCTGTTACAGGTAGCATATATACCTTCTTAGGGCACAATAACAATGGGTTTGGATCTGCTGCGCCGGTGAAGAGGACACCAGCCATGCGCTCTCTCTCTCTCTCTCTCTCAGACACACACACGCACACGCACATGTTAACTACAGCAAAGACCAGATAAGTTCTCAATGTTGATGAGGGCGTCCACGCATTGTCCCTCTCCATCGACAATGATCGTTGACGTCGTACACTCTTTTGTCCCGGTGTAGAGAATCTAGAGATAAAGTTATTTAAAAGTTTTGGAATTTCTTCAAAATGTACGCTTTTCAATTAATAGATTGCATTTATACCTCTAAAATTAACTTATTGTTCATGATGTCCCTATTTTAGAAAAAAGTTGTAAGTGTGCCCTTTCCGTCGGCACAGTCTAACCTAGGGACAAAAATAAGTTCTAATAGTTAATATGTCCAAAGAACCAATACAAAGTTTAAGAGAAAATTCTTCACTTCTGTCTTAAAATCAGGGTTTGTCGACTCGAGCGACCAGCCCGACTTGGTCACTACTCAGGACGGGTCGGGTCGGGCAGGTCGCCCAACGACCCGGTCCGCTTGGCAAGACAAGACGACGTGATTTTTTATTTTTTTTGATTTTATTTTTTTAAAAAATAAAATTTTATTTAAATTATAAATGATATATATATTTAATAGTATTAAAATATAGAGTTATTTTTTTATGATAATAGATCCATACTAAATTACACATAATTAATTATATAAAAATAACATATTACACCTCTTAATTAAACATCTTATTTTAAGAGATAAAAAACTCCCTTAATATGTTAAATTAAAAATAGTCATAATAATGACATCATTCAACTCCAATCATGAAGTACAAAATGTCAAAACTCACTCATCTGAGTCATCTGTGAATCTCGAATCTCAATCAGAATCAGATACATGAGACTGATGACCCGTATAATCTAACTCTATCCTAGTGGGTGGAGGTACATGTGGGTGAACCTGAAAATATATAACCATCTACACAAAGACTGGGTCATTTGCAGCGGTGAAGAGTACATGAAAATCTCTAAAAAAATCCCTAACTACATCTATACATTCAAGTCTATCATCTGTTACTGGTGCGACTGGTGCTGGTGCTGGTGCTGCTCGAACTCTAGACGTGGAGGAAGATCCTGCTCTGCCCGGTGCTAGTGATGGGGGTACCCTAGACGTAGAAGAGGATGCCCCGACTCTTCTACGAGAAACATATCCCTCCCATAACTGTACGTGTCCGAAAGTAATCTCGGACATCCTCTGGAACTAAGGAGCATGCACGGCAATCCCGCTCCACTCCCGCAAGGTGCTCTACAAATCTGTGTATGTCGGCGACGCGATGCCCGTAGTATCTATAGTGCACATGTCGATCACCCTCAACAGTGTAACCATGCTCCTACGCAGGGTGACGTCGTCCATCCATGATGACCTGCAAATGTTGTAAAATTTTGCATTAGTAACTTGAATGATAAGTGTAAAACTCAAGATATGAAGAAAATTACGATTAATTTATAGGTACTCATAAATATAAACAAATGATACATACTCTTAATCATATGGGCTCAAACTTGGCCACATCTTATCTCCAAACAATCTCACATTATACGTGCTCAGCAGATAGGACAGATAGTCTTCATAACGCATCGAACCTGCATAGTTCTCCCAATACATGCGTACGTAGTATTCATACTGCTGGAAACTTTGTGAGTACACGACCAGCGGTGGCGCAGCTGAGGGCTGATCGTATCCTTCGGTATATTGCGGCATGGTCGTGGTGGCATGAGGATATGGATATGAAGGGAAGAATGAACTACTGCTCTCAGAATCGCCATGATACATCGGTTGCTACTGCCATGGCCGTCCATAGTCACTTCCAGATCCCTGAGAGTCATGTGTGCTCATCCTCTCAAAATCAGATATCATGCCTTGATAGATGGTACTGTCTACAACAAAACTTCCATAGCAAGGATCCCAATGATTAATTACCCACCTCGTCCCTGCCGATGGAGCACCGTGGTCCTCATCTTGCGTGACATGTGTGAAGTGATGCTCCTCAGTCCATGCGACACGTTCGCGGCCGCGATGACCTCTGCCTTGACCACTGCTATACTCTCTGCCACCAGCACTAGTATCCTCACGATGACTCCATTGACCACCTTACGAATCGCCACGACTATGGGATGAAGACCCTGTCAGTGTACTGTCCTCATCGGAGTCATGACTCCCACTGATGCGGGGCTCAACAGATGGCTCGGGAGGGTCATCATCTACATTGGGATCTAATGTCTCCAAGTCTACAATATCTATCGGATTTAATGGTGGTTGCGTGTCCTTTTTGCTCTTGAATAATGTGGTCCATGATGGTTTTTTCTTCTGTGGAGTAGGCGGGGGCTTATCTGCTGCATGTTGTGTCCCTTTGGATGCCTGAGAAGAAGACGCTTTGTTAGATAAGAAGTTCAAGTTACTTTGTACTATGTAAGTCTATACGTATACCTGAGACGACTGACTAGGTGTCTTAGATATTGAGAGTCGTAGTGCAGCAGACTGAGATGGTTGTTTGAATGCTATTGAAGGCTACACAATTGAAAGGATAATATAATCAATTAGTAATGAAATACAACATATAAATGTACATATGGAAATATAATTTCACCTCTCTAAATGACGAACTCCCCCTAGCCTCTCTAGAAGTGGATATCCTTCTGGGTTCTGTAGATACTGAATGTCGTGGTGCCACAACCCGAGACCACTGTTCATTTGTCGAATCGACCTGTAATATATTTCTTACATCATCATACATAGATGTATGCCTACGCTCTCTAATCAAATATGCGATTCGATTTGTATATATTATTTCACCTGAGCTGGCGATGGACGTGGATTTACTGGAGGTTGCATCAATCACTCCCATGATGTGTCATCGTACGCGTACGATGTGTCTCCACCCCCAATGATGAGGTCTTCATCCAAATCAACTTCCTCATCACATCACGTCCCGTTGCTGACTCGTCTTCAACTATCTGCACATCGATGTCATCTCCCTCCCCCACTGCCTGCTGCACAACTGCTGCGAGAAAAGTATTAGGTCATGGTGTCTCGCCTGGTTCTTCGCCCTCCTCGTCAAGTTCTGCCTCACCACGCTCAGTTGTGGTTCTTACAACCCATGAAACCATAAGGTCATCATCGTCTCGCAAGTACACAGTATCTGTTGGGTCGTAATCTCCCTCTCATGTCCTTGCATCCATCTGCACATGCCGAACCTTTAGCTTCACGTTGTAATGAACGTACACCATTTTGTCCAGCCTTCGATGTGTTAGCCTATTCCTGAGCTTGGTATGTAAAAAGAAGAATGCCGACCAATTCCACTCACACCCACTCAATGAGGATGTTTGTGATAGAACTCTCATTGCGATCTTCGTTAACGTCGGTGCACTTATGCCATAATTTAGCCACCACTCAGCTATGATTAAGGCAGATGGTGTACAATATAATAATTAGATGCAATAATTACTTGTCGAGCTATACAATGTGCATTGTGAAAATACATTACCTGCATCGAGTCTGTCACAGCTGGCCACGACATTAGGTGTTGCAAATGAACCAATTGCCTCTCTAAATATTTTCATCTGCATTATCGAAAATAATAAGTACATAATTCATTTCATATTCTCAATGGCAAAATATCCAAGTATACCTCATTCAACGCATCAGCAGCATCTGTTGGCCTGCGAGACAATCGGTCTACCACAATGTTGACGGATTCTATCAAAGTATCGTCATAAGCAAGGCCCCGAGTATATTGAAAGACCGAGTGTAGGTAGTACGCTGCAATCACAAGACAAAATAAAATTTAAGTATCATCTGCAGATCGCGGCTCATTTATTATTAGAGAATGTAAATGTTTACCTGCCATGTGAAGATCGCGGCTCATTTGTCTGTCCCATCTGTCCTCCACAATCTCTAAGATAGTAAGTCCATATTTCTTGGACGTCTCAAGAATCTTCCGCTTTGCAGCTTCAATTTTACTGTACACCAACCCCATGGTTGGTACTCTATCCCCATCCACACATCTCAATACCTCATACAGTGGCTCTATCAATGATACTAATATCTTGACTCTATCCCAAAAGTTACTAGTGTTGACAATCCCCTCGACCTCCCCTCCTTCACGTGAAGCGGTAAAAGAGGAACTCAGCCAAGTCTTACCCCTAAACATTTGCTTCAACCCATCCTTGTGCTTCAGAAGGCTCTGTAATGTGATGTAGTTGGTGGCAAATCGTGTGATGTCAGACCTCAACAGTTCGTCGCCACAATGCTCTCTCATCCATGTCAATACAAGTGTGTGGTTGTTGATATATTTCATGACTTTTTGTGTCACCTCAACCACAGATTTGACTACACGAAGCTGACCAATCTCTTTTAGCATCAGATCTACACAGTGGGCTGCACAAGGGGTCCAGAAAATGTGTTGTCTCATCCTCATCAGCTCCTCCCCATCCTTCTTATAGTTGGAGCCATTATCTGTCACCACTTGAACAATATACTCCTCCCCGATCTCGATTACCACTTGTTCCATCAGTGACAAAATATATTGATAACTGTGGACTTGGCCTGACGCATCCACTGATATGTGAAAGAAAACCTATCTGTCACAATAAATAAGAAAGTTGATCAGGCTACTTTTTGTGTTACCTGACCATCCATCACACATTAGTGTGACTCCGTACTTTGACCATTTTTGTTTGAATGAGTCAACATAACTCTTGACCTCAGCAACTTGTTCATCAAGATATATGCCGGCCAACTCTCTTGCTATAGGTGGTAGCACCTGTAACCCAAGAATTTATGCTTCTTGAAACATTGGCTTGTAGTAAGGGCTGTTGGCCGCATTGAAAGGCAGACCCGCGTGGTGCCACCATTTTACAACGGCATGTCCAAGTTTCCATTTAGGCCCCTTCTGACCATATGCTTCATGCACCCTCGTTTGCTTGCCATGCTCTTGGGATAGTGCACCGGGCTCCACATCTTCAATGTTGATCGATTATGTCCTTTTTCTTTGTGAACCCGAGTCACCAGTGAAATAACTCCTCATGTCCCTTGGTTGTCGAGTCGTAGATGAACCACGAATGTCTGATGCTCCGATCCTTACCGCCTCGCGGCTTCACACTCTCATCTCCTCAGGATGTCTTGCCTCATCTCTTCTCTGACGTACTGCCTCACAAAACTCCGCTTCATATGGATCATTCACCGTGACAAACACATTAGGCTGGTCAGTACGCGCTTGTTAGTCTTCGTCACTAGCTGTCCATGCACTTTCATCCTCGTCGCTGTCACTTGCTCTTTCGCTAACTGTCGCTTCATCTCTTTTCTTCTTTTTTTCCTTTTCTTGCATCTCAACTCTCTTCTCTCACAGGTGCTTGGCTATTACAAGTTTCACATTTCTAGTGATGTGACACCACCTTGGGGTGATCGTCACAAGACCAATGCTTCCTCGGACCTAAGTATGCAAGCACAGCCACAAGGCTAAGAAGCCTACGTAAGCGGACCTTCGTATGGCGCACACACTCAACCCGGGGGTAACTCGGGGATGCTGAGTCGAGGAAGTGGGACAAGACCCTTGCTGGTAGAGGGCCAGCAACATCCAAGGTAAACCTCCCCTTGAGGAACGGGTATCCAACTCAATGAGCCGGCAATGGCCAAAGGGCGCGGGTCACTCACTCACACCCACGGTGGTCGCACAAAGACGGTGGAGCCTTAGAATCGGGTGCTCTCTCCCTAACCGATGGCGCAATTGGAGAATATTAAATGAACAAGCATAAATGAGAGCAAGGGACGAGTTCTCACCTAGCCGGTTTGAAGAAACCGACTCCGGTCGGAGACGGGGGCGAGCGGGGAGGCGAGGGGAGCACTCGCACGCCGCGTCGATGAAGCTTCAAACCTGCGAGTGTAATTATTACATGAACTACCCCCATGCAAGGGAGGGAATCTTGAGGTGGGGATTATGTGGTTACAACCAAAACTACTTCCACGCAGGGAGGGGCCTTCAGCCGGCCAAGCGGGGAGGGGAGAAACTGTTGTGACCCCTCTATGTTGATGATGTTGACAATTACTTTATTTCATTGGCAACACCATTATTTTGATTGATTGGCAACTGCTTTTGATTTGATGAAATTTCTCTATCAGATTGACTATGTGTTCTTTGCATTTAATACACTGATGTCTGTAATTCTTACTGTCATGAGTCTATACACTGGAAGCTCTCATATCAATTGAGTCTATACATCGTCCATTTTGGATAATGTACACACACTGCATTTCAATTGAAATGGTTAAGTGTGTACATCATCAACGCATCATGTTACAGCGTCAACGCACTTCATTGGATGTGTGTACAGCATCAACTCGTTAAGTGTGTACAGCGTCAACGCATCACGTTACAACGTCAACGCACTTCATAGGAAGTGTGTATTGAACCTCAGAGTCTGTACATTGAATCGCCAACTTCTTTGAAGCCCATACATCGCTCAAAGTCTGTACATTGTCCAGCGTCTCAGTTAGTGTCTCATGCATTTGAGCAAAGTCTGTACATCTGTCTGTCAGCAAGTCTGAACATCGTCCGTCTTTGTTAGCGTCTCAGGCATTGGGCTAAGTCTATACAGCATTCAATATCTAGATCTTCATGAAGTCTGTACATCAGATTGTTACAGCAAGTCTGTACATTGTCCGTCTTCCTCAGCGTCTTATTATTTGAGGTCTATACATCCATCAGGAGCTTCAAGTCTACACATCGCTTCGCTCCATCAAGTCTGTACATCCACAGTGTTACTTGAAGTCTGGACATTGGTCTTCAAACTCAAAGTCTGCACATTATCTTCGAAACCAAAGTCTATACAATGGTCTTCACACTTGAAGTCCATACATTCGATGTGCAGAGTTGATGTCTATACTGTGTCTTATGCTGATCAAGTCTACACAATGGTCGGTGGCAAGTCTGTACACTGGCCTCAGCTTTTCAAGTCTACACATTGGCCTCCTTGCATAAAGTATATACACTGGACTGTTTGGCAAGTCTATACATCGGCCCTTGTCTTCGATGTCTGTACAGCCCTTTAGCTTGCTCAAGTCCTTACATTGGCTTCAAGACTTTCAAGTCTATACACTGAAGCTTCACATTCGTTTGCATTACATGAAGTCTATACAGTGGGTAAAGTCTGTACGTTGCATTCTGCCTTCACAAGTCTATACAACGAAGTATATACACTGCAATGTACATACTCAAATCTTATGACTTCATTCTTGCTGTTGAAGGGAACAGGGTCGACGCTGTATGCTTAAAGCGTCCACGCATCAGTTGACGAAGTCTTCACGATATCTTCCACTGCGTCAACGCCACAAGCAAGCAGCGTCGACGCAGCAGCTAAAGAGACGAGGCTAATAGCTACTGGAATGCCTCACTGCGTTAACGCCATTGAGTGACAGCGTCGACGCAGCAAGTCAGATTGCTGTCACTGAGCATGTGAACGGAGAACTCTATACATTGGACTGAAGAAGCTAATGAGGGGCACGTGATCCCAGGTACCTGGCTCGTGATCTGAGAAGGACGAGGTATCCAGATGAGGACACGTGCACTGACACTCTATTGGATGCTGCCACGTGGTCCAAATTGCTGGGCGGGAAACGTGGAGAGCACACGCCTACTGCTGTTGCTACTATATAAACAAGCCTTCTTCCACAGAAGAAGACTGATCGAAAGAAAAGAAGAGAAAGTCTATACAACAGTGAGGCTTCGATCCACTGAGAGAAAAGAGAGAAGAAGAAGATACAGAGAAGAAGAAGAAGAAGAAATAGAGAAGAAGGAGAAAAAGAGAGAGGAAGAGATCGAGAGAGAGTGAGGTGAGAGAGAGCTGATCGAGAGTGAGAGTGAGAGTGAGAGCGTTTGTATCTCAGTCTCGTGGTTCAAAACCAGAGCTGAGCTTTGCTCTTAGAGCTATACTACTTTTGAGCTTTTCTGTTTTCGTTTTGATTCTGTCTTTCATTTTCGAAAACTGTTTCTTCAAGCTGTGTGTCAGCGGTCTTGCAGTGGTAGTCACCACTAGACGGGTTAAGCTGTATTTCCCCAGCTGTTGCAGAGGATCAGATCCTCTGGTCGGCAAGCTGTAGTGCCCAACGAAGCTGTGTATCAGCGGATTGTTTGGCCAAGCTGTAAAGCCCAGCGGACGCAAGCTGTGCTGCGCAGCAGGAAGCCATACTCGGTTGAGTGTGGGGTGGACGTAGGTCGTTGACCGAACCACCTAAAAATTGTGTGTGCAGTGTGTTTGTGTTTTTGTGTGATCTGTGTGCGATGGGAATTTCTTGCTCAGCTTATTTGATTGCATCGCTTATGCTCATGTCTAGCATTCGACATTTTGTTTAGCATTTTTTGTTTAGCTTAACTGATGTTTGCCTAAATTCCGCTTTAGAACTTACAGTAGTTTTAAATTAGGCAAGTTGATCTATTCACCCCCCTCTAGATCCACACTCTGTGGAGATAGACTGCGTCCATCTAACCCAACACTTGGTATCAGAGCCTAACTCTTCTGCAGGGACTCATCGCCCGAAGAGAATAGACAGAGATGGATGCTCGAGGGATGACTGCCGAAGGTCACTCAACAACGAAGCCCCCATTCTTTGATGGATCAAACTACGCATACTGGAAGAACCGTATGCAAGTGTTCCTCAGGGCTAAGGATTATGAGATTTGGAAGATTGTCAGCAAGGGACCTTATGAGCTGTCCCCGAATGAAGATGTATGGACCAAGGAGGAGATCAGAAGGTCCACGCTGAATTGGAGTGCTATTAATGCTATCCAGTGCGCTCTGCATCCTACATAATTCTCCCGTGTATCTGCTTGCAAATCAGCTAAGGAGATGTGGGATGCGCTGGAAGTAATTCATGAAGGTACATCTCAAGTAAGAGAGCAGAAGGCCAATCTTCTTGTATCTGAGTATGAAGCCTTCAAGATGAAGCAGAACGAGTCCATCAGCGAAATGTACGCTCGGCTGACTGTCATAACTAATGGCCTCAGAGGTTTTGGGAAACCTCAGGCAGAGTATGATGTAGTGAGGAAAATTCTACGCTCCCTAACTCCCAATTGGCACACCAAAGCAACAGTGATGGAGGAGTCAAGGGACCTGCGTAATACTAGAGCTGATGAGCTGATTGGCTCACTAATGGCATATGAGATAAACATGCCAAGGACAGATGAAGCCGAGAGGAAGAAGAAGCCGATAGCACTGAAGGCTAGTTCCAGCAAATCAACAAAATCCAGCTCCAGCAGCTCTTCATCATCAGAGGAGAGCTTAAATGAAGAAGAAGATGTGACTCGATCTGAGATAGCCATGATGACTAGAGAGTTCAGGTTATTTCTCAGAAAGGGAGCATGACGGTTCGGTCAGAAGAAATACAGCAGTGGTCGAAAGGATAAAAGGTATAAATCTAAACATGCAAAGAAAGATGAAGCTAATGTCTGTTATCAATGCAGGAAACCAAGGCATCTGAAAATTGACTGTCCAGAAAATCAGAAACATAAGGACAGGTCAAAGAAGAAAATCAAGAAGGGAGAGCTATGAACACCACATGGAGTGATGAAGATGAAGGCTCTTTCAGCAACAACTCAGATAGTGAAGCCGAATCTGAACAGCCCATTTGCCTTATGGCAACAAGCTCCGAAGATAGAGAGGAGGACACAGATGAGGTAATCACTAGATTTGAAAACTTCACAATTGCTGATTGGGTAGATGCTTATCATGACATAGCTGATAGAGCTGATGATATTAGAAAAGAGAATAGGCATCTTAGAAGAAAAATCAATTCCATGCAAAATGATAAAACACTAACTGATAAAATTGCATGTTTGGAATCTGAGATTGATGAATTGAAACTCACATGCTCTGAAGAAGATGAAATCAAAAATGAGTTAAAAGCTTCTAAGGAAGAGAAACTAAGGCTTGAAAATGAAATTGATGAATGGAAGCTGAAGATTCAAAAATGTGAAAGTGAAGTAAAAATCATCTCTGAAAAATATGAAGCTGTCCTCAATGTCAACAATGAGCTGAAAAATGCTATTGATGAACTTCAGAAAGACAATGAGGATAAAATGAAAACCATTGAGAAAATGACCCAAGGAACAGATAACTTAAATGCTTTGTTAGGGTCAAAGGTTAATTTCAAAAAAGAGGGCCTAGGATTTAATTCTAGTGCAACAAAATCATTCGGGATGAAAACAATTTCATTTGTTGCTCAAAAGGAAAAGGGACCTCTAATTAGCATGAACTCAACAAATTTAATGAACAAAACTGCTAATCTGAAAAAGACCAGTGCTGAGGAGAAGGGTAAACAAAAACTCAGTGAGCCTAGTAGAGCTAGCACATCTAAGCAGAATCCTAGGGCTCAGACTCAGGTTAGGGGTCAACCTACACAGTCCGGTAAACCCCAGGTCAAGGTAACCCAGTCTCCACCAACACCTCCACATCTTAAGAAGACCCAATACAAACCTGCGTATAGGTCAGCAGGGTCCAAAGTACAAGGGAGACAGGGTGCTGCTAGGAGTCAACCCAACTATTTTTATCAACCCAGAGCTCAGACCCACTACAATGCACAGCCAACCTACTTCAATAGGTCAAAGTGGTCTAGAACTCAGGGTAGGTTTACAGGTCTTGCATTCCAGGGTGCTCAAAACCAAAGACCTTACAGTGGAAATTGGGTCAATGGGTATGGTTACTGGACATCTAGAAATCAATATTTTCATAGCCAGCCCAGGAACTACAATGGCCAAAATTTTGTGGACATACCCTGGCCAAGGCACTGGCGCAGAAGTAACAATACTGTGCTGCTGCCAATAAGAAAAAGAACAATAAGAAGAAAAGGAACAACAACAGAAGAAAATCTGTAGGATCCACTGAACAAAACACATTTAAACAAATGTGGATTCTGAAACATTTACTTTCCTGTTTTGCTTCTAGTTCATTTACATTGGAGCCCAATCAGTCTTGGGTTCCAAACTTCTCTACCTAATTGTGTACGCTGGTATGCCTGGCAGCCAAGAACAACTTATGGTACATGGATAGCGGCTGCTCCAGGCATATGACAGGAGATAAGGCTAAATTTTACATACTGACTGAGAAAATAGAAGGCCTTGTCACCTTTGGAAGCAACACAAAGGGTATGATTATCGGATCAGGTGAGGTAGGTAAGTGTTCTACCTGCTGCATTGATGATGTTATGCTGGTTGAAGGGTTAGCCTATAATCTACTTAGCATCAGCCAGTTATGTGATAAAGGTTACAATGTTCTATTTAATTCTCAATGTTGCAAGGTTTTTGAACCTGATTCTGATATTGTCAAATTTTCTGGAAAAAGAATAAATAATACTTACATGATAAATTTAGATGAAATTCAACACACTAACCTTTGCCTTACTGTCAGTAGAGAAGACATAGCATTTTTATGGCATCGTAGGTTAGGTCATGCTAGCTACACTGTTTTGCACAAATTAAATAAGCATGGCATGGTTAGAGGACTTCCTGAAGTCTCATTCAAGAAAGAAAATAAAATCTGTGATGCATGCACTCAATCAAAGATAACTAGAAAGTCATTTAAGTCTAGAACTGAAAATCTGTCTTCCAAACCCTATGAGCTGATACATATGGACCTTTTTGGGCCAACTAGATCTGTCAGCCTATCAGGGAGGAGGTATGGGTTTGTCATGGTAGATGACTTTTCTAGGTATACTTGGGTTTATTTCTTATCTAATAAGAGTGATGCTTTCTCAGAATTTCATGAGTTCTATGATAAAACAAATCAGAAAATTGAAAACATTTTGTCTGATCATGGAGGTGAGTTTGAAAACTCACAATTTGATGAATTCTGCAGGTCAAATGGAATCAACCACAGGTATTCCTCACCAAGGACACCTGAGCAGAATGGAGTTGTGGAGAGAAGGAACAGAACCCTAGTGGAAATGGGTCGTACACTCCTTGTCGAAGGTGGTCTACCAAGGAAATTTTGGGCTGAAGCAGTGAACACTGCCTGTTATGTAATTAACAGAGCTATGGTAAGATCTTCTACCCAGCAAACACCATATGAGATATTAAAAGGTAAGAAACCTTCTATTGCTCACTTCAAGGTTTTTGGTTGTAAATGTTTCATTCACATAAATGATAAAAAGGACCTTGATAAATTTGAACCTAAAGGAGAACCAGGAATTTTTCTTGGCTATTCTGAAAACACCCGAGCATACAGAGTGTACAATCTGAACTCTAAAACTGTTGAAGAATCTCCACACATAGTTTTTGATGAATCCTTGGTAAATTCTAATGTTGGTCAATGCAGGAATGAAAATAATGGTGAAATTCTGAAGGAAGGAGATCCTGCAGACAAATCTGAGGATGAAGAAGAACATAAAGAGCTTAATGAAGAGGAGCCTACAGTTCAGGGGAGGTAAATCAAGTTCATGATACTCCAATTGTAAATATTAGATATCTCAAGGATCATCCTGTAGAAAATGTTATTGGAAATCTGCATGACCCCCCTAGGACTAGAGGCCACTTAAGAATTCAACATGAACTGAATGCTTATGCTTTTGTATCAAACTTAGAACCCAAGTCCATTGACTGTGCTCTCCAAGATGTGCATTGGATTAATGCCATGCATGAGGAGCTCAATCAGTTTGACAGGAATAAGGTGTGACATTTAGTTCCACCTCCTGATCATGAAACAGTCATAGGGACTAAATGGGTATTTAGAAATAAAACTGATGAAGCAGGGAATGTTATTAAAAATAAAGCTAGACTTGTAGCTCAGGGATACAATCAGGAATTTGGAATAGACTTTGAAGAGTCCTTTGCCCCTGTAGCTAGGTTAAAAGCAATAAGAATTTTATTGGCTTATGCATGTTCCCAAGGAATAAACCTTCAGCAGATGGATGTGAAATCTGCTTTTCTAAATGGGGAAATTAATGAGGATGTCTATGTGAGACAGCCTCCTGGGTTTGAATGTTTAGATTTCCCTAATCATGTGTACAAGCTCAATAAAGCTCTCTATGGTTTAAAGCAAGCTCCTAGAGCTTGGTATGACAGGTTGAGCAAATTTCTCACCGACAAGAACTTCACAAGAGGTATAGTGGATCAAACATTGTTTACCAAGGTAAGCCATCTAGATATTCTTATCATTCAGATTTATGTGGATGACATTGTGTTTGGGTCAGCTAACCCCAAATTGTGTGAGGAATTCTCTCAAATAATGACTGATGAATTTGAAATGAGCTCAATGGGTGAGCTCAAACTATTTCTTGGACTGCAGGTTACACAAACAGAAGATGGCATCCTCATCTCTCAGTCCAAGTATGTAAAGAACTTATTGAAGAAGTACAAAATGGACAACCTCAAGGAAATAGCTACTCCAATGGGTACATCAACCAGTTTGGATGAAGATTCTAAAGGTAAACCTGTGGACCAAAGGCTATACAGAGGTATGATCGGATCTCTTCTCTATCTTACAGCATCTAGGCCTGATATACAATTTGCTGTATGTTTATGCTCTAGATTTCAGGCCAGTCCTAAAGAAAATCACTTTAAAGCTGTGAAAAGGATTTTTAGGTATTTACTAGGCACCCAAGAACTAGGTCTCTGGTATCTTACTAAGTGTGAGTTAGAGCTTCTAGCCTACACTGATGCAGACTATGCTGGGTGTCGAGTAGATAGAAAAAGCACTAGTGGCTACTGTCAATTCCTTGGTGGCTGTCTAGTGTCTTGGGCATCTAAGAAGCAACACACTGTAGCATTATCCACAGCTGAAGCTGAGTATGTTGCAGCATGTAATTGTGCAGCCCAAGTACTTTGGATTAAGCACCAACTGGCTGTTTATCAGATAAATCTGGGATGCATTCCACTTTTATGTGATAATACTAGTGCTATATGCCTTGCTAAAAATCATGTTCACCATTCTAGGACTAAGCATATAGAGATAAAACATCATTTTCTTAGAGATGCTGTAAATAAAAAGGAGATTGAAATGACTTTCATAGAAACTGAAAAATAAATTGCTGATATTTTTACTAAGCCTCTTGGGAATGAAAAATTTAAGTTTCTTAGAAGAGAACTTGGCTTATGCAAATTTCAGCATGATGAATGATTGTTTAATTGCTGTGAATAAAATCTCTGATGTGGACTTGTTCTTGATTGCATGGATAAATCATGTGGGTGTGAATGTGGATGTAGAACTATCCTGTATTGCATATATTTAGGGGGAGCTTGTCGAGTCTTTGCATGTCCTTGCATATCATTCATTCATGACCTATGCATAAACTCTCTCTCAATTAATTTTTGCCATGTTGTATGTATATAGACAGGGGGAGTATTGCTAAAAATTCAGAGTAGTTTCAACTTTCTTGAAGTCATTCAACCTTTAACTCTGAATACTTGTCTCTGACATTATGGCAATCTGTTGGTCAGTTCTGATTTCTAAGCAGTAGAAAATGGACTTCTTCATTTATAAGAATTTGAATTGTTCAAAGACTGGTGTAATGGTTTAAATCTTATAATGGTTGGAGTTTAAAGATTACAATCAGTATATAAGTAAGTTGAAAAATGATAAAACTCTCAACCTCTTTCTTATTTCATGTCAGACAAAGCTAATCATATCTGAAATCTGAAAACTCATCTGAAATCATGTTAGAGAGGTTAAGTATGTGTATTATTCTTGAACAAGTCATTCTGAAACATAAAAAGGACAGCTAAGAAAGCTATTGAAAACATTGAAAATCATTGAAAATTAATATTGGCAGAGCAATGACTGATAAATCACTGAGAAACTGAGTGATCCATCAAAGAAGTGGACAACACTCATGTCATGAAGTGTATCAGCTATCTCTGTTTAAAATGTTCAAAACAGCAGGCTGGTTTCACTGAGTACCTGGGGGTAACTGGCGTCTGATAAACGTGTACCCTCACACAGAAAGGTGTAACTCAGTTCTGTTGAATTTGATCATAGGCAGAATGGTCCATCTTGTTGAGTATCTAGGGGTATTGGCGGCTTATAACCGTATACCCTTACGCAGAAAGACTTGTGGTACCTGAATGCTCAAAATGATCTAATATTGATAATGTTGCTCCTTCAAAAGAAAAGTTCATGAGTGTCAATTTGTTTAGTTTCAATACATGACTTGATTTCTCTCAATATTTTTTTTGAGACTATGAAAGTAAGATATTATGAAACTGAATCTTTCATGCAAATATGATTCTGGTTTATGTTTTATCATGCACAGTGAACTTATCTATTGCTTGTAGTGCATGAACTCCAAATTTTATCATCTTTAAACCAGAACTCTTTCTGACAGTAGTTTCTAACTTCATATGACTGAAGACTCTATGCCCTAGAATGCTTATTCATGAACTACCTGTTCAGAATGCCAGTCAGTTCTTCTCTTGATTCCTTCATTGTATTTAATTTTTCCCTCCTCTTTGTTGATGGCAAAGGGGGAGAATATTATCTAGGGGATGTCTAGGGGGAGTATACATATCTGTCTGAATTCTGTTTGAGGTAGTGAGTTGCATGCCTTCATAGCATCTGCATGTCAATCTGCATAACACATCATGTCTTTCATCAAACATATATCTATATGACAGGATGTTGCTATTCTACTTCATATGGGGTTGCCATCATCAAAAAGGGGGAGATTGTTGTGACCCCTCTATGTTGATGATGTTGACAATTGCTTTATTTCATTGGCAACACCATTGTTTTGATTGATTGGCAACTGCTTTTGATTTGATGAAATTGCTCTATCAGATTGACTATGTGTTCTTTGCATTTAATACACTGATGTCTGCAATTCTTACTGTCATGAGTCTATACACTGGAAGCTCTCATATCAATTGAGTCTATACATCGTCCATTTTGGATAATGTACACACACTGCATTTCAATTGAATTGGTTAAGTGTGTACAGCGTCAACGCATCATGTTACAGCGTCAACGCACTTCATTGGATGTGTGTAAAGCATCAACTCGTTAAGTGTGTACAGCGTCAACACATCATGTTACAGCGTCAACGCACTTCATTGGATGTGTGTACGGCATCAATTCGTTAAGTGTGTACAGCGTCAACGCATCATGTTACATCGTCAACGCACTTCATAGGAAGTGTGTATTGAACCTCAGAGTCTGTACATTGAATCGCCAACTTCTTTGAAGCCCATACATCGCTCAAAGTCTGTACAGAGTCTAGCGTCTCAGTTAGCGTCTCATGCATTTGAGCAAAGTCTGTACATCGGTCTGTCAGCAAGTCTGAACCTCGTCCGTCTTTGTTAGCGTCTCAGGCATTGGGCTAAGTCTGTACAGCATTCAATATCTAGAGCTTCATGAAGTCTGTACATCAGATTGTTACAGCAAGTCTGTACATTGTCCGTCTTCCTCAGCGTCTTATTATTTGAGGTCTATACATCCATCAAGAGCTTCAAGTCTACACATCGCTTCGCTCCATCAAGTCTGTACATCCACAGTGTTACTTGAAGTCTGGACATTGGTCTTCAAACTCAAAGTCTGCACATTGTCTTCGAAACCAAAGTCTATACAATGGTCTTCACACTTGAAGTCCATACATTCGATGTGCAGAGTTGATGTCTATACTGTGTCTTATGCTGATCAAGTCTACACAATGGTCGGTGGCAAGTCTGTACACTGGCCTCAGCTTTTCAAGTCTACACATTGGCCTCCTTGCATAAAGTATATACACTGGACTGTTTGGCAAGTCTATACATCGTCCCTTGTCTTCGATGTCTGTACAGCCCTTTAGCTTGCTCAAGTCCATACATTGGCTTCAAGACTTTCAAGTCTATACACTGAAGCTTCACATTCGTTTGCATTACATGAAGTCTATACAGTGGGTAAAGTCTGTACGTTGCATTCTGCCTTCACAAGTCTATACAACGAAGTATATACACTGCAATGTACATACTCAAATCTTATGACTTCATTCTTGCTGCTGAAGGGAACAGGGTCGACACTGTGTGCTTAAAGCGTCCACGCATCAGTTGACGAAGCCTTCACGATATCTTCCACTGCGTCAACGCCACAAGCAAGCAGCGTCGACGCAGTAGCTAAAGAGACGAGGTTAATAGCTACTGGAATGCCTCACTGCGTTAACGCCATTGAGTGACAGCGTCGACGCAGCAAGTCAGATTGCTGTCACTGAGCATGTGAACGGAGAACTCTATACATCGGACTGAAGAAGCTAATGAGGGGCACGTGATCCCAGGTATCTGGCTCATGATCCGAGAAGGACGAGGTATCCAGATGAGGACACGTGCACTGACACTCCATTGGATGCTGCCACGTGGTCCAAATTGCTGGGCGGGAAACGTGGAGAGCACACGCCTACTGCTGTTGCTACTATATAAACAAGCCTTCTTCCACAGAAGAAGACTGATCGAAAGAAAAGAAGAGAAAGTCTATACAACAGTGAGGCTTCGATCCACAGAGAGAAAAGAGAGAAGAAGAAGATACAGAGAAGAAGAAGAAGAAGAAATAGAGAAGAAGGAGAAAAAGAGAGAGGAAGAGATCGAGAGAGAGTGAGGTGAGAGAGAGCTGATCGAGAGTGAGAGTGATAGCGTTTGTATCTCAGTCTCGTGGTTCAAAACCAGAGCTGAGCTTTGCTCTTAGAGCTATACTGCTTTTGAGCTTTTCTATTTTCGTTTTGATTCTGTCTTTCATTTCCGAAAACTGTTTCTTCAAGCTGTGTGTCAGCGGTCTTGCAGTGGTAGTCACCACTGGACGGGTTAAGCTGTATTTCCCCAGCGGTTGCAGAGGATCAGATCCTCTGGTCGGCAAGCTGTAGTGCCCAGCAAAGCTGTGTATCAGCGGATTGTTTGGCCAAGCTGTAAAACCCAGCGGACGCAAGCTGTGCTGCGCAGCAGGAAGCCATACTCGGTTGAGTGTGGGGTGGACGTAGGTCGTTGACCGAATCACCTAAAAATTGTGTGTGCAGTGTGTTTATGTTTTTGTGTGATCTGTGTGCGATGGGAATTTCTTGCTCAGCTTATTTGATTGCATCGCTTATGCTCATGTCTAGCATTCGACCTTTTGTTTAGCATCTTTTGTTTAGCTTAACTGATGTTTGCCTAAATTCCGCTTTAGAACTTGCAGTAGTTTTGAATTAGGCAAGTTGATCTATTCACCCCCCTCTAGATCCACACTCTGTGGAGATAGACTACGTCCATCTAACCCAACAGAAACGGGGGGAAAGAACGCCGAATGAAGACCGAGATCAGTTCTGCCTGCTCTCTGCGAGTGCTGACAGACAGTCGAAGAAGTGGTTGCTGTGACTACTCTCGAATTTTTATAATGACGGGACCAGTGGGGAATTCTTTGTAACTGGAGCGGGGTGATGCCTGAATTTTCTTGATTTCTGTGGTCGTCGGTTCTGGTCGGGGCAGAGGGTTGAACAGGGAAGCAGGTTGCTGTTCTTGACTGTCGCCGAACCTCAACAGCTGAATGATAAGGGTACCACAGGCGCTTCAGAACTGCAATTTGAGCATGGCTGGTACCGATGGATTTGTTGTCGAGTCCCCTTCGAAACGCAAGCAACGGGGACGCCAGATGATGTCGGAGTGGACCGATAGAACTCGAACAAGGAGGGGAGATCGGAGTAGACTGACAAGAAACAGAACCAAGCCGTAGATCGGAAGAAATTGATAACTCTTGATTCCGGCCGTCAATCGGAGTTCTGTTTCTTGATCCTGGAAGTCGACAGGTCTAAGAAGAAGTGTAGAAGAACTCTCGCCCAGATTCACGTTAGAATTGCCGTGGAAGAGCTTCCACTCAGGTTCTGGTCCTCTTCCTGAGAAGTCTTGCGCAGTCGTAGTAGATCGCCTCCTACGAACAGCTCCAACCTTGGAAGCCGGCGGGACAACCACCGTTGGAAATCCGACTCGAAGACGATTCCATAAATATAAGACTTGCCACCTGGTTCGATGAGGAGACGATGGGATAGCCTCTGCAACCAACAGCTTCTTTGCTGCCTCCAAATAGTGAACTGCATGTTGATGATGATGGGGAAATGGGGTATATGGAAGGGAAAATGGGGTGAATAGGTGTGAGAGTGACCCCTAGTTGTGAGGGGGCCTGGGAGGGGGCCTGGGAGGGGGTGTTCTAAGGTGTGGGAGAGGGAGAATGGGGTCTGGAATGGGGTGTTTGCAATTGGTGAGAGAGGAGCTGCGAATTTGGGCTTGGAGGGAGAAGGGGGAAGGTGAGGGGGGCACAAGTGGGTGGAGGGAATGTGAGTTTGAATTTCCTTTAATGTGGGGTGATCAATGGTGGTCTTGGGGATGGGAAGAGGTGCCTTGGGAAGGTGGAGAGCTGCTTGGGGAAGGGGATGGGTAGTTGGGGGTTGGAGGGTGGGGTGTGGATTGGTGGAGGGTCTCTTGGGACTAGGGGGAAGTAATGATGGCTTGTGGGAAGTTGTAGAGGATTTAATGGAGGTAGGTGGGAGGGTGGAGGTGGTTGGGAGGGGAGGAGAGAGAGAAGGGGGCGCCCTCCTCTTGGAGGGAGAGAGAGAGAGGAGAAGGGGGGTAGGTGGGATTCACTCCCTAGGGCTTCTCACCCAAATAATGGATTCACTCCACTAAGAAAATTTGAACTCTCAAATGGCAATTCTTCATTCATTGATTCATTACCTCAAAATGGAGAGAGTGGGGTCCTATTTATAGGGATCCCACAATTTACAATAAGACCCTGACTTTTGGCACATTGACTAATAACCAACAAGGTAGGGGCGCCCTTGGGCCAAGTCCACTGGGTTGGGCCCAATAGCTAGTCTAAATTAGCCTAAAGAGACTCAAACTTAGGGAAATAAACCAAAGACCTAGATACATGACTCTAATAAAAGGGAAATTATAACGATATGACTCAATAAAAATAAAGAAATACAACATATGACTCATAATAAATGGCTAGACCATGACGTACGTCTCCGGGGTGACGAGAAGGGCCGAGAGTGCCAGGACGGATGGTGATGACCCCATCATACTCCCGGGGTGCGGAGAACTCGACTCCGTCGAGTAAGAGTCCTTCCCTCTTCGGAAAGGTGCAGAAGTGGTACCGCTCACATGTCTTCCGAAAGAAGCTGATTCTTCCACCTAGCGAGGTAGTGCCCGTACACCTTGCTCCGAGTGATGATTTCCTGTTCATCCAATATTCTCTCAAGTTGCTTACGTCGGGTTTCTCTGGGCTAACGGTGCTCTCATGGGGAGGGGTGGGTGCTCTCTCAAGGGAGGAAGGGGGCTTGAAATCCTCACTTGGTGCCACCGTGGGTCCCTTGTGTGGCACAAGGCCTTCCACATTGAAACTGAAGTTAACTCCGTATCCCTCGAGGAGGCCTAACTTATGAGTAGTGGGGCTAGTGCACCTCAAAACCTGGAAGGGTCCGATCCCACAAAACCTCAATCTTGAGTTATCTTTATGTGAGAGCCTCTCATCCTCACCATCCCGGAATCACCCATTTGGATTTCTTGGTGGCGCCAGTGAGTCGGTCGGTCTTTTGTAAATTTCTTGACTCTTGTTGATGTGCTTGCAAGGTTATCATGTAATTTTGTGAATGTTGTCCTTTTAGTGGTTATGGGTGGACCTGGACAACCATAGATGGACCTATCATGCCATGATGCCATATGGACCTTGATGAACCTTGGTGGGCCGGGGCAACCAAATGTGGCCCTATCATGCATGGACTTTCTAACAAAGGTTGGAGGGCCGGGGCATCCGTAGGTGATCCGGTCATCTATGGGGGTGACAAATGCCGGGGGACCCGGACATCCAAGAATGCTCCTATCATGCTTAAGACTCATGATGAGTGAAGGTGTACCATTACATCTAAATTTGGACCACTCATGCTTTCTACTTGACATGTGGGTGATATGAATGAATGGACCCAACATAATGTTCATGCCAATTGGTGTAGTAAGCCTAGACACATGCATACTTTTCCTAAAGGTGACTTTCATGTGTATAGGTGTGGGACAACCTTTGAACTCCCATTGGAAAGGATCGAATGGATCTAAGAAGGTGGTCATCATGGGGTGGGACACAACCTTATTACCTAGGGGTATATGACCCAAGGTCATGGCTCCCAAGGTGTAACCCGGGTCTAGGATGGGGTGAATTGGGTCAAACGTGGTGGGTTGGGATAGGGAATGGTGGGTGGTGGATAAGGTGGTTGGGTTACATGGGTTCTTTTACCCCCATTGAAAGGGATCAAAGGGATCATAAAAAGGGTTATCGAGGGGGAGGGACCCTATATCCTCAAAATCCTCAAATAGTGGTGGGTCATCCTCCTCTAACGAGATAATGGGGCCAAAGTTCTTGGTGGGTGGGTCGGCCATGAAGGGAGGGTTTGGCTATCTACCCGAGATAAGAAGTTCTAAATTGAGGAGAAGGCTGGGCTCATCGGGTGTAGGGAGGAATAGAAGGAGGTCGCTAGTGTAGCAACCAATGGTGCAAATCGAGGTGATAGACCTGATGCATAGGTGTAGGAGGCCAAGGCTCCTAGGTTGTTCGGCCATAGGGGTCAACATGCTAGTGAACTCAATTTGCCATGTTAAACCCCTAAGAAAATCCTCCAAGGTCTCCACTTGATAGGATGCTTGGATTGTGGTGTGATAGGAGAAGAAGGGCACTATGGAAAAATTTTGTTCTGTGGGAGGGCAAACATGGGCCGAGATCTCTCTAATTAGGCTCTCCCTTAGCCAACTAACAAGGGGTTCTCCTAAGATGAGCTTGACCCCAACTAGAGAGGGTGGTGTAGGGTGAAGATTATCATGTGGGGTTTCTTCTTCAACTTGGACATGGATTTCCTCCAAGGTAGGGAGTGGGTTTGGAGTGTTCACCACTATTGGATCGGGTATGAGTTCTTCTACTAAGGAGGTGAGACGGTCTTTTGGGGTGATGAGGGTTGGTGTGTGGTGCTCCCGGGGTAGAGGGTAAAGGGAAATTTGATTTGGAATAGGGAGGGGAAGTAGTGGAGGTTTAGGACATGGGAGTTTTGGGAAAGGGAGTGGGAGATGAGTTGGTTGGGGTGGCTTGAGTTGGTCGGTCTTGGGGGGAGTCTCCCTTATAGGAGAAGATGGAGGGGTAGTGGTGGTCCTTATTGGGGAAACTGGGTCGATTAGGGATTTCTTCCCCTTGGGATCGGCCGGTTGTGGAGGGGTGAAAGTGGGGGCCAATTGGGTTTGGATAGTGAGGTTTGTGGAAGGGGGTTTTGGTTGGGGTGTGGGGACTCTCAAGAGGTTAGGTGGGGGGGTGGATGCTTGGATTATTTGGGTCTTAAGGGATAAGATTTGGTGGTGAAGTGTAGTGGCGATAGTTGAGAGGGAATTTGTTGGGATTTATGGGGGATGAGGCCTAAATGCGGTCTCAAGCGGGCCGGGTGGGGATGGAGGAGTGGTTGTGCTCCTCGGGCTAGGGGTGTTCGAGTAGGAGGGGTGAGAATATTTAGGGATGTAGATCTTCCTAAGTTCTACCTTCATATCATCCCATGAGGAAATGGGCTCTTACCTCCTAACCCTTCTTAATCTCTCTATGTGTTCCCACTTACTCTTGGCTTAACCCCGAAACCGTCCCTTGACCTTGCGGACTCTTGCGGGTCCATATACCCAAGTCTTTTCAAAATATCTTTCCATGGTAACCTCCCACCTAAGATAATCACTAGAATGTGATCCGTCAAAGGTAATGTGCTCATCTAGAATGAAGTTCAAGGTTGGTGGATCGATCGGACCCTTGTGGAAGGCCGAATTGTATGGACTTGACCAAAGAGAGGTAGCCATGCTAGTGGTTGATGCACCGGAGACTCTAAATGCCATGGCCCTAGGACAAGACTTAGTAGAGACAAGTCTAGAACCTGGCTCTGATACCAATTTGATGTGACACCACCTTGGGGTGATAGTCACAAGACCAATGCTTCCTCGGACCTAAGTATGCAAGCACAACCACAAGGCTAAGAAGCCTACGTAAGCGGACCTTCGTATGGCGCACACACTCAACCCGGGGGTAACTCGGGGATGCCGAGTCGAGGAAGTGGGACAAGACCCTTGCTGGTAGAGGGCCAGCAACATCCAAGGTAAACCTCCCCTTGGGGAATGGATATCCAACTCAATGAGCCGGTAATGGCCAAAGGGCGCGGGTCACTCACTCACACCCACGGTGGTCGCACAAAGACGGTGGAGCCTTAGAATCGGGGGCTCTATCCCTAACCGACGGCACAATTGGAGAATATTAAATGAACAAGCATAAATGAGAGCAAGGGACGAGTTCTCACCTAGCCGGTTTGAAGAAACCGACTCCGGTCGGAGACTGGGGCGAGCAGGGAGGCGAGGGGAGCACCCGCACGCCACGTCGATGAAGCTTCAAACCTGCGAGTGTAATTATTATATGAACTGCCCCCATGCAAGGGGGGGAATCTTGGGGTGGGGATTATATGGTTACAATCAAAACTACCTTCACGCAGGGAGGGGCCTTCTGCCGGCCAAGCGGGGAGGGGAGAAACGGGGGAAAGAACGCCGAATGAAGACCGAGATCAGTTCTGCCTGCTCTCTGCGAGTGCTGACAGATAGTCGAAGAAGTGGTTGCTGTGACTGCTCCCAAATTTTGCTGATGACGGGACCAGTGGGGAATTCTTTGTAACTTGAGCGGGATGATGCCAGAATTTTCTTGATTTCTGTGGTCGTCGGTTCTGGTCGGGGCAGAGGGTTGAACAGAGAAGCAGGTTGCTATTCTTGACTGTCGCAGAACCTCTGCAGCTGAATGATAAGGGTACCACGGGCGCTTCAGAACTCCAATTTGAGCATGTCTGGTACCGATGGATTTGTTGTCGAGTCCTCTTCGAAACGCAAGCAACGGGGATGCCAGATAATGTCGGAGTGGACCGGTAGAACACAAACAAGGAGGGGAGGTCGGAGCAGACTGACAAGAAACAGAACCAAGCACCTGGAGGAAGAAATTGATAACTCTTGATTCCGTCCGTCAATCGGAGTTCTGCTTCTTGATCCTGGAAGTCGACAAGTCTAGGAAGAAGTTTGTAGAATAACTCTCGCCCAGATTCACGCTAGAATTGCCGTGGAAGAGCTTCCACTCAGGTTCTGGTCCTCTGCCTGAGAAGTCTTGCGCAGTCGTAGTAGATCGCCTCCTACGAACAGCTCCGACCTTGGAAGCCGGCGGGACCACCACCGTTGGAAATCCAACTCGAAGACGATTCCATAAATATAAGACTTGCCACCTGGTTCGATGAGGAGACGATGGGAGATGATGGGACAGCCTCTGCAACCAACAGCTTCTTTGCTGCCTCCAAATAGTGAACTGCATGTTGATGATGATGTGGGAAATGGGGTATATGGAAGGGGAAATGGGGTGAATAGGTGTGGGAGTGACCCCTAGTTGTGAGGGGACCTGGGAGGGGGTGTTCTAAGGTGTGGGAGAGGGAGAATGGGGTCTGGAATGGGGTGTTTGTAATTGGTGAGAGAGGAGCTGCGAATTTGGGCTTGGAGGAGAAGGGGGAAGGTGAGAGGGGCACAAGTGGGTGGAGGGAATGTGAGTTTGAATTTCCTTTAATTTGGGGTGATCAATGGTGGTCTTGGGGATGAGAAGAGGTGCCTTGGGAAGGTGGAGGGCTGCTTGGGGAAGGGGATGGGTAGTTGGGGGTTGGAGGGTGGGGTGTGGATTGGTGGAGGGTCTCTTGGGACTAGGGGGAAGTAATGATGGCTTGTGGGAAGTTGTAGAGGATTTAATGGAGGTAGGTGGGAGGGTGGAGGTGGTTGGGAGGGGAGGAGAGAGAGAAGGGGGCGCCCTCCTCTTGGAGGGAGAGAGAGAGAGGAGAAGGGGGGGTAGGTGGGATTCACTCCCTAGGGCTTCTCACCCAAATAATAGATTCACTCCAGTAAGAAAATTTGAACTCTCAAATGGCAATTCTTCATTCATTGATTCATTACCTCAAAATGGAGAGAGTGGGGTCCTATTTATTGGGATCTCACAATTTACAATAAGACCCTGACTTTTGGCACATTGACTAATAACTAACAAGGTAGGGGCACCCATGGGCCAAGTCCACTGGGTTGGGCCCAATAGCTAGTCTAAATTAGCCTAAAGAGACTCAAACTTAGGGAAATAAACCAAAGACCTAGATACATGACTCTAATAAAAGGGAAATTACAACGATATGACTCAATAAAAATAAAGAAATACAACATAGGACTCATAATAAATGGCTAGACCATGACGTACGCCTCCGGGGTGACGAGAAGGGCCGAGAGTGCCAGGACGGATGGTGATGACCCCATCATCTAGGCACATGGGTACATCCAGCAACCTCAAAGTATCCCGCACCAGTTCCTCCTGCCAAGTGCTTCTTCAACCGAGACACACCTCCTCCCCGGTATTATGTTTTACCATAGTTGCAACGCCAACACCTACGTTTGCCATCCAACATAACTCCGTGTGACCATCCAATGTCATTTGGACGTTCCTTAGGAGCCACAGAGTGCTTAACTATATCTCCTAAATTTAAGAAATATAAATTATAAATATCACTAAATTTGATAATGAACTAATATAAATTAAAAATCGTTTATTTTTTAGTAAATTAATTTTTACATATAGCTATCGAATATAATTTACAAATAAAAAATTATCCAAAACATTATATTTAAATTTAGAACATCTGCAACTAAAAAGATTAAATAATACATCTAAATTAAATTTTACTTACAACTATCAAATCAAATTTACCATATGTGAATTTTTTCTAAAATATGAAATTTTATTGTTCTACATCTACAACTAAAAACGTTAAGTAATACTTCTAAATTCAATCTACAATTTTGTTACAAATATAATTTTAATGAAAATAATATCATTATTTCTACAACATGTAAAACTAAATACATTTTTTAATACATCTAAAATAAGTCTACAATTTTTGTTACAAATATAATTGTAATGAAAACGATAAAATTAATTCTACAACATGTAAAACTAAATGTATTATTTAATACATCTAAATTAAATCTATAATTTTTTGTTACAAATATAATTTTAATTAAAACAATAATTTAATTCTACAACATGTAAAACTAAATGTATTATTTAATACATCTAAATTAAATCTACAATTTTTGTTACAAATATAATTTTAATGAAAACAATAAATTTAATTCTACAACATGTAAAACTAAATGCATTATTTAATACATCTAAATTAAATCTACGTCTTTTGTTACAAATTTTTTTAATGAAAATTATAAATTTAATTCTACAACATGTAAAACTAAATACATTATTTAATACATCTAAATTAAATTTATAATTTTTGTTATAAATATTATTTTAATGAAAATAATAAATTTAATTCTACAACATTTACAACTAAATACATTATTTAATACATCTTAATTATATCTACAATTTGAACACAAACTAAATTTTATATAAAACTATCGAATATAATTTACCATCTATAAATTTATCTATAATATTAAAATTATTTCTCAAATATTTATCACTATAAAATTACATTTAATTTAATTAATAATTCACATATTATATATTTTTTTTGTTGTGCCCCGATTTGTTTTGACGAAGACAATGTGAGCTGGAGACAAAGTGAGGTACTTTGTGTGATCTGCATGACACAATCTTTGATGAATTTGAATGTATGTGATTTGCATTGAATGGCACTTGTCCAATGAGTTATCTTGATAAGTTGTTGAATGACTTCAATGAGCTAAGGATATTAGTGTCACCTGTTGAATGGTCTTTTAATTGGATATCATTTGGTTCTTAATGTCAGTGCGTTTGAATCAAGTTCAGATATCTCTTGATTTAAGTTGATTGTCATCTGACTGAACTTGGGACTAACTTTGATATTTCTGAAATGTGTGGAACCCATGTGTGTGATGGTTGAACAAGTCTTGTGATCTAAACTTGGAGTGGCAATGTATCATGTTTGAGTATGTTGTGCACTTGGGTTGCATTTTTCTCAAACTAACTTGCTGGTTGTCTGAAAGGCCATGAAGCGAGAATGCTAGATATTTTATAAGTGTGGACATTAATGTTTTCATAAATTTGAATTTTAGATATTACAGGTTCAAGGTGCTCCCCATCCTTTGGTCCCATGGTAAAAATGATGGTTGAATGAATTTTTATGTGGACTTATTAGAGTTGATTCATTTGTTGAGATTAAGGGGTTTAATCTTTTGAATATTTCATTTTTATGATCTGGAGTTACAAGAGTCGACTCCCAGAGTCGACACTTGTAGCCCAGCTTGCTATCTGAAGACAGCAGACTGCAAGTGTCCACTCTGGGAGTCGACACTTACAGGTGCTGTATGGCTCTTTGGCGTAGACAAAACATATGTCAAAAAGAGTCGACTCTTATGGCTGGCAGGGCTATTTTTCACGTAAACAAAACCCAGGCTGAAAAGAGTCGACTCTGAGAGTCGACTCTTTCAACCAGAGTTCAGTTTTTCTTTTAATTAGACATAACACCCGCGAACAAGAGTCGACTCTGAGAGTCGACACCTATCCTGGGCGTTCTAATCAGGTCTACCGGTTTTGGTTTCGAACCCCATGATTTGTGATTAGATTGCCTTGATTTTTTACCATTTTGTCCTGAGGGTTTATACATGTGTTTGGCTGTTGTTCTAAGGATGTTTTGCTGGGCTTTTTGGTCTTATTCCTATAAATATACTCATGGTATATGAGGCTTGCAAAATCCATCGACTGTGAAATATCTCTTGGGGCTAAACTTCTCTATTCTTACAGGAATAGAGGGAGAGGGCGTCTTGCTACTGGAGGAGGAAGAAAGTGCCGCCGTGGGCAGCTTCTCACAACCCCAAGCTTGGATCTGGAGGCGAGCCGTTGTTGCTCTCCGCCGACTATGTGCTTGGACGCATCTCTTCAAGGGGCTGATTTCTTCCACTCATGGTTTATATGTTCTAATGCACCCTTTCACATTATCTCCAAGATGTATTGAAGTTTAAGAGGGAAAATCTTTTCATCATGCTCTTTTATCTCTATTTGATCATAGCTGTTCATCTTTAGACTGGGCGTTGTATTTTCATATATTTTTCATCATAGACGATTTCAGAGCGTCGTCTCTGTTGGCGTGATCCCTCATCGTTGTGCGAGGACACGCGTGTGTGTGGGGCCATTGAGCCCGTGTATGGTGGTTTTGCTGCCATCGTGTAGTGTTTCTTAGTGGAATCATCTCGAGTTGAGAGGGGTGGACGTAGGATGGCACTCGGGTGCGTCCGAACCACCTAAAAAATCACTGTGCCGTGGGTTGCTATCTGTGAAATCGTTGTTTCATTTTATCCGTCTCATTTCCGAGTGTGATCCGGTGAGCTGAGAGTATATATATACCGTCCGATCTTAAATTATCGTCCGAGTGTTTATCATCTGCACTGGGAAGTTGTGAGTGGTTGGATGATCCTCATTCAGTTAGTTCACATTAATATGAATTTAGAGTGGTCCATCATCTCATATTTATATCTCTACACATAACTATCATGAATTCCTTGTTGTATAAGCATCTTAGTATTAAATTTTCTGCAAAAGGGGGTGCAATCAATTCACCCCCCTCTTGATTGCATTCCTAACCAGGCCAACATTTTTTAAATTTTATAACCCCATAATTTTTCCCTGCCCGACCCCCACCTCCCCCACCCCCTCCCCGTCCCCCACCAGCCCCCCCACAACGACCCCACCGCCTGCACCTCCCCCACCCCCTCCCCGTCCGCTACCGGCGCTAGAGCGCCACTGCCTGCACCTCCCCTGCCCCACCCCCTCCCCATCCCCTACCGGCGCTAGAGCACCACCGCCTGCACCTCCCCTGCCCCACCCCCTCCCCCCACCGACGCCCCACCACGGCCCCACCGGTCTCCCACGGGTGCCCACACCTGCACCTCCCCTCCCCCACCCCCTCCCCGTCCCCCACCCCCTCCCCGTCCCCCACCGGCGCCAGAGCGCCTGCCCCACCACCGCTTGCCCCACTGATGGGAATCGACGCCGAGCATTGACATTTTTATTTTACATTTGTGTCTTTTAGTTTGCTTTTATATCCTTACGAAAGTATATGTGCAATTGTAAGGTTTTATAAGCCAATGTGTCATTCCCTAGGATTGTGTGGGTTTTTATGCAAATTGTCAGTAGATTCAGTAAGGGGACCCTCACTCCTTCTCCATTGGTCCACATAAGCCATATGGGTCCATGTGGGGCTGGTCAAAGTCCTAGGTGGCATCTAGAATGTCAATTGGACACATGGGAGACAAGTGATTGAAAATGTCAAAGTGAGGCCACCTACCTTACCTACCTAGTCAAAGGAGTGTCCCCTCCATATGTAATTTATTTATTTTGGGTTTTTGACCACATGGGAGAAGAAAATAGCATATTTCCCATGAAATTCCCAGCCCCCCACCCCTTGCCATTCTCTATATAAGCCTATGTATAGTGTCATTAGAGAATAATGAAAGAAAAATTGGCATTTTACCCCAAGAGAGCTCTTGGAGGGTGCGCCCCTCTCCCCCTATCTCCTTGCTATTCTTCCCCTTCCTCCAGAAATCTAGGGTAGGAGACCCTTTCTACCTCCCCCTCTCATCCTCTGAGTTCCCTTTCTGAAGCTGCCGCCGCCGCCGTCGCACCGCCGTCACGCCGCCGCACCGCCGTCGCGCCGCCGCCACCGCCACCGGAGTTCTATCTCCATCAGGACAGAACCCCACCTCGATGGATCTATCTTTTTATGCTGTTGTCTGATCGAGCTGAAATTTTGAGAGCTTGTTCCTTTTTCTGTTAGCGTTCCATCCATATACCTTATGTCCCATTCTGATCTCGTTTGGTATTTTTACCGCAATCTTTATACCACCCCTGTCAATCTGTCATTCTGCAGATCTACAGTACAGAGTCGTCTTGTTCTATTTTTGTCATCCCCTTATATATTTTTAGAAAATCCCAAATAATTACTAAGTGTTCCCCACGTATATCCCCTTCCACCATAATTTTCTTTGAGTCTACAAAAATCGTTTACCTCTCAGTCAAAGGTGTGTTTCAGGCAGATTGTTTGCTGCCCTATGTGTCTGTCAGTCCGGGTCAAGAAAAAAAGTCAGTTTGCAGAAGTTTTCATTTTCAATCCGTGCAATGGATGGATCTGTAAAAAAATTATGTTGTATATATATGAGTGCTCTTTCCAACGGTACTAGCCACGCCTCGATCGGCCTCCGGATCTGGGCGCAAGCATTTTTACCGTCAAGGCCTGCAGATCAGTCCTGTGTGCAGGTATGAAATTACAGTCTGAAACAAATTCAAGAACAAGTGTCAAAAGTCAACTTCAGGAGCCGCCACTTCAGGGAGTCGATCAGAGACATCCCACCAACGTCCCAGCCAAGCGGCGCCTCCAGAAGACGTCAGGAAGGCAACGTTCCTTTGGAAGCCATTGCTTGCTGTCCACCGAGTTAGCTACCGAGTTGAGTCAGCACCGAGTTGGAATAGTGTCGAGTCGGACCAACAGGCCGAGTTCGTGCCGAGTTCGCCTCCAGATTGCTGCCCGTCATCCCAGGGTCGGTCCTCCCGGGCCCACTTGTAGCCCTTTACCTCCCTGCGTGGAGTGGGTGATAAAATTTAACGGTTGTAATTAACTTTTACTGCTGTTAACCGGGAGTTACCGTAACTAGCCGGGAACGTCTTCCCCACGCCCGGAGCGTGGAGGTACACTCGCTCCCCACCCTTTACCGCATTTGCTTATCTTGTATAGCTTTGAATGCCGCTACGAGTGTAGGTTTCTAGCTTGTTATTCTATTATCACCGCTGCAAGAGAGCGAGATTGAGTGTACCGTCCTGTGACTCGATCCGAGTCTACACGGAAAAGCCGATACCCGTGACTCACGGCCGGTTTCTTAACCGTTCCCGGTCCCACGTTTCCCTTGCTAAGGGACAATCGCGAGCTCGTCTAGAGTCCGAGGATCGCATTCCTAATTCGAGTCGAGTCCGTGGTCCGTCCCGCATCAGTTTGGTATCAGAGCGAGTTTGAGTCTAGGGTGTCAAAAATAAAAAAAAGAAACGAGTGTCATTTACGTCTAGTCTAAGTGTTAGTCGGTCTAAGGTTGCATCCGCATACCATTGTTCGGTATATAAAAAGTTGTTGTTCGAACGTTAGGCTACGCCTATCGGGAAGGCCGCAAACTTGCGCGAGTGATCTTCGGATCGATTAACTCCGCCACGTACCGAATCTTGGTCGTGTCTAGGTTGGTAGTCGAGTCGGCATTCCAACTTTGCATTACTTAGGCTCGTGTCTAGTGTTTTGTCCAAGTGTCGGCATGGCCATCCACTAGCTTCCCCGTGTCCCATGGATTACCGAACACCCGGATCTTATCCATGGTGGCGATATTATCTAAAATGGAAGGACCACCCGAACCACCCCAGAAGGTCCGAAGCCCGGGACTTATATGGCTCCGAAAACCCGAGTGACTACTTAGAGTGGGAAGCCGTTATGGACGACTACTTTGAGTGTTATCTTATGTCCGGTCCCGCACAAGTCGACTTAGCCAAAAGGTGACTTTTCTATGAGGCCGTCGAAACATGGAGGGACATCAAGTACTTCCGGGAAGATAGGAGGCTAAGGCCCATC
This sequence comes from Amorphophallus konjac, assembly GCA_022559845.1. NCBI lineage: Eukaryota > Viridiplantae > Streptophyta > Magnoliopsida > Alismatales > Araceae > Amorphophallus > Amorphophallus konjac. Next base: position 69,045 of record JAHNEJ010003249.1, read on the forward strand.
GAGTCATGGAGGGATATGAAGAGAGCGCTTAGGAGGGTCTACCTTCCCCGTCCACCTACCTCCAACTACGGGGGTCATACCACTAGCCATCCCCACCAACTCACCCGCAATCAAGTGGGCCACACCTCCAACCAACCCCGCCCCTTCACCCCCATCCAAGCCCTCCAAAGCAACCCCACTCAAGTGGTCCGCCCCGTCGCCTCCAACCAACCTCCCCTTGGCTTCCCCGTCCAATCCCACCCAAGCACCTCCAACCAAGTGGAAGCCCCGCTTCTAGTCGAGTCTAGGTCCACACTCGAGCCGAGAGCCGAGGAGCAAGTCCACTCCGAGGTCCCCACTCCAACCCGCTCCTTTGAGGAAATCAAGTAAAAGTTGTGGGATTAGTTGGAAAGGACACGTGCTTCTTCACCATCCATGAGTGCTCCATTGCCATCTACTTCCGAACTTTATTAGGAACAATCTTATTTGGAGACACCAAAACCCGAGCCACCCGTGTTTCTTACGGGAACGCTATACATAGCCGAGCCACTTCTTAGTTGGGTCAAAGATGGCTTGGTCCCACGTCCTTACCCTTCTATGGACCCCACCTTACCTATAGTGCCCGTCAACTCCTTCCACACTACCTTTCGGTCTAGTCACCATGTTGATACATTGGATGACCTTATTATGGGATTGGACGCGTAATGGAAGTTGACGCATTTATTGGCCCGAAGCTTCGACCAACTCACTAGCCGTAGCTTCACCCATCCGGCCTTAGGGTCCATTACCTCCGTGTGCACCATGGGTTGTATCACCACGGAGGTTCTCTTATTCCTCCCCATGTCGGCCGAACCCGACTTCATACCCTTTCGTCCGAGGGAGGAACCATACATCCTACACATGATCACCGTCCCACCAACAATGCATGAAGGTGACTATCCACACCTTCAAGACTTCTACACCGGGGACCGTGACTTGTGGGAACCTACCACAAGGGGTCATACCTTCTTTGATCTCTTTGACCCATTCCCTAGTGGGCCCCTTGGCCCACCTTATATACTTCACTTCTTCAAGGGAATCCACTACCACACTCCTTCCCCATGGGTCGGGTCGTCTACACCCACCAAGCCCGTTCACTTGCGAGATACACCATCCTCTAGGGGAAAGGAAGAAGATGCATTTGGAACCCCTGGCCCTCCCACCTCTAAGTCCAATATGCATGCATGGCCCACTTTAGGAGGTCTAGGAATTCCACATTCCGTCAACCACCGATTATGTCTATTGCATGCATGGCACACATTCGGGTGTCCTGGTCCACCGTCACCCATGTACGGGTCGGACTAACATTAGGTGTGTCTAGGGTCTTGTGTGTCTGTGCATACATCGAGTTGAGTCGGTTTGTATGCTCACGTTGTTGGCCCTTTTGAGTTCGAGGCTTGTCGGACTATTGGGATCGGTTCTACCTCATATCGGATCTAGTCACATAAGGGACAAGCGGTGATTCCTAGTGAGTCTTCGAGCCGCCTATCCTCATTTGAGAGTGACCCCACCCCGGAGTGTCCACCTCTAGCCTCATTCCCATGGCAGCGTGTGCATATCGAATCTATACGGGGTGAGCATGTGTCGATTACTTGGAGTGGAGCGTACTCCGCGCTTCCAGGTACGATGACGGATCCTCCTCGCCAGTGGCGGGGTGGACACCCCCCCTCCCCCCTCTTGCGCAGGTGGCAGGAGGGCACGGCTTCAAGCCGCTTTCCCCTCCCCCAAAAAATTAAAAAAAAAAAGGTACGATGATGGATCCGCCAACGTCACGAGCAGCCGCACCCCTTACTCGACGGGGTCGAGTTCCTCCCACCCGGGGAGAGTTGATGGGAATCGACGCCGAGCATTGACATTTTTATTTTGCATTTGTGTCCTTTAGTTTGCTTTTATATCCTTGGGAAAGTATATGTGCAATTGTAAGACTTTATAAGCTAATGTGTCATTCCCTAGGATTGTGTGGGTTTTTATGCAAATTGTTAGTAGGTCCAGCAAGGGGGCCCTCACTCCTTCTCCATTGGTCCACATAAGCCATATGGGTCCATGTGGGGCTGGTCAAAGTCCTAGGTGGTATCTAGAAGGTCAATTGGACACATGAGAGACAAGTGATTGAAAATGTCAAAGGGAGGCCACCTACCTTACCTACCTAGTCAAAGGAGTGTCCCCTCCATATGTAATTTATTTATTTTAGGTTTTTGACCACATGGGGGAAGAAAATAGCCGATTTCCCACGAAATTCCCAGCCCCCCACCCCTTGTCATTCTCTATATAAGCCTATGTATAGTGTCATTAGAGATTAATGAAGGAAAAATTGGCATTTTGCCCCAAGAGAGCTCTTGGAGGGTGCGCCCCTCTCCCCCTATCTCCTTGCTGTTCTTCCCCTTCCTTCAGAAATCTAGGGTAGGAGACCCTTTCTACCTCCCCCTCTCATCCTCTGAGTTCCCTTTCTGAAGCTGCCGCCGCCGCCGTCGCACCGCCGTTGCGCCGCCGCCACCGCCACCGGAGTTCTGTCTCCATCAGGACAGAACCCCATCTCCGTAAATCTATCTTTTTATGCTGTTGTCTGATTGAGCTGAAATTTTGAGAGCTTGTTCCTCTTTCTGTTAGCTTTCCATCCATATATCTTATGTCCCATTCTGATCTCTTTTGGTATTTTTCCCGTAATCTTTATACCACCCATGTCAATCTATCATTCTACAGTTCTACAGTACAGAGTCGTCTTGTTATATTTTTTTCACCCCCTTATCTATTTTTAGAAAATCCCAAAAACTTACTGAGTGTTCCTCACGTATATCCCCTTCCACCATAATTTTATTTGAGTCTACAAAAATCGTTTACCTCTCAGTCAAAGGTGTGTTTCAGGCAGATTGTTTGCTGCCCTATGTGTCTGTCAGTCCGGGTCAGGAAAAAAAGTCAATTTTCAGAAGTTTTCATTTTCAATCCGTGTGGTGGATGGAGTTGTAAAACAATTATGTTGTAGATCTATGAGTGCTCTTTCCAACGGTACTAGCCACGCCTCGATCGGCCTATGGATCTGGGCGCAAGCATTTTTACCGTCAAGGCCTGTAGATCTGTCCTGTGTGCAGGTCCGAAATTACAGTCTGAAAAAAATTCAAGAACAAGTGTCAAAAGTCAACTTCAGGAGCCGCCCCTTCAGGGAGTCGATCAGAGACATCCCGCCAACGTCTCAGCCAAGCGGCGCCTCCAGAAGACGTCAGGAAGGCAACGTTCCTTTGGAAGCCATTGCTTGCTGTCCACCGAGTTAGCTACCGAGTTGAGTCAGCACCGAGTTGGAATAGTGCCGAGTCGGACCAGCAGGCCGAGTTCGTGCCGAGTTCACCTCCAGATTGCTGCCCGTCAACCCAGGGTCGGTCCTCCCGGGCCCACTTGTAGCCCTTTACCTCCCTGCGTAGAGTGGGCGATAAAATTTAACTGTTGTAATTAACTTTTACTGCTGTTAACCGGGAGTTACCGTAACTAGCCGAGAACGTCTTCCCCACGCCCGGAGCGTGGAGGTACACTCGCTCCCCACTCTTTACCGCATTTGCTTATCTTGTATAGCTTTGAATGCCGCTGCGAGTGTAGGTTTCTAGCTTGTTATTCTATTATCACCGCTGCGAGAGAGCGAGATTGAGTGTACCGTCCCGTGACTCGATCCGAGTCTACACGAAAAAGCCGATACCCGTGACTCACGGCCGGTTTCTTAACCGTGCCCGGTCCCACATTTCCCTCGCTAAGGGACAATCGCGAGCTCGTCTAGAGTCCGAGGATCGCATTCCTAATTCGAGTCCGCATCACCCACCCCCTCGCCCACCCGTGCCCCCACCACCGCCTGCACCTTCCCCACCCGCTCCCCGTCCCCCACTGGCGCCCCCTGCTCTACCCCCACCTCCGCCGTCCCCCACCGGCGGGATCCGTCCCCCACCGGCCAGATCTGTCCCCCTCCGCCCTCCACCGCCCTCCCACGGCACCCCATCGGCCACCCTCCCCATTTAATAAAATAAAAATAAAAATGAGACCACCTATCTCCGATGACCGGTCCTTGCCGCCCAGAGCCGCCGTCCACCGCCGCTGACCGCCTCCACCGCCGCAAGCCACCGCTGAAGTCCCGCGATCAATGACACCCAAGAGGGGAGTGAATTAGATGTTTACAAATTTTAAGAAAACTTTTTGGCCTTTTTGAAATATGTGATAGAAAGCTAGTTAAGAGATTCAAAACTATTTGAACACAAATTAGATTTATCAAAATCTAATTAGTGATGAGATAGATTATGCAAGATGAAGAAAAATAAAACTTGAACAACAAAGCACACTAACACTCGCGTAGAATGGAGGTAGAAGAAAAGGACCAAACCACACAATTCAAACCATAGTGCACATCGGTTTTTAAGGTGGTTCGGATGCAACGACGGCAATCCTACGTCCACCCCTCACCAAACCAGGTGAGGCTTCACTCGGAGATAAATCCCCAAATGGAGACGACGCTCCAAGCACACACGCAGGACGACGCCTACACACACACACGGGGACGCGCCCCAATACACACACATACACACACACACGGAGATGATGTCTCCAACACGATCCGACAACTGGATCACAAACACAAACACCCGCTGCCACAAGTGCAACAATCCACACACATGAGACAGAACGGTTCTAAATAGACCCACACGCACACAAACGCAGATCTAGGAAGATCCACGCACATACACGAATCGAATAAAACACACACACAAGCACGACCACGGATCCAACAACGATCCACACACACACACACACACACACAAGTTCTTACAGTTTATGATGAACACAATTACAACACCCAAAACATAAAGACGATGAGGCTTAGTTTAGAAAACTCCTGATTTTGGTTCCCCTTGAATGCATGCTGCGGATCTTGAACGTATCTTCAATCTTCACTTGACCGGAGCTTCAATCTATGCTTGCTTGGCTTTTCTCCTTTCTTGCTTGCTAGGCTTCTCTTCTTTCTCCCTTAGGCACTCTTCTTGGAATCCTTGCTTGCTTCTTTTCCTTGGAGGATGTTGGCTTCAGATCTACCTTGAATGGCTTGAAGTTGGATGAAGATGTTGTTGCACGAGGTACTGTTCACGGCTACAACACTCCTCCTTCTTCTTCACTTGGACAGCCTCCTCTTGATCTCCCCTTGAATCCCCTTGGATAACTAGGGTTTATGACTCCATAAGAGAGTTTTATAACCCTTGGATGGTCCTGGACAAGCCCCAGATCAGATCCACAAATCATGACTTAACTGGGGTCATTGGGATTAAACAAATGGGGGAAGATTCCTCTCCACGAGCTTGAAATCGAAAGTCAACAATAGGGGCCTCGGGGCTATCGGTCGACCGAAAGCATTGGGTCGGTCGACCGAAATTTTACAGTCGAAACATTTTTCATCTCTGGCAAAAGCGGTCGACCGACCCTATGGTGGCGATCGACCGAAACCTGCAAAAATTCCATCTTTTCGATTCTGGCAGTTCTGGTCGACCGGTCAAGGTGTGTTGGTCGACCGAAATGACACATACCTGCAAAAATGAAGTGTTAGCCCAAGAAAACATATCCATAAGTCAAGAGCTTCGTGTCCATATCAAATCCATGAACTTTGGGATTGGATTCAACTTGGTTTATGCATTGGGAAGGTTTAAATCATTTTGAGCACTTATAATCAAACATTTGTTCAATGCTCACTCTTGAAGTTAACAAGTTAAGGGAATATTTCCCCTATAATCAAAATTTTGTTCCGGGGGCTCTGCGACCTGACCGCGCAGGTCAATTTGCGTGCGAGGGCGCACGATGGCGAGTTTTGTAAGGGCTTGAAACCTCATGAACTAGGTGCATATGAACACTTTGAAACACACATGTTCTGAGGTAAGGATCAAGTTCTGGGCTAAGAATCAAGAGATAAAAGTCAATCATCCCAAGTAAATTATTCATGAAATAACATCATGGAATACTCAATAACAAGGAGTGTAAAACAGGGTAAAAGCCTTACCAATGGTTCTTGATAGTACATGACATATACCACCTGTTTTGGATTGTAGAGGAGCAGGGTGATTATCCACATGTTTGGTTCACTAGGTGACTGCCATGAGTTTGATCCACACGTTTGGTTCACCAAGTGACTGCCATGAATTTGATCATGCATGCAAGATAGTCAGGGTTAATACCATGCTCGCTCACATTAAAGAGGTTATGAAACCTCTTGTCTCTTGTAAAACCAATTCAATCAAGCAAGGATCAAGAACATATACCGTTGCCATTTGCCATCTCAATCATATTTAAATATGAATGTACACAGTCAACAAGAACATGTGCAATCAACCATAAGTTTACTTATCATCACTCAATCACACATTAAGTTTAGTTATCATCAAAACTATAACGCCAACAATCATCAAAACCATAACTCAACAACCGTTGCACGCCCTCCTTCGATGCCTCAACAACGCCCCTGCCCGGCCCGTTAAATGGGCGAATCGGCAAAAGCGCGTCGACCCACATGTACGAGACCGGTCCCGCAGCGGACCGGTCCGGTACGTGGCGGGACGCATGAGACCATGCGGTCTAGTGCGTCCCGGCCACGACCCGCAGCCCGTTCGTCCCGCAGCTCGCCTAGGTCGGGTCGGGTCGTGCTGGTCGGGGCGGGTCGCACCGAGACGACAAACCCTGCTTAAAACTGTATTTTTCTTTCTTTGTCGATGGCAAAAGCGTATGGGCAACATTTCTTATCATGGAGGGGGCAACGTTAACAATAGGTTGATCTCATGCTCAGCAGTCTCATTTGTACCGATCATATCGATCTTTTATCGGTACGATATGATACAGATCGGTATTGTTATGTATCGAAATAAAATATAATATATACATATATATGTTATAAAATAAAGTTATTCAAATAATCTTCTATCTCAGTTGATTAGTTGATACGTGATTTAAGCAGAGCGCCCTCAATTTGAATACCACGTATGTCATGCTTTTGAACAATTTTTTAGCTTAAATTTAAAGTATTTTTCAAAAAAAAAAGAATAAAAACGTGCCAAAGACATTTCAAATAGAGGACCTTACATTCAAACATAAGGTCCTCAACCAACCAACTTAGAAAAAAAGTTTATCATAAAAGAAAATATTTAATATTTAAAATAACATATATAGTGTCCGGTTGTATACCATACACCGATCGTACCGGTCATTGGCTCGTACGGTTCGATCGGTATGTACAGTACGAGTCGTACCGTATCGATTTGTCAAACATTGATCATAGTTATAGGTATCCTTCTACATGTCATGGTTTTACTTATCGATTCAATACACTAATTATTGCACGTATTAAATCATATACGATGTGATTGATACGATCGGTGTGTAATACATGAAAATGGTGTAATATTTATATAATTTTAAATATAAAATATTTTATTTTATGACAATGTGACTTATTAGTTTAGTTAGTTGATACGTTTTATTTGAGACCTCGGGCCCGAGATTTGCATGACACATTTTTCTCTTATTTTTTTCATTGTTTTTTTTCAATCTTGAAAATTTTTAAATAATTTCCTCATTTTAAATTTTAATTAGTAATCTTAATGAAATTTTAAACATAATTATTAGATAGCTATAATATATTTAATTATTAGTATCTATACTAATTTGAACGTCACAATATTTCAACATTATTCACCTTTTTAAATGAGTTGAAGATGAATAATGTTGAAATATTGTGACATTTGAATTATTATTGATTTTATTAAATAAATATTTTATAGCTATCTAAAATATATATATTATAATGTTATTAAGATTGTTAATCAAAATTTATAAGTGACCAAATTGTTTCGGTTAAGTGAATGACTTTTTTCTTGATTAAAAAATATAATAAATAATAATAAAATAAAAACGACTTATATATGTAAGTCTAGAATCTATGAACTTAATTATATAGCTTAACAATCTAACCAACTCAGCTAGTCTATATTATTAAAGTTTATTATAACTTAAAACACTAATGAAAAAATGAGACATGCCAAAGGTAGCAGAAAAGAATTAGCCGACGTCAACTGTGGGGAGAAGAGAGAGAGAGTAAAGATGACGACATAAAAACCCTAGTTTGTGAAGAAAGATGATAGGGGTTTAGAATTGGTAAAAAAAAATAAAAAAAAGAGGGCGGGAGAGGGCGACGTCTTTGGGCAAAGTGAAGTTTTGATCAGAATTAATTGAAAAATTAGACATTGGACCCTCCAAATTACAATTTTTGCTATATACAATTTAAGTTACTTTTATTAAAAAGACGTTGTTTAGACCTTCTTTAAAAAATTTCAAAGAATAGGAAGTTAATGGAAAAATGACACTTGTATGTTTAATGTTCTTCATGTATTTGTAGCAATCCGCCTAAATGAATAAATACAAATTGATAATAATCAATATATATGTATGTAGACACTCATATGTTTCATGTTCTTCACATATTTGTAGCAATCCGCCTAAATGAATAAATACAAATTGATAATAATCAATATATATTTTTGTAGGCACTTGTTTTTGCCCTACAAATTGGGCCATTCTCTTATTCTCATTAATAACGCCCCAAAGTGATCATTGTTTGATTGATTCTTTGACTCATTTTAAGCCTATTCAATACATTTTATAGCCCATTAGTTGCCGGAAGTCTAAATTTCACGAAAATCCTCATTTTGGTCGACTCATCTTGAATGCGGCCTATCGCGACCGCGTTATGATGGAGTCATGGTCATATGATAGATCACGTTCTCAGAATCTCTATAGTCCGGGCAGAACACGTCTCTTTCGGCCGTGATAACCCTAGGGTCCTACTTTGGGAGAGTTTTGGTGGTAGAATCGGTCCAGATAGACTCCTATCCACCATAGAAACATTTCCCAACTTATATTTCATGAATGTATCCCAACATAACTTCAATTTCTAGAGCTTATTCTTCAACTCTGAATTAGGGTTTCCTCTCCCTCTATAAATAGACTCTTTGAGTATAGGGCTCAAAGAGGGATGCAACTTCGAAGGTGGGCGAAGCCATGCTGCTCTAAAGACTTCTACTTTGGCCTTCCTCCAACCAGGGAGTAACTTAGGGGCTTCCCTTTCATTATTTCTCTCTTATTATTCTTTTGTCCCTTCATTATTCTCTTCACATCATAACATGCTTGCATGATTCTACTTTTATCTTATTTCTCTCAAGCATACAAACACATACACCTATATTTTGGCCCTTGAGGGGTTCAAAACCCAACCTGTATGTAAATCACCCTCCTTTTACATGTTTATATTATATGAGGGATAGATTTTACATTTTTTCAAGTCTAATAGGTTTTCTTCTTTATGTTTCATCTCTTTCGCAGGTTTAGGTAGGAAATATAGTGCGAGACCCTTGTTCTTTGGCAGACCATAGAGCGAGGAAGACCAGAATTCACAAATCCCACACTATTTAATTGAACGTGTCCACTACAGAGACCACGTTCTAAACGCGGTGATACCCGAGATTGCATCCTCATCTACGCCTCTTCTGGCTAGTTTTCTTCTATTCTGATGTAGCAACCCAGATAAAAAGAAATACATAAATAAATGAGTATAATCTCTTAAACAAAATAAGGATAATTTTAATTTAATTGTTATGAGCTAAATAAAATTTGTAATAATTGTAATTGAAAACTGGGCTATTAGTAAAAGTCTAATTGGGCTTAAAAGATTGAATAAATCTCTAAACTTTGTAATGTCCCAAATTCCTAAATTCTAATTGGGTTAATGGGTTAAAACTTAAAGTAAATGGGCCTAAAGTCATAATTAAACTATAATCCCCTTAGATTAGCTCGATCTCACGGGAAACCCTAACCTAATCGGGGTAAAATCATGCTACGCAACCCTAGATTTTGATAGGATTCGAAATTTTTGGGCTAGAAATTATCCCTTTGGAAATAGGTCAAATTAAGATTTTTAGGTCTCTTAAATCTATAAATAGAACCCTATATCCCTTCTAGCCATCCCAAATAGCTCAGGGAAGCAGCTGGGCGTCGTGCTAGGGTGTGCATCGAAGAGGAGGATCGAGGGTTTATGTGTCTCCCGTTCTTATTTCTCTTCTTCCCTTAATCAAACCCTAAGATAGGTGTTCTCTTAGGCTAAACTTAAATTGGCCAAGCAAATAGGTTTAGTTACTTGTTTAGTTTGCTTTTATGCATGTTAATTTCCCCAATTTTTAGTGACTAGTGTGCAAATATTTTGAGTTCCATGGATGAGTGTGGGGAATGGATATTTTATTATTATTATTATCAATTTTATTTATTTATTTATTCGTTGGTTTATTGGGGGTTTTATTTAAACGTGGGCATGCTAGTCACATTCGTGACCAATTTTATTGTGCGCTCCGTTTGACTGATCAGACAAAGGTGGGTGATCACGTCGGGACCCGAAGTCCGCCATACTATAAAGACTATGGCATTAATTACATCCTTCCGAAAGAAGGAAAACCCTTGATTAATCACCAAGATAGAGAGCCGCCGGGGCTAAGCAAATATGCACAAATGTACGAGGCAAAAAGTGTGTGCTGTGCAATGAAAGATCTAAACATGCACTCAAGCACGCAATATGGTAACATTTTATTAAATAGACCTCTGGTACATGGCGGAGAACTTAGATCCAAGGATCACCTCACGCTCAGTGAGAGCCTCCGGTCAGGTTTAATCTGACCTTCCGCAGATCACCATTTGATATATCGAAGAATCGGAACAGACAACTACATAGTAAGATAGATACCCATATATACTCGTGCCTATGTGTATACGTTTGTACACGCATGCAAATGTGCCCGGGTGGGTTTCATTATTATTATTATTATATATTTTTGGTTATGGGATGACCATGGGTCAGGCAAAGCGAGGTGGCGAAAGATGAATGGGAGGAGGTGACAGTTGAACATGGGTTCCTGATGAGTAATCAACTGATAAAATAGCAGTCAGTTGTCTGGCGAAGGTTATAAGTCGACCTGGACTCGAAGAAGTTGACTTAGGGTATGGGGTTATATCGGCACACATGAAAGGAGAGAGGGGGATGAGGAGTAAGGTGAGTCAGCGGGGAAGAAAGAGAAGAAGGTGGAGAATCGACATGAGAAAGAGGAGAAGAGGAGGGGGATCGGCGCATAAGGGTGAATCGGCGTAGGGAGGGAAGGGAGAGGAAGAGTGAACCGACGCGCAGGAAGGGAAGAGCTGGAGATGAGCCGACGGGGAAGAAAGAGATGGGGTGAATCGACACAGAGATGAAGTGAGTCGGTGCATGGGGATGAAATGGTTAGGCGTAGGAAAGAAGAGATAATGGGGAGGAGAGTGAACCGGCATGCAAGGAGAAGATCCTTGCGTCGATTCACCTACTGGGCAAGGCTGGCGCCGATTCAGGTTATACCCACCACCTTGGGGACTTTATTTAGCCACATGAAAGGGATTATAGGCCCAAGCAAGACACCTTTAGTTATGATTGTTCATATGAGGAAATCATCCCTTCTTCTTATGTAAGATATTTGTGAAGACAGTGGTTAACGTCAGCCCTGCACACACAACTGATTGATCAAGCAGAGGGGGAGTCGACGCAGAGAGGCACCTGGGAAAAGGAAGGAGTCGACGCTGGGACAACTGAAAGGTAAAGGGGTTGGTGCCAAGGGTGTTTGGGGTCGACGCAGGGGTCAACAGAGAGAAGACGGAGGTGAACGGATTGACAGAAAGAAGGAGCTTGGTGGGAAGTTGACTTAGAGGTTCAAGGGCTCACGACCCTTAGGGAAGTTTTCTGATTCCAACTGAATTCTTGATGAGGGTTAAGGGCCCAAACTGGATCATGACCTCAAGATTCCAGGGTGCTATTAAGTTCATTAATTTTGGTTTGTTCAGACTTCAAATTCGCATAAAAAAGGACAACAACTTCTTTATAGGCTGGGTCGACCATGATGCCAAGGCCCTTATCATCATACCATTACGTGTGGGTTACACATGCCAGCTTCATTAGCCTCGAACTCAAGCAAACAAATGAAACATGCTCAATTGATCAGTTCTCATGCGAGGTTCATACTCGAGCACGGGTTCTATATGGTCTGGGGTGAATTTATACACTGTAGCACAGTATGAATTTCATGATTAGCTTATTAACACGATGCATATATTGTTACTACCATTTTTTTTATTATAGATTTCAATTGCAATTGAAGCAATGAAAGCAAACTAATCAGAAAAGTCGAAATAGTGCTGGATAAATTTCGACAACATCTCCCTTGTCCCAGGAGATCGAAAGGGGGAGAAAAAGAGATCCACCCATGGAAGACTCCGAGATGGTCTCATCAACTACCGGGTAAGCCAAAAGCGGCGACCCTATGACCAGAATTGGATGCGGAAGTCCCGAGGGCTAGCCTATGAGGGGCTCCGACGATCCACGATCAATAATGTCCAAAGCTTCGAGACATGGATTCCTTGTGTCGCCAAACACACGGCTGTTATTATTCACCCTACAGATGGGGTTCCCTGGAGACCATACCATGAAGAGGTAAGTCCTTGAAAACCCAGAGTGATTTAAGAAATTGGGTTATCGGAAAGCAATCCAATAAAGATATGCATTAGAAATCAACATGGTTGCTTCGAACAAAGGGATGTACTCCCTCCCCTGGAATTACAGGTCCACATTCGTTATGGAAGTCGGACAAATCCGGAAAGACATAACACTACTCAGATGCAGAGAGCTATGAATCATGATATGGAGGATAGTAAACTCGTGAACTCTAATAAGTACAAGGAGTGTGACATTTCGATGAACACATTGATAGGGTAGTTCTTAACATAAAGCCCCATTAAGACCCATGCATAACCAATGTTCTGGCCAATGGAGTTTGAGACTTATATGCCGATTGGTATCCTGAATCAACGATATCAACTCCCATACGACGGAGATACACTGGCATACATACGAGGGACGGTTACAGCTGAAATCCCCAATAAGCATTTTAACGAACAGAGTGATGCCCTTGCACGACTAGCCTGAAGGCCAAGGCGATCATTACATATATGAACATCAGTGCCTTAACTGATAAAATCAAACATAAACTTCCAGAGAACTGAGGAAGGGATGGTGAGGCCCTCACAACTCATGGCTGCGAGTGAGAGGACCTACGGCCATCACTGCGATGAATATGCTAGACACAGGCAGAACCTTGTACACCCCGAATCAACACAGAAATAACGTGTGCTCGAGAGACATGCACCACAGTGAGCAAAGTAGACCAGTCTAATGCATTGAGGAGGGAATAGATTTACTGTCGCCTGTGATGGAGTGGCCAATGGCCATTCAAATGTGAGATCCAACCCGTGATATTAGAATTGCCCGAATGATCAAAGGATTGTAAGTGCGTAGCCTCGAGAGGCCTCCTCACGATTGGGATGTATGCATTTTATTGATTCGACGCCATCATATGGACTATGCGAAGGAAGGTAAAAGGAAACAAGCCAAGTGATGGACAACTCCTAAATACCAAGTATATTCACACATAACTGCAAATATTAAGCGGGAAAAGAAAACATGTCACCTAGAGGACTTTTGCGGATCTTTATTCTCTTCAAAGCGAGACTACCATGAGTATCACCTTATTAAAGAACGCATGAAGAAAAGATAAAAGCCACAGAATTACATACAGAGGGGGAAGGGACTCGACAAAGAGAGAAACGGGCCTTCGGACTCGGAATGTCATCACCCTTTTATAGACTTGAAAGGAAAATTACATAAAAAAAGTATGAAAGAATCAGCGGTCCTTGGACACGATCTGCAACGAGAAACCACCTACAGGCGTGAAGAATAGAGTATCGGAACAGACCCTCACTCGAGCTCTCTGGAATGAACTGGGGTTGTGAGATGGCAGCTGTGGGAGCCTGATCCTTCGAAGACTCTCTCTATCTGTTGTTCTCTCTTCTGATGGCCTTCCATTCTCTCTTTGTTTCTAGATCGAGCATGCCTATTTATTGGCAAAAATGGGGGGCCACAGGTGATCCGGTGGGCATGGACGTGCACTGGATCACCGACGTGCCTGCCCCATCTCACGCCGATTCAAACAGCAAGGGGCGCGCCGACTCACATGGCAAAGCAGGCTACGGCCAATTCATGTGGCCAAAGCCCATTGCGCCGGTTCATGTGGCCAAAGGATCCTACGCCGATTCACTGTGGCCAAGGCCCCCTTGCGCCGATTCACCATTGTGTTAAGGGCCGCCGGTTCGCTTGTTTGGCCCATTTATTGTCTTTAGCCCATTTTGTCTCTTTTATTCTTCTTTTTCCTTCCTCCTTTCTTCTTCATTTATGAAAATAAGAAATAGCCAAAAAATATTTTAGTATTATTTTTATTGTGTCAACAAATGTCCCCCACCCGTAGTGTCACGCCCCAAGCTGTATGTGTATAGCGGAAGTAACTCGGGAACATAGACAGTCGGCAATACGCCTCAAGCTAGCAATATCATCAGAGCGCCATAACATCCATACAAAGGAATGCACAAGGATATCGATTCAAAATCCAACTTTATTGATATAATCATCAAAGTACATGAGTATTTGACCTTCCTTTGATAAAATGTCAACGAGACTCAAGAAAATAAAATTACAGGACTAGACTCAAAAAATAAAATTACATCATTAACTTATGACTACTAGACCATCTAAGCTTCTCTTGACCTTCAGTCACTCTCGGACCCATCCAGATTGTAGTTTGAATCCGACTCACTTGAACTTCCTGAAAAGATTGGAAAGTAGAGTAATGGGCACACTTGCCCAGTAGGTATCATTGCATCAATATAGAAGCATACTTTAAGTAATTACATTTTAGCTCTAATGAAAATAGAGTAAAGGAAAATGCGATAAAACACACGAATAAACCATAATAACAACCAGAATTCAACTATAGAGATATGACGCATGTGAAGGAATAATGGAGCATGATCAAGCAAGATATAAGGTAAAGTGGCATTTCATGAACTAGAATGTACTTTTCATAACCATAAAGGCTATGCACTAGAAAGTCATGTAACAAGAATGTACTAGCAAGCATGTAAATTATCACAATATTGTCTCATGATTTTCACCCGTCTATAAAAAAAGTACTCCCGACGCAATGTGACGCCAATGTTCATCGTACCCCAAGGTTTTCATCACGTTTCTGGTAATCTGCCGAGGGGCTAGCGTGGAGCCCTTGGACACTGTCCGTACCCGCTCTTGCATCTTCAAGTTACAGATCAAACTACTTCCATGGGAAATAATATCGTTTCGACCAATAATATTCTATTCAACAATAGTTTTATGATAATGTAACCAAGGTAAAGAACGTACTCAATGTAAGACCATAAGAGTTCAAAGAATGATTTAAAACAAGGTCATGCTACGGGAAGAATGCAGCAGCATAATGACAAGTTCTTTAACTTTCATAATTCATTAGATAGCTTTTGAATAAAGTTTTAGCTTCTAGATAGTCAATAGATCATCTAGGATCACAGGAAAATCAACCCTTGGGTCAAACGCCGGGTTAAACGTAGTTTAGACATAAGACGGTCAAGTCCGGATCATTTCTGGGAGACGCGCTCATGCCAGGACCGTTTCTAGACAGTAGCAGTCATGGAAGTTACGTTTCTAGACTGGGTCGATGTCAGAATAGGGAAAGAGTGGATGTAACATAATTTTGGACAGACGCGGTCATGGGCTGGCCGCTATTGGACATTAGCGGTCGTCTGATGGCCGCCTCTAGCCAGGACTCAGAAAACCAGCGGAGTTTCAGATATAGTTGTTGGTCGGGTCCAATTCTTGACAGCTTCTACCTTAGCAGGATCCATCACAATTGTAATACCCCAAAATTTTGTATATGATATTTTAGAATTTTCTATAATTTATTTAGATTTTCTAAGATTTTCTAGATATAAAAGGATTATTAAAAGATTTTAGGTTAATGTAAAATCAAATAATAAGGCCCAATATTTATTAATTAACCTGGCCTTTTAAATAAGACAAAAATGGCCCAAAAACCAAGCCACAAGGTTTGGCCCACATTCTAGAAACTTAAAATAGGATATTTACGAAATTTAGGGGATAAATATGTTAAGATCGGTGCGATGGATTCAGAGGGGGGTGAATGAATCTCCCCTTAAAAAATTACTCCCAATTAAAAACTATAACAATCAAAGATGCGGAATTAACACAAATAAGTGCCTTGTATGACACAGGTGCTCTTTTCGAACGAAATGGAAAGATCAGATAGACTTAACTTCTGATCTACTCTATATGCGCTAGTGTGCAAACCCAATTCCAATCAAATATGTGGTGTGCGAATAAACCACTCACTAGATGAAAGAACACATCGAACCTAAGCATGCATCTAGCGAAACACAATAGACAATCAAACCAATGCACAGAAGATTTTTAAGGTGGTTCGGTCCTCCAGACCTACGTCCACCCCACACTCAAACCAGAGTGTGGATTCCGCTGCCAAACAGCTTGAAAACCGCTGGGCGACACAGCTTGCCTACAAACCGTTGACTAACAGCTTGACCGCTGGACATTACAGCTTTGCCATCCACTGGGGACTACAGCTTAACCCGTCCAGAGGAATCCTCCACTGCCCGCTGAGCAACACAGCTTGCTCTGCTGACAAACAGCTTGAAACAGAGGTAAAAGAAAAAAAAAATACGGAAAGGACACAGTAACAGAAAGCTGTATACGGTAAAGCACAAAATAGCTCTCAAGGAGCAAGTTGGTCTGGATCTGATCCAAGAGCCAACAGATAACACATCTTCAAAGAAGTCTTCTCTCTTCTTTTTCACGAACTCTCTATCTCTCTTTTCACTCTCCTTTTTCTTCTTCTGCTGATCTCTTTTTCTCTTTTTCTTTTTCTTTTTCTTCTTCTTTCTTTTTCTTCTTCTAGATCGTGCAGGCTCTCTCTCTCTCTCTCTCTGCTTCTGCTCTTTCAGATGGGCTCCCCTACTTCGATCACTCTGCTCACGATCATCTTCTCCAGATGAAGAAGTCTTCTTTTTATAGCAAGAGCAGATAGGTGGGCGTGTGTCCTCCACGAATTCCCGCCCTAGCGCCTTAAACACGTGCCAGCATTTGAACCTGCTGCACTACACGTGTCACGATCCTGGTACTTCCTCCATTCTTGGATCACGTGCCCTTCTTAAGCTCCTCGAGCAGCAGTCCTGTCAGATCAGGCTTGTTATCAGTGTGAGTTAATCTGAAAGGAAAGAAAGGATCCATCGAGTAAGTTTGATATTTGAACTGAGCCTGTACAGACTTGATGCACAAAATGTAGTGTGCATATAAGAAAGTATCTACAACGAGAATGAATGCACGGACATGTCATCCACGAGTGTACAAACTTTGAATGCATGTAATGCATTTTGCATATGGAGAAGTATGCACATTGAAAGTGAATGTACAGACATGCCATCAACGAGTGTACAGACTTTACGTGCAATGTACAAATGATGTACAAACTTTCTGTGCCTAACGCTTAAGCCTGAATGCATCATGTATAGACTTGCTAAGACATCAAGGCAGTCGTGTGCAGACTTAGTGTATGTGCGAGACAATTCAATGCATTATGCATATAGTAAAGTATGCACATTGAAAGTGACTGCACGGACATGCCATCAACGAGTGTGCAGACTCTGCGTGCAATGTACAAACAATGTGCAAACTTGCTATGCCTAGAGTTTAAGCATGAATGCATGATGCACAAACTATGCGTGTGCATGTGTGGGCTTTGAGTGCATGACACTACCTTACGTATGTATGCGGCAGAATGTATAGACTTTGAATGCATGGTAAAGAGTGTATAGACTTTGTTTTGAAAGATTGCACAAATGCAGATAGGGAAGTCTGCACATTGAAAATGGATGCTCGGACATGCCGTCAAAGAATGTACAGACTTGCTACCTAGCATTTAAGAATCAATGCATCATGTATAGACTTGCTTAAATGACGCATGGACATAACAGCAAGGACTGTGCAGACATTGTATATGCATGAAACAACCGAATGTACTGACTATGTATGCATGATGAACATGCATTGACTTCGAAGTAAAGCGACTGATGAATGCATCGACGCAGTGTGTGCATATGGCAGATATTGAACCGATGCAATGTATGCAGGAGAACTAATAGTGCAGTCTATTTACCCGATCATGCATCGACTATATGACGTGCAACAACAGTTAATGTACCGATGCAAACTACACTTGTTATGCAGGAACTAGAGTTGCACCAATGCAGAGACAGACAATGCAATGAGATGAATGTGCCCACTCTCAAATCAATCAATCAATCATGCTCATAGTACTTGCTAACATCAAAATAATTCATACTCATAGTGCTTGCTGACATCAAAACCATAGGGGCACAACAATCTCCCCCTTTTTGATGATGGCAACACTATGAGTCACTATGAGACACACAAATCCAAGCTATCTCCCCCTTTGACTTCATCAAAAAGAGAACATTTGAGAGAGAAAGAATAAGCAGGTATAAAAAGATTGAGATAATATCTCCCCCTTTGACAAATGAAGGCACATAAGAGCTATTCTCCCCCAAAATGAAGTATGCAGGATGAGCACTAGAAGAATAAAATATAAGAGCTCCCCCTATCAATATGAATGTATGACTACTCTCCCCTTAAATGTAGATGACCCAGAACTCCCCCTGAAGTGCATGAATGAATTCTGGTTAACCAAAAGCAATCTGAAATCTGCCACCACATGGAATCCAAAACAATAATGGTTGTGGCACCTTATATTTGTATGGACAGAACAATGCAGGTGAAAAGCCCACAGAACCAAAACTGGTTACAGAAATAAGATGGAAGATTCCAACATTGTGGAGAGTAAAACAATGATGTAAATGAAGTAGATGTAGCCAATGGTAGGAGTAAATAACAGCAAGCAAGGTACATGATCTCCAACAGGTAAGATAGCATGATGATTAAGTTGTCAAAGGTGAACATGATCAGAGGAAATTGTATGGCAGGTACCACAGTAATAAGTCCTCACAAGGAAAGACTCTCCTATCATAGGGGGTTATGAATTAAGTGACATGACCCAACTGATTTAATCATGATGTATACCAAATTTGTCATTCAAATTCAATACTCATATCTGAAGGTAGGTTTTAATAAATGTGAACCAATTAATCAAGCAATACTCAAGAACAACCACCTTCCATCTTACACAAATGAACTCAATGACCACTTTGAGAGTTACATAGTATAGTATCAAGATTAAACACACTTAGAAAAATGTGAGTTGACAGCTTTTGCAAGAAATTTTCTTTCAATAAGCACAATATTCCCTGAGTAATTTAAGTTAATCAACACCTTTTTACATGAGGCACAACACGTCTTAGGTGAAGTGACCCAGTTACTTCAGTGTGATGACTGTCATTGCCTCTCAACTTTGAGAACAGAGTTAGCAATATGAGTGTCTTATTACATGAGGAGACACCTTGATCAGAGGCCGGACTCCCCAGTTACTCAACACAAACATGCCATTGCTCTATCAGAATTTCAATACATTTTTACCAGATATAACTGTGGAACTTCATGACATAGGTTTACTCCATTTCATTGATAGAGAACCCAGTTACTCAGTTACCAAGTCATTACCCCGAGCACAATTTTTCTTTTTAGTCAACATTTTCAAGTTAATGTTTAAAAGCAATGCTATCTCTATGTATCTCTATCAAAGTAGCCTTGATATCACATTTTCAGATTACAGATGGGTGAGACTAGGGTATTCATAACACAGTTGGTTAAAATTTATTAAAACTTAGTATTCAGATATTTTCAAATCATTCAAGTGCAACTCTGAGAATACATTAAACTTATATCAGTCTGAATCAATGGTCATTCTTAAACCTATGTGATAGGAATTTCTTTTAAGAGTTCAGACTAAAACATGGTACACAACATAAGAATCTCAGATCAGTCCAATCAATGCTACTGAACAACTTATCATTCCTGGAACAAGAACCATATTAATCAGACCAGCTTGAAAAGATGTGAATGTTTGATAGGTGCAAGCTGGTAGAGCAAATGATAGCAGGAGAGAAGAGCATCAATCATATGCAGAGCAGAATCAATTTCAGTAGCTGAGTCTGGAATACAGATAGATCAGCTATGCAAGATGAGAATAGCAGAACATTCAGGTTATCCACTAGAGAGCAGTAGAGTGATTCAAATAACTAAACAAGAGGGATTCAGGAAGTGAGGAACAAATGTATCTGACAAATCTTCCCCTGTCTAGATGCAATGAGTCTAATCATGAGCATCAATAACATTAAGCATAACCAGTCAAACCCCCCCTGACTAAGTGCATGAAATGTAATAAAAGCACAACACATGATTTCAAATTTTTCATTCATATATGATTCATGCAATTTTGACAGAAGGAAACTACCATAAGCATGATTGTGTAATTCATATTTAAGAGAATCTCAACTTAGCATCAACAGAGCAACATGATATATAATCATTTCAAATTCTCAATTTTCAGATGATGAAATTTAAACAGATTGTTCAGAACTGACCTGAAGCGTAGGATCCTGGGGTTTTCATTCTTGAGTGCCTTGGATTATTTACCCCTTTATTCATCAACTTTCAAGGCACACCTGCAAAGGCTAAAGTATTTTTATCCAACAGGAACCCAAGCAGCCTTGGGTCCTGAAGTAAAAGTGACACCTCTGAATGGTGCTTTTCACATTTTCTGAGACTTCAGATCATCACTCATCATCAAGGAGCAATTATCCATACAATGACCTATCTGACCACAGTAATGGCATGATGCAGCAGATTTTAAATTCTTTTTATGCAAATTACTGTTGTCATGAAATTTATTAGCAAAGTAAAAATTCTGTTTACTAAAACCAGCCAACCAACAATCAGCAGCTCTATGGCCTGGCTTCCCACATTCACAGCATGAAGAGTTTTTCTTTTTATCAATTAGGTTATTTCTAGCAGAATCATAGAAAGCAGGGAATTTTACAGATTTAGAATTCAATCTATTTCCCTGAGCATGCCAGCAGTTCTTGACTGTATGGCCATGCTTTCCACATTCGAAGCACCCAATGTGCTTTCTCTTAGAACCAAAATTATTTCTTTCAAAAACATCTTTGTTATCATGGAAATTAACAAATTCAGAATGAAATTTCTTCCTCTGAATGTGCCAACATTGAGCAGCAATGTGGCCCAGTTTGCCGCAATGAAAACATTGAATGTTCTTCTTATGATTTGCATGATTTTTAGCATGAACATTCCTATCATGCAATTTTTTAGCATTGAGATCATCTTGTTTCTTTAGTTCACAATTATGCATAAGATGACCAATTCTGTGACAGTAAAAACACTGAATCATTTTATTCTGAGCTAAAGAAGATTTCTTAATCTGAGAATTCCTAGCATGAATTCTGTTAAGTTTCAGATCATCCTTCTTCATCACAAAACAATCAGCCATCTCATGACCAAATTTCCCACAGTAGAAATAATTAACATACTTAGCATGAAATTTATTGTTAACTTGAACTTTCTCAGTATGCTTATTGTTCTTTTTATTTTTCAGTGGTTTTTGATTCTCAGTTGCAGTAGATTATTTTGGAGATTGTCTTGAAGTTCCTTCTACTTCAGAGCTTTGATTAAAAGTGGTATACAGCTGGTTTCTCTTGGCTTGTTTAATTTCAGTAATGTTGCCTGTCCCTTTTCTTTGACCACTTATATTGTCTTCCAGAGGCATTTTCATTTTGCCTTTATCCTTCACAGATTCAAACATTGAATTTTTTAGATCATGGATTTCAGACTTTAGAGAAATAATGTCAACCTCATAACAAGCAATGTCAGATTCACAGCTGATAACCTGTTGATGTAAGGCATCATTCAGACTTTTGAGTGTATTAATTTCCTATTTCAATCTTTCTTCAGAGTCATTTTCAACACGCTTTCCCTTTTCAATGGTTAGCCATTTTTCTCCCATAACAGTATTTAAGACCATGAGCTTTTTGTTTTGATCCTTCAAAATTTTTATTTCTTCCATCATTCTTTCATTTTCTTTTATTAGTTCTTCATTCTGAACTCGCTTATTTAGTAAGATTTGATCACTATTAATTGAGCTCAGTTTTTCTTCCAGTTCAGAGATCTTATCTGTAAGATCCTGATTTTTATTTTCCAAAATAGAAATTTGTTCCTTACTCTTATCAACATCGGCTAAGTAGATTTCATGAGATTTTCTCAGTTCTTGATAGTTTTCACAAGGAGCATTCGAATTAATCTGATCACATTTCTTTTTCAACTTTTTATTTTCAGATTTTAATTTCCTACATCGATCAGTAAGTTCTTCATTTATATTCCATAAATCATCAAGCGAAATCTCTTCGGATCCAGAGCTTACCTTGGATGAAGTTTCCTCCTGTTGATCAGAATTGTGATCACCCCGGTTGGCCATCAAGCATTGATCCTCTTGCTCCCCATTTGTAGCAGTTATTCTATCCAATATTTCCTTTCCAGAGGCGCACCTGAGAACAAAAGGAAATCTATCAGTATTAACTACAACTTTCAAAATATTAAGAACTATGACATTATCACAGTTCTTTACTCTGTCCTCTCTAGACCACTTGGTCTCATCATGAGATAATTGGTGTGGGCCTTTTGAAACCAAACTCCATAGATTAGGGTCAATGGAATTCATATAAACACATAGGCCGCCTAACCACTTACTAAAGTTAGAACCATCAAACGCAAGCGGACGAGCCATTAAGACAGATAGCAAATAGGTTCAACACACAAAGCAATCGATAAGAAATGCACCAAACTACAAATAGCAAAGCACCACACAGACTAGCAGGATCCTCTGCAGATCGTTGGATCTGGAAGCACAGAGACCTGGTCTGATACCAATTGTTGGGATCGGTGCGATGGATTCAGAGGGGGGTGAATGAATCTCCCCTTAAAAAATTACTCCCAATTAAAAACTATAACAATCAAAGATGCGGAATTAACACAAATAAGTGCCTTGTATGACACAGGTGCTCTTTTCGAACGAAATGGAAAGATCAGATAGACTTAACTTCTGATCTACTCTATATGCGCTAGTGTGCAAACCCAATTCCAATCAAATATGTGGTGTGCGAATAAACCACTCACTAGATGAAAGAACACATCGAACCTAAGCATGCATCTAGCGAAACACAATAGACAATCAAACCACTGCACAGAAGATTTTTAAGGTGGTTCGATCCTCTAGACCTACGTCCACCCCACACTCAAACCACAGTGTGGATTCCGCTGCCAAACAGCTTGAAAATCGCTGGGCGACACAGCTTGCCTACAAACCGCTGACTAACAGCTTGACCGCTGGGCATTACAGCTTTGCCATACGCTGGGGACTACAGGTTTACCCGTCCAGAGGAATCCTCCTCTGCCCGCTGAGCAACACAGCTTGCTCTGCTGACAAACAGCTTGAAACAGAGGTAAAAGAAAAACAAAATACGGAAAGGACACAGCAATAGAAAGATGTATACGGTAAAGCACAAAACAGCTCTCAAGGAGTAAGTTGGTCTGGATCTGATCCAAGAGCCAACAGATAACACATCTTCAAAGAAGTCTTCTCTCTTCTTTTTCACGAACTCTCTATCTCTCTTTTCACTCTCCTTTTTCTTCTTCTGCTGATCTCTCTTTCTCTTTTTCTTTCTCTTCTTCTGGATCGTGCAGGCTCTCTCTCTCTCTGCTTCTGCTCTTTCAGATGGGCTCCCCTACTTCGATCACTCTGCTCACGATCATCTTCTCCAGATGGAGAAGTCTTCTTTTTATAGCAGGAGCAGATAGGTGGGCGTGTGTCCTCCACGAATTCCCGCCCTAGCGCCTTAAACACGTGACAGCATTTTAGCCTGCTACACTACACGTGTCACGATCCTGGCACTTCCTCCATTCTTGGATCATGTGCCCTTCTTAAGCTCCTCGAGCAGCAGTCCTGTCAGATCAGGTTTGTTATCAGTGTGAGTTAATTTGAAAGGAAAGAAAGGATGCATCGAGTAAGTTTGTTATTTGAACTGAGCTTGTACAGACTTGATGCACAAAATGCAGTGTGCATATAAGAAAGTATGTACAACGAGAATGAATGCACGGACATGTCATCCACTAGTGTACAGACTTTGAATGCATGTAATGCATTTTGCATATGGAGAAGCATGCACATTGAAAGTGAATGTACAGATATGCCATCAACAAGTGTACAGACTTTGCGTGCAATGTACAAACGATGTACAGACTTTCTGTGCCTAACGCTTAAGCCTGAATGCATCATGTATAGACTTGCTAAGACATCAAGGCAGTCGTGTGCATACTTAGTGTATGTGCGAGACAATTCAATGCATTATGCATATAGTAAAGTATGCACATTGAAAGTGACTGCACGGACATGCCATCAACGAGTGTGCAGACTCTGCGTGCAATGTACAAACAATGTGCAGACTTGCTATGCCTAGAGTTTAAGCATGAATGCATGATGCACAAACTATGCGTGTGCATGTGTGGGCTTTGAGTGCATGACACTACCTTACGTATGTATGCGGCAGAATGTATAGACTTTGAATGCATGGTAAAGAGTGTATAGACTTTGTTTTGAAAGATTGCACAAATGCAGATAGGGAAGTCTGCACATTGAAAATGGATGCTCGGACATGCCGTCAAAGAATGTACAGACTTGCTACCTAGCATTTAAGAATCAATGCATCATGTATAGACTTGCTTAAATGACGCATGGACATAACAGCAAGGACTGTGTAGACATTGTATATGCATGAAACACCGAATTTACTGACTTTGTATGCATGATGAACATGCATCGACTTCGATGTAAAGCGACTGACGAATGCATCGATGCAGTGTGTGCATATGGCAGATATTGAACCGATGCAATGTATGCAGGGGAACTAACAGTGCAGTATATTTAACAGATCATGCATCGACTATATGACGTGCAACAACAGTTAATGTACCGATGCAAACTACACTTGTTATGCAGGAACTAGAGTTGCACCAATGTAGAGACAGACTTTTAGAATGAAGAATCAAATACTAACCTGATATTTGCCAATTTCTTCCAAACATCTGCAAATCATATTTAAAACAACATACAAGTAATATATTTCTTATACCAAAAGAAACAAACATCACCAATTATCACCACATGGACAAGCATATATTTGGACAAACAAACGAGGAATTAAGGAAGTAGCATAGACAATAGTAGACATAAAAGTCATACAATATCCAGCAAAAAAATAACATGTCTAAATTTTAAAACCAAACATTGCATTCTCAAGTGCTCTCTCATTTGAAGCTTCAAGATCCTCATCTCCATCTTTATCACCACCTTCATCATTTGACTCCCATGGTGCATCATCATCATCTGTCTCTTCTTCCTCATTCTCCAATTCATCTTGTTCATCATCACCCTCTTCCATAGAATGTGAAGTGCTTCCTCTTGAGAGTGTGTCTCTTCTAGCCCTTTGTTCTGATGTGCCCATTGCTATATCCACCATTTCCCAGGTAAGGTCATCTCCTTCATGAACTACATCATCGTCATCTTTAGTCATCCACTCACTTCCCCAATTTAAATCTCTTAAAAATATTGGATCATATCTCTCTGGATGTTTCTTCCTTTCTAAGAATCTTTCACGAAGGCGCGATTGTATTGAACATAGACTAAATCATTAAGTCTTTTATGCTCTAATCTATTCCTCTTTTTTGTATGAATCTGTAAAAACACAAATATAAGATTAATGACTTTAACACAAATATATTTCTTACAAATTTATTTTAAAAGACTACTTACAAATTCAAATATGCTCCAATTACGTTCACAACCAGAAGAACTGCAAGTCAATCCTAAAATCCTCAAAGCAATGTTCATGAGTTCTGGTGTATCTCCATATTGCATCCACCAATCAGCTAGAGTAACATTTAACAAGGAAAATTTAATTAAAATCACACATCCTCATGAAATCAGAAATAATACACAAAATAATAATTTAATCAAATTACTCACTTGGCAATCTCCTATCACGAGCTCTGATTGACATTGAAGTTCCAAAAGCACCTCTTGCATTCATATACAATACCATCTGATCATTGATCTTGTCTTGTATATCAGTATTTGGCTCCATCCTTTCAACACATGCTAAGAAAGAATTTGAGAATTTTGTAACTGCAGCCGGACCATCTCTCGTATGGGCTTCATAATATAATTTTGGGTTCAAGAAAAATCCTGCTTCATGTAGAGGACGATTCATTTGATCCTTCCAACGTCGCTCTACAATTTTCAACACAGGTTGATACTTAGTTTCCTTAGAACCAAAGTTCTTAATTATTTGCTTCTTTGCATGTTCCATTGCAGCATAAATGTATCCCATTGCAGGTTTCTCATCTGCATCAACCAACCTCAAAACCTGCAAAATGAGTTGAGATGCTCTCAATATCTCTTCAATGGCATGCCAAAACTTCACTCGAAAAACAATTGAAGAAACATTTTCCCCTTATTTGTCTTTGCCCATACACTGTTATGCCATGCATCTGAAGTGAACAATCTTCGTAAACCTTTATTTACGGCATCGTCATGCAACCTTTCCAATGTGAGAAAGGCTGTGGTAAATCTTGTCACTCCAAACCTTACAAGTTCTCTTCCTTTTGTCTCCTTCCTCATGTGGTCAAGCAAACGAGTGTGGGTGTATACATATGTTGTCAACTTTTTAGCTTTTGAGATGGTACCTGCATATGCTTTCAATTTGCCAATGTCTTCTAGCATGAGATCAAGACAATGGGCAGCACAAGACGTCCAAAATAATTGTTTCCTTTTTTCCATCAACATTCTACATGCTGCAATATTATAAGATGCATTATCTGTCACAATTTGAACAACATTCCTCTCTCCAACTCTTTCAACCATCCTATCCAACAATTCATACAATAATCCTGCATCTTCTCTCTGATGAGAAACATTAAATGATTCCATAAAGTAAGTGCCTTCAGGATAATTTATCAAGAAATTGATTAACTTTCTTTACCTTTTGTCTATCCACCCATCACACATGATAGTGCACCCATAAATCTTCCAATGTTACATATATTCAACATGCAAACTTTTTGTTTCCTCTACCATTTCTTTGAGGAGAGGCACTCTCAACTTATGGTAACTATGTGGCTTAAATCCTGGTCCAAATCGCCCTACAAGTTCAAACGTTATCTCAAAACTTCTTAATTTGGCCGGATTAAAAGGCACTCCACCATCATAACACCATGTTGCTATAGCTTTCTCAACTATAATTGTTTCTTCTTTTTTCCTTCTTTTTTCATTCTAGACTCCAACGTACTTTTCACTCTTTTCCCACTCCTCCTTGCATCTACAAAATCTTCAGCACTCATTCTTACAAAAACATCCATTGAACCTTTGACAACCTTTTTACTTGAACTTGACAGTGGCACTGACACATTGGAGCCCTTCTTTGATCTTTCAATTGTCTCATCCTCAGAAGAATCATCATCTACAGTTGTACTCTCACAACATAGCATCTTTCTTTTCTTATTTTTGT
The DNA here is from genome assembly GCA_022559845.1 of Amorphophallus konjac. Classification (NCBI taxonomy): domain Eukaryota; kingdom Viridiplantae; phylum Streptophyta; class Magnoliopsida; order Alismatales; family Araceae; genus Amorphophallus; species Amorphophallus konjac. The sequence continues at coordinate 96,720 of JAHNEJ010003249.1, forward strand.
TTAGCCAACTCAGCATCTCATCAGCAATCTCCTTTGTAGTTTTTGGGCATTTCTTCACATCACTAAACCCTCCTATTAAATGCTCCTTCTGTCTTTTGATTCCTCATTTGTTATCAAACCACATAACTCACATTTTATTTTGTTTTTATCATGCTCATTTGGCCAATATACGTACTTCCACCCAGGATCATGAGATTTGGCCTTCTTCTTCACTTCTATACCTCCTGTCGAACCAGACTCTTCCATGATGACCATTGCAAAAAAAAAAAAAAAAATAGAACATACAGAACTTAGCCAGCGGCCCCTCTCTCTATCTCCTTCCTCTCTCTCAGTCTCTCTCCCTCTCTGTTCTCTCTGTCTCCCTCCTCTGACCTCTCTCTCTCTCTCTCTCTCTCTCTCTCTCTCTCTCTCTCTCTCTCTCGGCTCTACCCCCGCCCCCTCTCTCTGTCTCCCTCCTCTCTCTCAGTCTCTCTCCCTCTCTGTAACACAAAGAAAGAAGAGAAACTTTCAGTGAATGTCCAGATCTGAAAAAGAAATTCAAGAAAGACAACTTCAAGAAACCCAAAGCCATGGTCGCCACTTGGAGCGACGAAGAAGATGAACCATCTGATGAAGAGATTCAAGAACTCGTGGAAAGCCTGTGCCTTATGGCACATGAAGATGAATCTACGGAGGTAAACACTGACCCTGATTTCATTTCCAATGAACAATGGGAATCTGAATATGAAAAGTTGTACACTAAATACAAGAAAATCAGATCCGAAAATAAAGCTCTCAAAAAGAAACTTGATGACTTGTCACATGAAGATATCTTTGTCAAATTTGAAAAACTGGAACATGAATGGTTTGAGGCTACGGAAGAAAAAGAAAGTCTATTGCAAATTATCTTAGACTATGATAGAACCAAAGAGGAACTATCATGCAAAATAGTTGAAATGGAGGAAGCATGTGAAAAGATCGAAAGTGAAGAACAAACTCTGAAATTCATAAATTCAGAACTTAAAGAAAAGGCTGTGAGTCTGGAAAAAGAAGTGGATGATCTTCAATTCACATTGTCAAGATTTGTTAAGGGCAAGCAAAATCTAGACACTATATTGGGAGTTAAAGTCAATTTTCAAAAAGAAGGCCTCGGATACACTCCTCAAAACCAAAAATCATTTGAGCATAAGATTACCACATCCTTCATTCATGGAAAAGATAAAAACCATGCTTCATGTTCCAAGCCTGAACCAAAAAATGCTCAACCCAAACCACGACAGTTTCAAAGAAAATTTGCACCTGTTAACTGTTATCATTGTGGCAGATTTGGTCATGCCATTGTAAATTGCTTGTTCAGACAAAACTCACCTGGAAATCATGTTTCTTGGACCAAGAAGAGATATACTCCGAACTGGACTAACTCCTACGGACCCAAACTAGCTTGGGTACCAAAAACAATTGCATGAGAAGTCTTTTTCTTGCAGATATGTCTTGAAGCCAGGGGGAGCAAATGGTACCTGGACAGCGGCTGCTCAAGACATATGACAGGGGACAAAAAGGTGTTCTCTACACTGCAAGATAAGGATGGAGGGTCAGTTGTCTTTGGAGGACAAGACAAAGGTAAAATCGTTGGGATTGGCAACATTGGTAAGAATTCTAAAATTCTTATTGAAGATGTTCTTTTGGTGAAAGGTCTGAATCACAATCTTCTTAGCATAAGCCAATTGTGCGATAAGGGATTTAAAGTTGTTTTTAATGAAACCCATTGCATTGTCTTGAACAAAAACACAAATGAAATCAAATCTCTTGGAAAGAGGAATAATAATGTTTATACTGTTGATATTGACAATGTTTCTTGTATTGATCTCTGCTTGGTTGCGAATAATCATGAAAACGCATGGTTATGGCACCGTAGGTTGGGTCATGCTACTTTTGGAGTAATCTCCAAGCTGTCTAGACATGATCTGGGGAATGGACTGCCAAAATTGAAATTTGAAAGTGATAGAATCTATGAAGCTTGTACAAAAGGCAAGCAAAAACGAACTTCTTTCAAAAATAAAAACATTATCTCATCCGCTAGGCCTTTGGAATTACTGCATCTTGATCTTTTTGGTCTTACTAGAACCTCTAGCCTAGGAGGAAAATCCTATGGCTTTGTGATTGTTGATGACTTTTCAAGATTTACATGGGTGCTCTTCTTAGCAAATAAAAATGATGCCGTGACGGAATTTCAAGTTTTCTGCAGGAAAGTTCAGAATGATAAAGGCTATCTCATCACCACCATTCAAAGTGATCACGGTGGAGAATTTGAGAATCATGACTTCAGCAAGTTTTGTGAAGAGCAAGGATACACACATAACTTTTCATCACCACGGACACCTCAACAGAATGGAGTGGTGGAAAGGAAAAATAGGACTTTGATAGACATGGCGCGGACTATGTTGAGTGAGAATTTTTTGCCCAAGTATTTCTAGGCCGAGGCGGTAAGTACAGCCTGTTACATCATCAACAGGGTAATGGTGAGGCCCATCTTAAAGAAAACTCCTTATGAGCTGTACAAGGGTAAGAAACCAAACATCTCTCATCTCAAACCCTTTGGATGCTCATGTTTTGTTCTGAAGAATGGTAAGACTAATCTAGGAATGTTTGACGAGAAAAGTGACAAAGGAATTTTCCTAGGCTATGCACTCAACTCGAGAGCCTACCGATTGTTCAATAAGAGGACTTTGGTCGTATAAGAAAGTCCTCATGTAATGTTTGATGAATCTGAATTAAAACTAACAAATCAATCCGTTCAAATTGTGGATGCAGATGAGGATTCCAAAGGTCGGGATGTTGTCAAGGCCAAGAATGAGCCAACTGAAAATGGATCTAGCAAAAGTGAAGAAGATAAGGATCCCTCAATTGAAACACTTCAAGAGCAGCAAGTGCAATACCCAGATTTGCCAAGACCATCCACTCTTCTAAAAGATCACCCCGCTGAAAACATAATAGGTAATCCTGAAGACGGAATAAGAACTAGATCCTCTCTAAGGCAAGTAGAAGAGGAGGACTTGATTGCCTTAATTTCTCAAGAGGAGCCTAAGAACATCCACGATACTTTGCTAAATGACTCCTGGATCCAGGCTATGCATGAAGAGCTGCACCAGTTTGAAAGAAGCAAAGTGTAGACACTCGTGCCACGTCCTAGAAATCAGCCCGTAATTGGTACCCGATGGGTCTTCAGAAATAAGCTGAATGACATGGGTATGGTCATCAGGAATAAGGCCCGGCTTGTAGCCAAAGGGTATAGCGAGGAGATGGGGATTGACTTTGATGAATCTTTCCCCCGGTCGCTAGGCTAGAAGCAGTCCCGATTTTATTATCCTTCGCTTGCTCACTGAACTTCAAACTGTTTCAAATGGATGTCAAATCTGCCTTTCTCAATGGGTATATTAAAGAGGATGTCTTTGTAGAACAACCTCCAGGCTTTGAAGATTCCAAGCACCCACGACATGTGTACAAGCTCCAAAAGGCGTTGTATGGGCTTAAGCAGGCACCAAGGGCATGGTACGAAAGGCTTACTTCTTTTCTGACTGAAAATGGGTTTAAAAGAGGCAAGGTTGATCAAACTCTCTTCACAAGGAAATCAGGTAAAGAGATACTGGTAGTTCAAGTGTATGTTGATGACATAATCTTTGGAGCTACTAACAATGCCCTATGTGATGAATTTGCAAGAATAATGCAAGGAGAGTTTGAAATGAGCTTAATGGGTGAACTAACCTTCTTTCTTGGTCTGCAGGTAAAACAAACGCCCGAAGGCATCTTCATAAACCAAGCCAAGTATACAATGGAGCTGTTGAAAAAATATGGGATGGCAGAAGCAAAACCCCTATCGACTCCGATGGCCACAACCACGAAGTTGGACAAAAATGAAAATGGTAAAATAGTAGATTCTACACTATTTCGAGGTATGATCGGATCATTACTGTACTTAACAGCATGTCGCCCTGACATTCAGTACAATGTGTGTTTGTGTGCTCGCTTTCAATCTTGTCCAAAAGAATTACATCTAATGGCTGTTAAACGAATTTTTCGATACTTGATTGGCACACTAGACTTTGGTTTATGGTTTCCTATCGGCAGTTCTTATGATTTGATTGCATATACCGACGTCGATTATGCTGGTTGCATTGTTGATCGGAAAAGTACTAGTGGGTACTGTCAGTTTCTTGGTGGGTGTCTAGTTTCATGGGCCTCCAAGAAATAACATTCAGTAGCTCTCTCAACGGCCGAGGCTGAGTATGTGGCCGCCGGAAGTTGTGGAGCCCAAGTACTTTGGATAAAAAATCAATTGCTTGATTTGGATATTGAGATAAACTGTGTTCCAATTTTATGTGACAATACAAGTGCAATTAGTCTATCTAAAAACCCTGTCCAACATTCTAGGACCAAGCATATAGACATTCGACACCATTTCTTGAGAGATCTTGTAGGTAAAGGGGTGTTTGAGCTGCATTTGATTGACACTCATAATCAACTGGCTGATATCTTCACCAAGCCCTTGAACCAGGAGCAATTCTTCAAGATTAGAAGGGAGCTTGGCATGTGCAAGGGTGAGGGCATTCACATTTAAGTCTGAATTAGGATGAGTGATGCATATCAGAAGCAAATGGGTAGATAGTGTGACATGCATCACCATGTTGTGTGTTTTATTTTTTCGGTTGATACCATCCTGCTTGTGTGACTATATTATTTTATCTTTATAGCCCTTCTTGATAGCTTCTAAAACCTTATACTCCTTGTTAAATAAATGTGGACAAATTGACCTAGGGACACTCGTCAGTCACTGAGGGGGAGCTTTCAGAAAAACTTCGCTAGTTGACTCGTCGGATGTCCTTCTCTGGTTCTCTCCCCAAAAGGAAAAAGAAAAAGAAAAGTACTACAAAAAAAAGAAGAAAACCAAAAGGAAGAAATAAAAAAAAGGAAAAGAAACATTTTATCAGGGGAATAAATACCATTTAGTGAAGGGATCTCAAGAGGACAGGAGATTTGGAGGTCTTTCCTTCATACTCAAATCCATCACATTTTTTGGGCTGTTGACCTTTTCCGGTCGACCGAAAAACCCGACCCGGTCGACTGAAACCGGCGGCCGGCCCAACCGGGATTCGACCGCCCCCTTTTTAAAGGGGTTTTCACCCTCTCTCACCTCATTCCAATTCATTCCTTCTCTCTCCCACATATTCCAAAAACCCTAGAACACCAACCCTTCCTCTCTCAAGCCTTCAAACATCCCCATCCCTCCATCCGCACAATCTCTGTCGGATTCGTCACCACTCCGGGACGTGATCTCCACGGGCGATCATGTTGCCACCAACCTCCTTCTTCGGTTTCAGAGCGTGGGGAACGATCTTACAGGGCTCCAGGAGTGTTCTTTGGTCCATCTCCATCTCAAGGGTAGACCTCCTTCCTCTCGAAGGTTTCCACCGTCGGTTTCCTTTCCTAAGATGCCGCCTAGACGAAGTTCTCGGCGTTCCACTCAAGGGGAAGCCAGCAATCCGAGACAAGAGGCTCCGACTCGTCCACAGCGGGCACCGGAACCCCGTCGTGCACCCCGTCTTCCTCTACGAGCTATCATCAACCCTCGCTTGGTTGATTTTCAAGAGGTGAATGACTTACTGCCAGATTTGTTTGCACTTTTTGCAATTCAAGACAGGTGGATTGATTTTGTCTCAAGATATACTAGGTATTACCCTAACCTAGTGCAGTAGTTTTATGGAAATCTTGTTGAACGGAATGGAAACTTATTCACAGTTGTTCAAGACATTGAGATACATATTGGACCCGACCTGTTCTGGCGTCCCTTAGGAGTTTCAGCATGGGGTGCCCATATGACTTTTAGACATGGTGAAGTGGAGGACACATTCCTTGCTATGACAGGTTGTGATTATGTTCGCGGTGTCAGTGAGAATATCCAACTTAATGCCAACTACTTTCCGCCCCTGCAGCGTGTTCTACATCATTCGTTCACTACCTTGATTTTTCCCAAGGGTGGAAGTCGTATTGAAGTGACATTGGTTCATCGTTTCCTCTTTTATCATGTCATGAATGGGAACACCGTGAATATGGGTCGACTCATGACCACTTTGGTTGATTCTTGCCGCACCAACTTGGGGAGATCCCTACCCTATGCATCACAGTTGACAGGAGTGTTTATATATGCTGGGGTAGATTTGTCAGAAGAAAGGTCACTTCAAATTCGCCAAGATGACATATATAATGAACACAAGCTTTTATTCAATCTTGGTTACTATTGGGATGATGATGGTAAGCTCACCAGGGACATTCCAACCTATGCTGAACAATTTGCCAATGCTGAACCACCGCCACAGCAGGTTCATGGGGATGCACCCCCTCCAGTTTAGGCGGAGGAGCAGCCTCCCCCGCCTTCACCTCACCATATGGATGTGCAGATGCCACCTCCTCCACAGTTTGTTCATGGGGTGTCTTCTGCTCAAGGTGCCGGTCAGCCTTCTTGGGGGGACTACGAAGCTCTTGATAGACGTGTTTTAGGCATGGAAACCCGGCTCCACTCATCCCTTGACAGACTGGACACCTTCATGGACACCATGACTGGCCGAATGGATTCTTTCTCCCATGCTCTGGATGATCTCTCCACCCACATGGCCACACTTTATGCTAGCCACGAAGATAACCGTGAAGCCTTCCGGATAACTAACCAATCTCTTCTCGTCATTCGCAGACAGCTCCTTCATCATGATGATACCCTGCATGACATCGTGAGCCGTCTCCCTCCTGCTCCTGCTCCTCCTGCTGCCGATGCTTCTGGTGATGATGCTCGCGAGGGGACTCCGGATCTTCCTGCTCCGTAGCTGTTCTTGTGTCCTAGTCGTGTCTTTTCTGTCCACGCGTCCTGTATCCCACTCCCCATTTTGATGATGCCAAAGGGGGAGAAGTAGCTATGTCAGGTCTTATCTATATGTATTTTGGTTTTTTTGCTTGCCATGCATGTTGAGTCTTTTTGTGAGTTGTGTTGCATCATGCTAGCTTGTATTGCATCTTGTGCGTCCTTTTGGTTGGACCTCCATGATCTATGAACTAATGATATGCTGTTATGCACTTGGTTTTAGTCACTTAATGGATGCACGTGTTCTACTTCATATCAAGATCTGGGTCTACATGAATGTTTGGATTTTTGATTATCTCATCCTCGCTCTATCTTTACTTGCGTTTTGTCATCATCAAAAAGGGGGAGATTGTTGAGTTTTCGTGAGTGTAGTAAGTGATTTTGATGATAACAAAACTCTGAGTGAAGGTTCTTGGAAGGTTTTTGGCCCGTGTCATAACTCTCTTTATTCAAGCTAATGGACTGCAAGTTTAAAGCTTTCTTAAATTGAGTGTGTATAACTCTTAAATTCTAATTGAATCCATGTGTCTTAAATTGAGTTGTCTTTGATTGCCAAATCCCAAAATGCTTGATGCAATCATTTACCTAACGCCTTTGTCTCTTTGTTTAAGTTCTCTAGGCTGACAACTCATTTTTGCAGGTCCAGGCCATTTCGGTCAACCAGGACCATAGGCCCGGTCGACCAGTTTTTCTAGAGATGAAAAATGGCAAGTTTTACAAGTTTCGGTCGACCAGGACCCTAGGACCGGTCGACCGGTTTTCCCAGCAACCAAAAGCTCTAGAAGTTGCAGGTTTTGGTCGACCGCCCATGCAATTTCGGTCGACCGGAAATCCCGAGGCCCCTTTTGCTGACTTTTTGGTTCAAGCTCGAAAAGAGGGATTTTATCCCAATTGTTTAAACCCTTTGGTCTCTATTCTGGAGTGAATTGTGGATCTGGTCTGGGGACTTGTCCCCTGACCTTCCAAGGTCTATAAAAGATCCTCTTTGGGTCATAAACCCTAAGCCTTTTACAAGAAGAGAAGGAGGAGACGCTGTCAAGGTGAGAACGCGGGTACTGTTCACGTGAACAGTGATCCGTGAGAAACTTTTCATCAAGGAGCAGAAGGCTTCAAGAGCAAACCAACATTCAAATCAAATGAAGATCAAGCCAAGAAGCAAGCTTCACTCAACATAATCTTCATCCATTAAGGGGGAGCCTGATCTATGCCTTCACTTATTGTCTATGTTTCTTCTATCTTTGTTTGAGTTGATTCGCACTTTCATTGTAATTCTCAAGCACCCGTGTGTGTGTGGATCTAGACAGATCCGTGTGTGTGTGTGTGTGTGTGTGTGTGTGTGTGTGCGTTCTTCCTTGTTCATCATCGTTCTTGAGTGTCCGTGCTCTAGCACTTGTGTGTGAGTTCTATACTCATCACGTGTGTGTGTGTGGTTTGTATTCATCTTGTAATCCTCTACAAGATAGTGTGTGAATCCTCACAGTGTGTGAGGGGTGGACGTAGGTTGCTGTTGTTGCAGCCGAACCACCTAAAAATTGCTGTCTTCTGAATGGTTTGATTCATATCTTCTACCTCCATTCTTTCTAGCTTAGTTTTATATCGTTCTATCTAGTTTTAGTGCATTAATTTTTAATACCCAATTCACCCCCCCTCTTGGGTGCCATTTAATCTCGGGACTTCAAGGGAGACAGAGAGGGGCCGGGAGGGAGAGGGGGGAGCTCCGGTGAGACTTAGAGAGAGAGAGAGGGGCCGGGGGGAGAGCTCCGGTGAGAGTGTGAGACTGAGAGAGAGAGAGGAGGGAGACAGAGAGAGGGGCCGGGGGGAGAGCTCCAGTGAAGGTGTGAGACTGAGAGAGAGAGAGAGAGAGGAGGGAGAGAGAGAGGCCGATCGGGAGAGCTCCGGTGAGAGTCGTGAGATAGAGAGAGAGAGACGAGAGACAGAGAGAGGAGGAGGGGGGCGGGAGGGGGGTGGCCAGAGGGGCTGGAGGGGCCGGAGGAGGTGGGGGAGACAGATAGAGTGAGGAGGAGGGGGGCTGGAGGCGGAGGGCCGGAGGGGCCGGAGGCACAAAGAGAGGAGGAGGTGGGGGAGACAGAGTGAGGAGGAGGGGGGCCGGAGGCGGAGGGTCGGAGGGGCCGGAGGGCGGAGGGCCGGAGGGGCCGGAGATGACATGGGGGGGACACAGAGAGAGGAGGAGGGAGGCCGTGTGCGGTGTGTGTGCCACTGTGCCCTGTGAGACTTACCAGAGGGCCGCACGACAACGACGACGGCCGAGGCTGTAATGCCCTGGATCCTTGGTAGATCTTTATTGGATCTTTCGGATCTGTTTCGATGAGTTTCGGTTCACTTTTGTGGCTTCCGAGTTGAGTTTTACGATCCGTGTGGGTTTTTCTCTCGTACTAGTTACGGAACCCTACGGTGAGTTTACTTGTCAGTTCCTCGACTCGTGGATGCTGCAGCGACGATGTACTCTTCGAGCCGGTCGTTTCGACTATTTTTACGTATTTTTCAGAGATGGGCCAGAAATTGGATTTTTCAAAAATTAGGAAAATTCCTAATTTCTTTTCCTATTTCTTTTCTTTCCTCTCTCCACCCTTCTCATTTCGTCGTCGCCGTCTCTCTCTTCCATTTTCTCTCCTCTCGAGCTTCCTCGGCTCCGGCTGCAGACGGAGGACCTAGGAGCGAGTGTTGGGGATGCTGTGGAGCTGACTGGGTGCGCGATAGGGCGAGGATGGAGTGGTTCTGGCGCGATCCCGAACGGTGGATTCAAAGCCGGTGTTTGAGCTCGCGGCGTGGTTTTCGGCGTGATTTAGTCCCTTCGGGGCACGATTTCTTCGGTGGAGTTAGGGAGATGGACCGCCACCTTGTTCTGCACGTTTCCTCTGTTTCCGTGCATGATTTGGTGCTCGATCGGGGAAGATCGGGCCGATTTTGTGAAAACCGTGGTTTTTGGGGTTTTCAGGGTTCGCCGGAAAACGGTAACCATTTGTAGCTCGGTTAGTGTCTAACTGACCGTTGGGATGTCTGGATCCCACCCATGCTTGTTTTATGTTGATCGGTGGACATTTGAGGCTGGTAGGAGTCCGGGAACCTCGGTGACTCTTTTAGGGTCGATTTGTTGAAATCGCCCCGATCTTGCGTTTTTGTGCTTGCATTTGGGCTTTTTAGCCTTCTAATGTAGTTTTTCATTGTCGAGGGTTGTTTCCCCTGTGGTTCGGCGTGAATGGGGCGTGGAACGGGCCGATTTGGCCAACCCTCTGTTTTCCCACCGTGACTGATGTGGCAGTCGTTCCAGGGACCGTCACAGTCCCTGACGGCCCCACGATAGACCGTCACAGCGTCTAGGCGTTTTTATGCTTTTAGTGGTTTTGGGAGTGTGTCGGCCCAGGGGTGGCGCGTCACAGCCTCCTGACGCGTCTGGTGCGACGCGTTATGCCTGTTTTGTCGTTTAGTAGTTTGGTTAAGTCGGTTCCCCTGACGCGCCTGCCCTAGTGCGTCAGGTGTGTGTAACGCGCTCGAGCTAGGCCGTTACGTTCCGTTTGACCAGCTTTGACCTGTTGAGTCGGTTAGTGTAACGGTGGTGTCCCCGTGCGTCACAACGTTGTAACGCGCCTACCGCAGGCCGTTACGTGCTTTTCTGGCTGAGTTGGCTGGTTGTGCCGTTGGCTCTAACGGCCGTGCCCCCATGCGTTAGGTGTCTGTAACGCATCCGTTATGGACCGTTACATGCCTGTTGGCCAGTGGTTTCTTGACTTGAGCCTGTTGGCCCTGATGCGTCTGCCTTGCGGTGTTAGGCTATGTAACGCGCCTGGTCTAGCTCGTTACGTGGTTCAGGTGTCATTTTGAGTTGAGGTTTGTTGGCCCTGACGGCCCGGGTCGGGCGCGTCAGAGCGGCGTAACGCGCCTGGTGTAGGCCGTTATGTGCCTTGTGCGTTTTAGATAATGGTTAGGGCGGTGTGTGTGATGGCTCCCCCTGTGACCGTCACGTGGTTGTGACGCATCTGCTTTAGACCGTCACGGTTGGAATGTAACGGCCAGTGCCAGACCGTCACGTTCGCGTAACGGTCTAGGGGTGGTGCGTTACAGTCCTTCTGCTCCGATTTCCGTCGTTTTGGTTTCTGCTTGTCTTGGCTTGTCCTTGTGGTCTGCCCGCTGTCCCGTGGATGTCTCCTGACGTCCTATGAGGGCTAAGACTACGTTGTAAGGTGGCCAGGAGTCTTCTTGCTTGGGGTAGGATTCTCTATCCTACTCTTGTGTGCGTCTTTGTCTGGTTCCGGTCAACCCGGGGTGACCCAGTGGTCGATGGGTGACCTTGTGTGGGTGTCTTGGCGGTTCTGTCCAGTCCGAGACACTGGTTCTGGATGCCTCGAGGTGTTGCCTTACCTCAGTCTGTGTGTCCAGGTGCTGAGGGTCTCCGGTGTCCCCTCAGGTCTCCGTGAGTCATTTTCTGCGGAGCGTTGTTTCTCGTGGCTTAGGATTAGACCGATTGGCAGCTTGTCCCGCTGTCTGTGACGATCTTGCCCTTGAGTCGTTCGACTCAGGACCGTTACGTGGTAGGTCTAGTTGCCTAGTCTTGAGTCTGTTGGCAGTTGCCGTACTGCCAGTGGTGCTTTGTAGTACATGTGACAGCGTGTCTGCCTGTCAGTACTCTAGCACTTGTGTTTCGGAGTTTTGTGTTTTGTATGCCTCCGATTGTTTTTGCCCTAGGCCTTTGAGTGCCGACCGCCTGGTGATGGCGGAGGGGTGTTCCCGAGATACGGTTTGTAAGCTAGTTCCGTGGGCTCCCAGCCAACGGTAGCGTCCTACCGAGGGAGAAAACTAGCTGGAGTACCTGGCTTAGGCTAGAGCCAGTGTGTGCACACGTGGTCAAGGGATGCGGACATGCCTCGACAAGCGTGACCCTGACTGGTTACTTGATGCTGTTTGGTTCTGTGCAGGTGTCTGCGACTCTACCGTGGCTTCGGCGATATTGTAGGCGAGACACCTGTGGCGCAGCATAAGACGTTTGTGGACGCAGCTGGCCGTTGCTCTGGTGGGGAGGTGCGTTCGTCTGTGACGCGTGGCTCTCCACTGCTCTTCGTGTTTCTTGCGCGTCGTGACCTTTCCGGGTTGGCCTTTCCGTGGCTGCACCCGAGGTCAGTGTCCTGTCACATGCATGATGTTCTGGTCGTGCGTGGGGCAGTGTGCACGTTGTTCTGATCGTGCGTGTTGTCGAGTCTGTCGGTCGTCTGTGTGGGTCTTTTCTAGACCTTTTGTCTGTTCTTGTAGGTCTTTGTCTTAGACCTGGTGTTGGGTCGGCAGATCGGTAACTTCTGTCTTTGTTAGATCAGAGTCGCCCTTCTGTCGCTGCTTGGAGTAGTTTGGGGTGCCGAGGTTAGTTCGGCCGCCGCTTGTCTGGAGCAGGTTCTTCCCCTTCCTTGCTTGTTCCCTACTCCTACTCCCTGTTTGTTCTCTACGGCTTCTAGAGTTGCTTTACAGCTTTGTAGTGTAGTTTTCCCGCTTTGCTACACCTACTGTTCCACCTGTTGTTTTGTGTTCCGTGTTACTGCGAGTTTTTCAGTGGGGATCCACGTGACCCCTACTGAGCCAGTGACACGAGGCTTACCCCTGCTTTTCAGGTGGGGTGACGTCGTTCGCTCTGCTTCCGCGTGGTTCCTGGTGCGCATGCTCGTAGCGTGCCGTTGTGGCCAGCTGGTACCTGCGTCGGGCCTCCCCCGACTTCTCGGTACGTCTTTCTTTTCTGTCGACTGTACTGTGCTAGACTTGCTGTCTTTAGCTTTGGACTTGACTCTGGTGGATAATTGTTAAATTGAAACTGTTAATTAAAAAGTAATTTTATTCCTGCTACTTTAGCAAACCGATCTAATGAAATTTATGTGCTTCTATTATATCTCTGTGGCTTCAATGTACTCTACACATGCCTTTTTCCCTTCAGAGCTTTCCCGCTCTTGGGAGGCCTCACGGGTTCCAAGTGGTATCACATGTATTCGGTAGTCCTACCGGGTACACCGGGTATCCGGAATCCGGGTCACTACAGAATGGTATCAGAGCAGTGTTCTGAGATGTTCGGAGTTCTTTTCTGAGCTATCAGAGCGTTGTTGTGTGAAGTACATTGAAATCTGAGATATACAGTATCCAGAGTCGTGAGAGTCCAGTACAGTCTTCAGCTGGCTTTTGTGTTGCGATGGTTTATCGCGTTGTTTTCTTCGTATGTTGTCTTGTGCGTGCTGTTCTGGCATTGTACGAGATGGTCCTGCTCTCGTCAGGATGTGACGAGGTGTTTCTTTTTCGTCGTTGTGCTTGTTTCGATCAAGTTGTACTTGGCAGTGTTCGCCGAAGGCTTGAATCTACAGTACGTTGTTCGAGGTTTTCTCTGTATGTTGTTCAGGTTGCTGTTGACCTTTAGCCTTGGTTTGATGACCGTGCACGTTCTCACGTTGTCTTGGTCATCCCGGCTTGAGTCTGTTCAGCTCTTAATGTGTCTCGCTTCTGTTGAAGTGCTCGATTTGATTTCGTGGTAGAGAAGTTGCTCAGGCAAGCTAGGATTTCTCTTTCCTGGCGAGCTTTTGTGGTTGAGATAAATTGCTTCTCGTCCCTTCTGGTGGAATCTTTCTCGAGGTTTGCCTTGGAATTGCTATCTTAGCGATGCCTTTTTCTTGTGTCTGCTTAAGTGTGGACAGCTTTATTTTGAGCCGGATCTGCTCTTTGCTATACGGTTGCTTGGCTTTAGACTCCATAAGGGTGTTAAGAGCTGTTGTGTACCGTATTTGTCGTGCCGTGTCCAGCGGCCGATGTATTGTGAAGGATCATTTATCGTTGTCAGGACGTGAAGGTAAGCTGAGATTATCGCGTTTCCTAGTGCTTTGTGCTAAAGCTGGTACTCTTCTCTATTGCACTTGGGCTCCTGGTGATCGGTTGTTCGCTGGATCGGTACTTGTGGCGTGTTATTTGCGATCTTCATTGGTTGCGATGGCGCCTGGTGTGTGCTGAGATGTGACTACCGAGGTTGTTCTGATGCCTGTGTGCGTTGTTGAGTGCGCGGCAGAAGCTTGTGAGTTGGCTACTCACTGGTCGAGAGATTTGTTCTTTCTCGATGTGACTTCATCTTGGCTTCTTGTGCCTTGACGTTGTTGTTACTGTGCTGTTGCTGGTGATTTTCTGCTGTTGGCATTGGCATTTGCGAGTATTGGGGAATTTGTCGGCATTCCTGCTGATTGAGTACCCTCTACTCTGCATTTTCTTCTCTTGGGTGTTGTGCTCTGGAGGCGTGTTAGTAGTCCTTGAGTTACGTTCCCCGAGGTTGTTGTCGTTTCTCGTTGTCGTGGGTCTTTCCTTGGTGAGCAGTCTGATGCGTGACCCATCCCTTGTGGTCGTGTGCTCAGCTGTTCTTGTGCCTTGTTGTGACCCTGCTTGCAGTAGTGTTCCGTGGCCCTGTGTGTTGTGCGGAGCCGGAATCCTGCAGGTGCTACCGCTGTGTTGTTTCTGTGAGTGTTGTTTCTCTATGATTTTGTGTCTCTGTCTGGACCAGGTCTTGTCAGTTAGCTTGCTGTACTCTTCTTCCCTAGAGTTAGCTTGCGACTCGATCAGATGTAATATTTGAGTGAGGACTGACATGATTGTGTTTGTGGTCCAGTGTTGTCGTTGGCGTCCTGTGTGCCGGGTGTTTCTTGTTGCCTTTGGCACTGGAGCCGATGATGTGGTCGAGCGGTCAGCTGTGAGGACTGTGTCTCCTTGTGTAAGCTGCTGCTTGCCGTGATGTGGTTGTAGCAGTCGTGTCTCTTTCCCTACGGAACGTGAGCGACGTTGCCTTGTTTCGGAGGTGTCGGACTTGTGTCCACTTGTGCCGTGCTCGATCCAGAGCATGTGCTCGTGATTGTGGTCTAACAATGTTCCTCTGAGCTGTGCTTCTCGAGATTGGTGTTGTTTCTGTGGTTGTGCAGTTGGGTTGTTCTTCCCTGCTTCTCCTTTGCTAGTCCTTAATTTTGAGGACAAAATTTCTTAAAGGAGGGGAGGATGTAATGCCCTGGATCCTTGGTAGATCTTTATTGAATCTTTCGGATCTGTTTCGATGAGTTTCAGTTCGCTTTTGTGGCTTCCGAGTTGAGTTTTACGATCCATGTGGGTTTTTCTCTCGTACTAGTTACGGAACCTTACGGTGAGTTTACTTGTCAGTTCCTCGACTCGTGGATGCTGCAGCAACGATGTACTTTTCGAGCCAGTCGTTTTGACTATTTTTGCGTATTTTTTGAAGATAGGGCCAGAAATCAGAATTTTCAAAAATTAAAAAAATTCCTAATTTCTTTTCCTATTTCTTTTCTTTCCTCTCTCCTCCCTTCTCATTTCACCGTCGCCGTCTCTCTCTCCCATTTTCTCTCCTCTCGAGCTTCCTCGGCTCCGGCTGTAGACGGAGGACCTAGGAGCGAGTGTTGGGGATGCTGTGGAGCTGACTGGGTGCGCGATAGGGCGAGGATGGAGTGGTTCTGGCGCGATCCCGAACGGTAGATTGAAAGCCAGTGTTTGAGCTCGCGGCGTGGTTTTCGGCGCGGTTTAGTCCCTTCGGGGCACGGTTTCTTCGGTGGAGGTAGGGAGATGGACCGCCACCTTGTTCTGCACGTTTCCTCTATTTTCGTGCATGATTTAGTGTTCGATCGGGGAAGATCGGGCCGATTTTATGAAAACCATGGTTTTTGGGGTTTTCAGGGTTCGTCGGAAAATGGCAACCATTTGTAGCTCGGTTAGTGTCTAACTGACCGTTAGGATGTCTGGATCCCACCCATGCTTGTTTTGTGTTGATCGGTGGTCATTCGAGGCCGGTAGGAGTCCGGGAACCTCGGTGACTCTTTTAGGGTCGATTTGTTGAAATCGCCCCGATCTTGCATTTTTGTGCTTGCATGTGGGCTTTTTAGCCTTCTAATGTAGTTTTTCATCGTCGAGGGTTGTTTCCCCTGCGCTTCGGGGTGAATGGGGCGTGGAACGGGTCGATTTGGCCAACCCTCTGTTTTCCCGCCGTGACTGGTGTGGCGGTCGTTCCAGGGACCGTATAGTCCCTGACGGCCCCACGACAAACCGTCACAGCGTCTGGGCGTTTTTATGCTTTTAGTGGTTTTGGGAGTGTGACGGCCCAGGGGTGGCGCGTCACAGCCTCCTGACGCGTCCGGTGCGACGCGTTACGCCTGTTTTGTCGTTTAGTAGTTTGGTTAAGTCAGTTCCCCTGACGCGCCTGCCCTAGTGCGTCAGGTGTGTGTAATGCGCTCAAGCTAGGCCGTTACGTTCCGTTTGACCAGCTTTGACCCGTTGAGTCGGTTAGTGTAACGGTGGTGTCCCCGTGCGTCACAGCGTTGTAACGCGCCTGCCCCAGGCCGTTACGTGCTGTTCTGGCTGAGTTGGGTGGTTGTGCCGTTGGCTCTAACAGCCGCGCCCCCATGCGTTAGGTGTCTGTAACGCGTCCGTTATGGACCGTTACATGCCTGTTGGCCAGTGGTTTCTTGACTTGAGCCTGTTGGCCCTGACGCGTCTGCCTTGCGGCGTTAGGCTGTGTAACGCGCCTGGTCTAGCGTGTTACGTGGTTCAGGTGTCGTTTTGAGTTGAGGTTTGTTTGCCCTGACGGCCCGGGTCGGGCGCGTCAGAGCGGCGTAACGCGCCTAGTGTAGGCCGTTACGTGCCTTGTGCGTTTTAGATATTGGTTAGGGCGGTGTGTGTGATGGCTCCCCCTGTGACCGTCACGTGGTTGCGACGCGTCTGCTTTAGACCGTCACGGTTGGAATGTAACGGCCAGCGCCAGACCGTCACGTTCGCGTAACGGTCTAGGGGTGGTGCGTTACAGTCCTTCTGCTCCGATTTCCGTCGTTTTGGTTTCTGCTTGTCTTGGCTTGTCCTTGTGGTCTGCCCGCTGTCCCGTGGATGTCTCCTGATGTTCTATGAGGGCTAAGACTACGTTGTAAGGTGGCCAAGAGTCTTCTTGCTTGGGGTAGGATTCTCTATCCTACTCTTGTGTGCGTCTTTGTCTGGTTCCGGTAAACCCGGGGTGACCCAGTGGTTGATGGGTGACCTTGTGTGGGTGTCTTGGCGGTTCTGTCCAGTCCGAGACACTGGTTCTGGATGCCTCGAGGTGTTGCCTTACCTCGGTCCGTGTGTCCAGGTGTGCTGAGGGTCTCCGGTGTCCCCTCAGGTCTCCGTGAGTCATTTTCTGCGGAGCGTTGTTTATCGTGGCTTAGGATTAGACCGATTGGCGGCTTGTCCCGCTGTCTGTGACGATCTTGCCCTTGAGTCGTTCGACTCAGGATCGTTACGTGGTAGGTCTAGTTGCCTAGTCTTGAGTCTGTTGGCAGTTGCCGTACTGCCAGTGGTGCTTTGTAGTACCTGTGACAGCGTGTCTGCCTGTGAGTACTCTAGCACTTGTGTTTCGGAGTTTTGTGTTTTGTATGCCTCCGATTGTTTTTGCCCTAGGCCTTTGAGTGCCGACCCGCCTGGTGATGGCGGAGGGGTGTTCCCGAGATACGGTTTGTAAGCTAGTTCCGTGGGCTCCCAGCCAACGGTAGCGTCCTACCGAGGGAGAAAACTAGCTGGAGTACCTGGCTTAGGCTAGAGCCAGTGTGTGCACACGTGGTCAGGGGCTGAGGACATGCGTCGACGGGCGTGACCCTGACTGGTTACTTGATGCTGTTTGGTTCTGTGCGAATGTCTGCGACTCTACCGTGGCTTCGGCGGTATTGTAGGCGAGACACCTGTGGCGCAGCATAAGACGTCTGTGGACGCAGCTGGCCGTTGCTCTGGTGGGGAGGTGCGTCCGTCTGTGACGCGTGGCTCTCCACTGCTCTTCGCGTTTCTTGCGCGTCGTGACCTTTCCGGGTTGGCCTTTCCGTGGCTGCAACCCAGGTCAGTGTCCTGTCACATGCATGATGTTCTGGTCGTGCGTGGGGTAGTGTACATGATGTTCTGATCGTGCATGTTGTCGAGTTTGTCGATCGTCTATGTGGGTCTTTTCTAGACCTTTTGTCTGTTCTTGCAGGTCTTTGTCTTAGACCTGGTGTTGGGTCGGCAGATCGGTAACTTCTGACTTTGTTAGATCAGAGTCGCCCTTCTGTCGCTGCTTGGAGTAGTTTGGGGTGCCGAGGTTAGTTCGGCCGCCGCTTGTCTGGCGCGGGTTCTTCCCCTTCCTTGCTTGTTCCCTACTCCTACTCCCCGTCTGTTCTCTACGGCTTCTAGAGTAGCTTTACAGCTTTGTAGTATAGTTTTCCCGCTTTGCTACACCTGCTGTTCCACCTGTTGTTTTGTGTTCCGTGTTACTGCGAGTTTTTCAGTGGGGATCCGCGTGACCCCTACTGAGCCAGTGACACGAGGCTCACCCCTACTTTTCAGGTGGGGTGACGTCGTTCGCTCTGCTTCCGCGTGGTTCCTGGTGCGCGTGCTCGTAGCGTGCCGTTGTGGCCAGCTGGTACCTGTGTCGGGCCTCCCCCGACTTCTCGGTACGTCTTTCTTTTCTGTCGACTGTACTATGCTAGACTTGCTGTCTTTAGCTTTGGACTTGAATCTGGTGGATAATTGTTAAATTGAAACTGTTAATTAAAAAGTAATTTTATTTCTGCTACTTTAGCAAACCGATCTAATGAAATTTAATTGCTTCTGTTATATCTCTGTGGCTTCAATGTACTCTACACATGCCTTTTTCCCTTCGGAGCTTTCCCGCTCTTGGGAGGCCTCGCGGGTTCCAAGCGGTATCACGTGTATTCGGTAGTCCTACCGGGTACACCGGGTATCCAGAATCCGGGTCGCTACAGAGGCTGTGCTGCTCTCGACCGCTGACGACGCACGGGCCTCACGGCAACGACGACGGAAGGAGACACCGGCCGAGCCGCACCGCACGACGGAGGCGTCCTGCGTCCGCCACTGCGACACCTAGGGCTGGGAGGGGAGAGGAGGAGCGGAGGAGCCGAGGGGGTCACGAGAGGATCGAGCCGAGCTACCGAGGGGGTCGGGCGGGTTAGTAGCGGTCGCGGATCGGGCGGGTTAGCGGGGTTAGCAGGGAATGGTAGCGGGTTAGCGATGAACCGGTTAGGCGACCGGGCGCTCGCGTAGGTGCCCAGCCCGCCTAGGCGATCGCTCAGGTGGCCTTTTCATCTTGTTATAAGGCGAAGGCGCGCCTTGCACCATTAAAACCGCCCGGACGCCTAGGTGGCGCCTAAGCGGGGCCTAGGCTTCCGCCTTGACAACTATGCGTGGAACTAAGGTAAAGAGGCTGAATTAGAGGTATGTTCTTTAGAAGAATTTGTTTATAATAGTAAGGTCTAACTACCCTCCAAATTTCATCTTAGGAGATCAAGCCATCCAGAAGATAGAAGCTTGCAGAGTCGCTGGTTCTGAGCAAGCAACCCAGAAACCTATGCAACAGACTCAGATTGATCAGTCAAATAGAAGCCCTAAACAAGGTAATTATATATGGGTTCTTTAGAACAAATTATTCCTTTTAGTGTCATCTTATTACCCTCAAAATTTCATGGTCATAGGTGAAGAGGATCTAGAGATAAACGGTCACAAAGTTACTGTTCCAGTTCAGGACGAGCAGAAAATAAGGTCAAGTTCCAATCTTAAATTCAACGATTAAAGGCTAGTCCAAATGTAAGTTATCTCATGAATGGCTTAAACATGATGTTAGGAATAAAAGCCCTCAATTCTTAATCGATTTCATGCATTGTACGTGGAGAATTTAATGTTTTATTGAGACTGTGCAAACTAGTTCATTTTTCATACATAGACTTAGCCTTAATGCGATTAAGATGGAATTCTTATCTAATTCACTTTCTCCTATGCATGTTCATGGCCTAATTTTCTTCTAGCACGTTTTATTACCTGTTTTATATCGTTTCCATGCATAGCATGCTCTAGGTTAACGTTTTATTTCACTATTTTACAGCTTCTATCTATCAGACAGAAACGGTCCATAACCTAACCGCCTTATTTAAACAGTGGTCTATCGCGAGACCGTTTATCACCCATGTGGCCATGTCACGACCGTTATTTGGTTCTGCGAACTTAGTTGAATTTTGCATATTAAAAACCCTATAATTATGATATTTTTCACTAAAAATGGTGTTTATTTCCTGTTAAATACCCTGTTTTAACATGAGGATGATTTCAATCATTATTTTTCATTATCATGTAATTTCATGCCAAAATATTATAATTTTGTAATTAAATGGTTTCTATGTTGTGTACATAGTACATGTGGTGTTTTGTCTGTATGTTTCACTCTTATCTCTGGAGTAATTTTCTTAAGTACATGGCATATACTCCGGTATGTGACCATTAGTTACACTTTGCACTTATAGGCGCACTCTCTTGGACTTATGAACATCTCTGCCAGATATTCCTTTTGTCGGACTAGGGGATTATGTTTCAAGGCCTCCGTAAGACTCTGCGAGCCTGGGATTCCCACTAGGACGCCGAGCTGGTTGTAGCCCTATGGTTGACCGCCAGATTCTGTTAGTGGCCATTCACCAGACTGCTAAAAGACACCAAGCGGCCCTGCCATGTTTGCAAAGATCCAGAAAGTGTCACTGCGTCGACACTTCTTTTTCATGCGTCGACTCTAATTATGAAACGGTTCTGACTCGACAGCATAGTTTTGCCTAACGGTCCATACTTGACCGCCTGATTCATGAAACGGTCCAGTAAACGACCGCTTTATTTCTGAACCTTTCTAACCCGAGGTTTGACCTTTGGGGTTGGTTTTCTTGAGTTCCTAGATGATCTTCGGATTATCTGGAGTCTCAACATATGTTTAACAAGTTAATATTAAGATATGAAACTTAATGAAAATACTGTTATGCGGCCGGAATGCTGCCAGAGTATAACATTTTTTTAATTCTTCTTTGATATCTCATATCAATTTTGGTATGTTCTATACCTTGGTTACTTAGTCATGAAACTTATTATTTGGAATTGAATTATTGGCCGAAAGTATTGTTATATCTCGTGGAAGTAGCTGGATTTATAACTTGAAGATGCAAGATCGGGCACGGATTGTGTTCAAGGGCTCCATGCTAGTCCCCTCGACGGATTGTCGGAAACATGCTATAAACCATAGGTATGATGATACTGGCATCGTATTGTGCTGGGAGTACTTTCTCTTATAAATGAGTGATATTCATGAGGCTCGTTATGGAAATTACATATGCTTGTTAATGACTTTCTAGTACATTGCCTTTACAAGGTTGTGTAAAGTACTTTCTACATTTTTACTCGTGCATTCTTGTTCATGAAAGGCCAAATTTACTTCTACGTGATTAATCTTGCTTGTTCATGGTCTATACTTGCACACGTCTACTAGCTCAGTTATTTCATGATTCTATATTCTTGGTTACCTTGGTTTATATCGCTTGTTTATCGCATTCTTATTTTTACCTTAAGATCTAGTGCTAATACATTAATGACTTAAATATTACCTTCATGTTGATACGAAGATACCTACTGGGCAAGTGTGCTCATACCTAATTTCTCAATTTTCCAGAAGTACTGATGGATCGGATTCGGAATATACAAGTAGCGGGTCCGAGAGTGATTGAAGGTCAAATGGATAGAGAGAAGACCTAGTTGTCAAGTGTCTAGTCGAGTCCTATTGTAATTTTCTATTTTTTGGGTCTATGATGTAAGGATGTTTAAAGTCAGGAATCTAATGTACTTTATGATTATTAGTATGGAATATAGTTAGAACTTTGAAAAAATATACTTGTGCAATTACTTTGTGTGATTGTCTTGCGCTCTGATTTCTTGCTTGCGAGAGGCTTACCATGCCGGCTGTTCACGTTCCCGATATTCCTTCCGCTATATCAAAAGCTCGGGGCGTGATAACAATTCCTTCTTTGGAGATGACATGGCCAAGGAAAGAGACCTCCTCTAGCCAGAATTCACATTTGTTTAGCTTTGCATATAGTTGATGTTCCCTTAATGTTTGCAAGGCTTTGCATTGTGACGCGCCTAGGTAGGACCGTCAGGTGACGATCCGACTGTTGGCATTTGACCGTTGAGTTTTGACTGTTGGGGGTCAAGGGCTGTGACGCACCCAGAGTGGCGCGTCAGAGCCTTGTGATGCCCCTGTGAGGGAGCGTCAGAGCTAACGCATCCCCAACCGTAATGCACCAGAGGTGTTCTGTTACATACTGTGACACCCCTAGAGGTGTGCGTCACGATTGTTTTCTTCGTGTCTTCTGACGCACCAGGCTAGGCACGTCAGAGACTGTGATGCACCAGGACTGGTGCGTTACAGCCGGATTTGCACCGAGTGTCTGACACTCCTGAGTTGGACCGTCAGGGTGCTGTGACGGCCTAGCTTTGGACCGTTACAGCTGTGACGGCCCAAAGATAGACCACCAGGCACTGTGTTGTGCCGAAGTGGTTCTTCATGCTTGCCGCGATCGTTTCGCGTTGTGTAGGTCCCTGGTCGACCCGGTTGTGACCGAGTGGTCGACTTGCGGTCTTGTGAATGCCCCAGAAACCCGTGGGATTCTATGTCCGTGTTTTGAGGGTGTCGAGAGGACCGTGCTACCTCGTTTAGTGTGCCCATGGGTTTGAGGGTTCGGGTGACTCCTCGTGTTCCGAGCATTTGTGTTACGCTTGACCGAGTCACCGTGTGTCGGTGTGAGTGCGACGAGGGTTCCCCGTACGCCGTGACTTCTCCAGAAAGAGGTTCCCGTGTGGGCCATGTGTTTGGCCTTGGACTGCGAGTCCAACCATCAAGCCTAGAGCTGGAGGGCTCCCACTTTTCCCTGAGAGTGGGATTCGGTTTGGCGGCATGTGAACTACCTTGGGAACTGTGCTTGTACGTTTCTGCGTGGCCGGGTGCGTGGCCGTGGACTGTGAGTCCCGTTTCTCCTCCGACTGTGGTCACCGTGCGACGGTGCTAGTAAGTGGGACGGTCCCCGTACTTTGTCGGGTTTGGATGTTGTTTTTCGTTTGCTTGAGAGTCTACTCCTTCAGTGACCCTCAACTAGTCATAGCCTGCTTACACGCGAGTGGTCCCACCTGGGAGTAGGTGGAGAGGCTTACCCTGAGGACGGTTTTTAGACTGGTTTCCGTCGGGCCCCACGTCTGTAGCCAGAGTCCAGCTAAGGAGAAAACCAGTTAGAGGCCAGACCTAGGATGCATGGTCTATGTGTGCACACGTGGTTGGGGGTGGTTAGACCCACGCTGACGAGCGTGACCCCAGTTAGTCACTTGCTTTGTGGTTTCTTGTACGGTGTCCGTGCCTCCGGTAGGTGCTACCACGTCAGGCAGTTCACCTGCGATGCGGTGTAAGTTGTCAGGGGACGCTACCGACTGTGCTTCTAGTGGGAGGTACTCTTGCCGTGTCGGGAGTGACAGATGGACAGTCGCTGTGACTTCGACCTTCAGGTTTTCGGTCGTGTTGACCGTTGAGTTTCAGTTGTTTCACCGTGGCACGTGCATCGGTTTTTGTTCCGTGAGATTAGTGCTAGTTACTTTACTGAGGTTGCGTCTTGTTGTGCGGTACCCGCGACCGGATGGTCGCGGGTAGCACCTTGGACAGCGTGTCCAGGTTGGTCGTGTCCTGGGAGATAGGCCTCTACGGCGTGGTTGCCGTGGGTTTTTACTTCGGTAAGTGGTACTAGTATCATTTGGTAGCCCCCAACCGTGAGATCGAGGTGTGTTTCTGGTACAGTAGGAGTAGCTGTAGTGCCGAATTTTGACCGGCCACCGGTTCGCTGTCCCTGCTGTCGTTGTAGCTTTCCTTTCCGCTATCGCCATTATTTTCGGTTGGGGTTCCGTGGGATCCCTACTGAATCTCTGTTTTGGAGACTCATTCCCTGCTTTTCAGGTGCGATGGTTCTTCCTCGAGGTTCGAGGGTGTGGTACGGAGGTTCTGAGTTGCCAGCTCATCAGGCTGAGTGTTCACTTGGCATGTGGTACGTTTTACTACTTTAGAATGTACTTTCTGTTGGACTGGAATCTGTTGTAGTAGTTGTTTATTTATTTCTGTTAATTATTGAATTGTCCTGCCTTATTTCCTATTTCTTTGTGCCTCTACACTCCTTTTAGCCCTTCCGAGCCCTTCCGGCTAGTGGGTGGTGGTTCGAGTCTCGGATTATCGGGCCTTCTCGATAATCAGATTCTCGGGTCGTTACAGATGGTATCAGAGCAGAGGTTGTGGACATACATAGGAATTCAAAATATTGCAGTGATCATAGTCCGTAAGGTCCAGTACAGTCGGCAGTTGGCTTAGGGTTTTGTGTTCGCTTTGGGCCTAGTTTTTTTCGCTTGAGAGCTTTAGGGCGCTGCGTGGCGCTGTGAAGTTGGTTGCTGTTCGCAGCTTTCGTGCCGGCGTGGGGTCTGAGGATTGAGGTCGAGATCTTTCTCCCTCATCGTTGGTGGCCCCGATTGTGTTGCATTGAGCAGAGGTTGCGGGCAGGTGCATTGCTGTGGTGCTGCGTTCGAGGTATCTGCAGCGTGGTCAGGTGGCTGGTGCGAATTACTTGTGGTTAAGTGGCCGTGAGTGTGCTTTGAGGGAGCTGCTGTCGGTTTTGGTCACTCCAGCTTGAGGTTTATCCAGCCCCTGATGTGTTAAGGTTGTGGTTTGAGGTGGTAGAGCGGGTGTTCTGATCGAGAGGCACGCTCAGGTGAGCGGAGGATCTTCTCGATAAGCTGCTGTTTCGTCGAGCCTGATGTTCTTGTCATGCTCTGTGGCGTCAGAAATGACATGCCGGTCCTGATTATTTTACGGATTTCGAGGTAGGATTGGGTTGTGGTGTCCCAGTAAGTTCTTGCTCCTACGCTCTTGCGTGCGAATGTGTGATGTTCACCTTGGATTTGAGTTGAGATGTGAATGTTCCGTGGCGAGTTTGAGACTCGAGGATGAGTGTTGGTGGTTGTCGATCATGGCTCGTGTTGCGGCTCTTGGCATGGCGTGTTGCAGTTTGAGGAATTACAGCGGTTGTGCATCGAGAGATGCTGTGATTGTGGTCCGACGTGACACTTGCTAGGTGTGTCGGAGGCGCTGACCTGATGGAAGCGATGATTTTCCTTGGTGTTGGATGGTGCTGTTTCCAGCATGCGCGAGATTCGAGATCAGGTTGAGCATGGAAGTTTTTTGTTGGTCGGAGGCGTGATCAGTTTCTCCGTGGGTTGGAGAGATTGTGTTTGCCTAAGGTTTGTCGTCTTGCATTGTGTTCCCGGATTTGATTGGCCTCGTGTGCCATGAAGTCCGTGCGAGACGTGACCCATGTTTTGGCAAGGTGGTTGCCTATGTGATGTTGTGCCCTTTTCCCCGGGTGTGTAAGGGTGCTGGCGCTGTTCCGAAAGGATGAGTGCTGTTTGGGCGGTGTTCACATTTGTGGATGTGCGCGTGGATCGGAGTGTGCAGCGGAAGCCTGGTGGGCCTGTGACCTACTGGTTCAGGATCGTAGCATTGGTTGCTACGGGCGGATTCCTAAGTTTGCGTGGAGCATCAGAGGATTGGTTCCTTGGTGTGAAACATGTTGTTGCCATGCCGTTGCTTGAGGTATCATGGTTCTTGGCACTGGCAGGATGGAGTGTCGGGGAAAAATGTTGGCAAGTGTGCCGCATGAGTACCCTGTTCCTGTGATTAATCCGTGTCAGGCGTCGGCGTGAGCCCGGATGGGGTTGTTGAGGATGTCGCCTGACGGAAGTCGAGGGATGTGATGAGACCAGACGGAAGAGTGACGCCTGTGGGCGGAGGCCTTTTAGTGAGGTTGGCGTCGGATTGGTTGTCCTTGTTGGTACGTTGGTGTCGCAATGGTTATCTCTAGTTTGGTGACCAGCATGGGATGGTTCCCCTGTGAGTCTGAGTCGAGTGAGGTGATGACCGAAGACGCCAAGATCTTGTCATTTGGTTTCATCGTCCTCCCTTGAGAGGGTCGAGTTGGCGCGTTGATTGAGTTCGGTCATGGTATCCGAGAGGAGTTCAGCTCGTGATATGGTAATTGTCTGTGTGTGAGTCAACGGATGGCTTGCCGAGGTTTGGAATGTTCCCTTTGGATCGGTGGAGAACCAGGAAAGAAGGAAGAACCTGAGCAAGCAGAGGTTTCCCGTTGATGAGCAGTTGGTGACCGGTGTGTGGTCTTTCACAGACAGAAGATGCTGGTTGTCGGGGCTCGAGCGTGGCGAGAGCCGTGTGCTAGTGAGGCCTTAGGTGGCTGATTTTGAGGTGTGCCTTTCCGGACGGGATCTGGGCTTTGTCGAAGTTTGTCTTCTGATTGAGTTGGTCCCATGCTGTTGTTGGCTTTCGGCTTGCTAGGTATGAGGTAATCCTTGGCGCTGAGTCGATGAGCTGGTTGCGGTCTGTTGAGATGGCTGCGTGAGCCGATAGAGGCTCTGTGTTGGTTGTTCCCTTGAGAAGGGTGTGCGACCTGTCAGCTGGTTGTGAAGCTTGTGTGTGATTTGTATCCTGACCATTGGATGGATCGGTAGTTGTTTCTCGTGTCGAGGGTGTGTTTCCTCTATGGGTGAGATGGTGGCAGCGGTGCCATGATTGGGTTGGTTGTGACTGAGGTGACGCCGGACTGCGTTTGTTGGTGTGCCTGCTCTGATGGCCTGTGTGCACGGCGCGTAGAGCGAGGTGTTGTTCGTGATAGGAGTCTGGCTGTGTCCCTCAGGTTGAGAGCATTCGTAAGAATCGAGTTTCTGTGCTGGGGCTCTGACAGCGTTGTCAATTAGTTCGGCGTTCTTCCCCTGTGGCTGGTTGCTAGTCCTGAATTTTGAGGATGAAATTCCTTTAAGGGGGGAGGGCTGTAATGCCCCGAGTTTTTTGGATCTGGAACCGTGGGTTTCGGATCGTCTTTCCTTGTGTTTCAGATTTGAGTCCGATCGGGTTTCAAACTATTTTTACCAGATTGTTGGGCCCTCTAGTGGTGTGCCCATGTGTTTCCTTGGGTCTGAGGTGTTGTTAGGAGCACGCCGGTAATTTTCTGTAATTTTCGGAGCGCCTTTGTGGGTCCTGGGTTGCGTTTGGGGTTTTACGCGTGTTTTCCGTCTGTAGGACCTTCGGAATCCCGTACAGGGTGAACCGATGCATTCTACGACGCCGGGACGTTACCACAATGATCAGCGTGTTCCGAGGATCGTGGGGGTGTATTTTTCTATTTTTTGGTATTTTTTAGAATTTCCGGATTTTCTATATAACCCCCTCCCTTTTCTCTCTCCCCATCTCTCATTTCTCACCCTCTCTCCCTCTCTCTTCTCCCACGCTCTCTTTCTCCCCTCTCTTCTCTGACGGCCGACGGAGCGAGGCGGGGGCGAGGCGGAGGTGGCGCGGGCGAGGATGGGCAAGGATCGAGGCGGTGGAGGAGTGTGGGAGCTCGTGGCACGGTCGCGAGCCGGCGAGGGTTTCACGGCGTTTCTTCATGGATCGGCGTCCACGGCCCGTCGTTTCTTCGGTGGAGATAAGGAGATGGACCCCCAGCTCATGCATTCCCTTTCCCGCAAGTTTTGTAGGCCGTGGTGAGCCGAGCGGGCATATTTGGGATTTTTGGGGTAAAATCATGTTTTGGGGAGAGTTTGCCCGATCTATGGATTTGAGCCGCGATTCGGCGTTTTGATGGCTTAGAATGGTGTTAGGGGTCCCCAGGGGCTCCCCCCTTGATTTCCCCCTCTCCCATGGAGGCATGGGGGAGTGGTTGGTGTTTTTGGGCGTTTCACGCCGTTTTGCCGCCGGGACGGTGTGACGGTCCTTCCAGTGACCGTCACATCCTGTGACGCCCCAGGGTGGGTGCATCACAGCTCTGTTTTGGCCAACTGGGTGGTTCGTGGGTGTGACGGTCCCACGATAGACCGCCAGGGCGTTGTGACGCGCCTAGGTAGGACCGTCAGGTGACGATCCAATCGTTGGCATTTGACCGTTGAGTTTTGACCGTTGGGGGTGAAGGGCTGTGACGCACCCAGGGTGGCGCGTCAGAGCCTTGTGACGCCCCTATGAGGGAGCGTCAGAGCTGATGCATCCCCAACCGTAATGCACCAGAGGTGGTCCGTTACATACTGTGATGCCCCTAGAGGTGTGCGTCACGATTATTTTCTTCGTGTCTTCTGACGCACCAGGCTAGGCGCGTCAGAGACTGTGACGCACCAAGACTGGTGCGTTACAGCCGATTTTCCACCGAGTGTCTGACGCTTCTGAGTTGGACCGTCAGGGTGCCGTGACGGCCTAGCTTTGGACCGTTACAGCTGTGACGGCCCAAAGATAGACCGCAGGCACTGTGTTGTGCCGAAGTGGTTCTTCGTGCTTGCCGCGATCTTTTTGCATTGTGTAGGTCCCTGGTCGACCTGGTTGCGACCGAGTGGTTGACTTGCGGTCTTGTGAATGCCCCAGACACCCGTGGGATTCTGTGTCCATGTTTTGACGATGTCGGGAGGACCGTGCTACCTTGTTTAGCGTGCCCATGGATTTGAGGGTCTGGGTGACTCCTCGTGTTTCGAGCTTTTGTGTTACGCTTGACCAAGTCACCGTGCGTCAGTGTGAGTGCAGCGAGGGTTCCCCGTACGCCGTGACTTCTCCGAAAAGAGGTTCCCAAGTGGGCCATGTGTTTGGCCTTGGACTACGAGTCCAACCATGCAGCCTAGAGCTGGAGGGTTCCCGCTTTTCCCTGAGAGTGGGATTCGGTTTGGCGGCCTGTGAGTAGCCTTGGGAACCGTGCTTCTGCATTTCTGCGTGGCCGGGTGCGTGGCCGTGGACTGTGAGTCCTGTTTCTCCTCCGACTGTGGTCACCGTGCAACGGTGCTGGTACGTGGGACGGTCCCCGTACTTCGTCGGGTTCGGACGTTGTTTTCCGTTGGCTTGAGAGTCTACTCCTTTAGTGACCCTCGACTAGTCGTTGCCTGCTTACACGCGAGTGGTCCCACCTGGGAGTAGGTATAGAGGCTTACCCTGAGGACGGTTTTTAGACTTATTTTCGTCGGACCCCACATCTGTAGCCAGAGTCCGACTAAGGGGAAAACTAGTTAGAGGCCAGACCTATGACACATGGTCTGTGTGTACACACGTGGTTGGGGGCGGTTGGACCCATGCTGACGAGCGTGACCCCATCTAGTCACTTGCTTTATGGTTTCTTGTGCGGTGTCCATGCCTCTGGTAGGCGCTACCACGTCAGGCAGTTCACCTACGGTGCGGTGTAAGTCGTCAGGGGACGCTACCGACTGTGCTTGTAGTGGGAGGTACTCCTGTCGAGTCGGGAGTGACAGACAGACAGTCGCTGTGACTTCGACCTTCAGGTTTACGATCGTGTTGACCGTTGAGTTCCGATTGTTTCGCCGTGGCACGTGCATCGATTTTCATGCCATGAGACTAGTGCTAGTGGCTTTACCCAGGTTGCATCTTGTTGTGTGGTACCCGCGACCGGATGGTCGGGGTTGCACCTTGGACAGCGTGTTGACGTTAGCCATGTCCTGGGAGACAGGCCTCTACGGCATGGTTGCCGTGGGTTTTTACTTCGGTAAGTGGTACTAGTGTGGTTCGGTAGCCCCCGACCGTGAGATCGGGGTGTGTTTCTGGTACAGTAGGAGTAGCTGTAGTGTCGAGTTTTGACCGGCCACCAGTTCGCTGTCCCTGCTATCGTTGTAGCTTTCCTTTCCGCTACCGCCGTTGTTTCCAGTTGGGGTTCCTTGGGATCCCTGCTGAATCTCTGTTTTGGAGACTCATTCCCTACTTTTTAGGTGCGGCGGTTCTTCCTCGAGGTTCGTGGGTGTGGTACGGAGGTTCTCAGTTGCCAGCTTGTCGGGCCGAGTGTTCACTTGGCATGTGGTACGTTTTACTGCTTTAGACTGTACTTTCTATTAGACTGGACTCTGTTGTAGTAGTTGTTTATTTATTTCTGTTAATTATTGAATTGTCCTGCCTTATTTCCTATTTCTCTGTGCCTCTACACTCCTTTTACCCCTTCCGAGCCCTCCCGGCTCGTGGGTGGCAGTTCGAGTCTCGGATTATCGGGCCTTCCCGGTAATCGGATTCTCGGGTCATTACAATCGTAGCCTTCCATGTCAAGGCATACGAGGTTTGCAGGGAGATTGTGACCTTCTATGATAACCTCACTATCGGGGAAATAAGTTTTAAGTTCCGTTCCAGAACCTAAGGGTGTAACTATTGCTAGCTTCGAAGGTAAAGGAACATGTGAAATTGGCAAGGTTTTAGCAAAAGTGCTAGAAATAAAGGAATGAGAAGTACCGGTATCAAATAACAAGAATGCAAGATGCAAATAAATTTGGATGGTACCTTCCATTAATTCTCCATCTTTGGTAGCTTCCTCTTCCATAACAGCATTACGAGTGTGCCGCCTTCGTCCGCCGTCATTCTTTGAGGGTTATTCCTTCATAAGAGGACAGTCCGACATGCGATGCTCCTGACTGCCACATCTAATGCAAGCGCAGAGACGCTTCTAGC
The DNA here is from genome assembly GCA_022559845.1 of Amorphophallus konjac. Lineage (NCBI taxonomy): Eukaryota > Viridiplantae > Streptophyta > Magnoliopsida > Alismatales > Araceae > Amorphophallus > Amorphophallus konjac. The sequence continues at coordinate 126,995 of JAHNEJ010003249.1, forward strand.
ACTCCTCACCAAACTTTTCACAAAATGTGCAAGCTGCCATGACCTGCTTGTCTTCCTCTTTTGCCTTCTTCTTTTTGTGATTGCCACTCCCATTTCAGGGCCTCTTCTTACTGTCATGGGACTGGTAAGACCTCGTGATACTAAACCTCTCTTCTTTCTTTCCTCGCCGATCTACCTTCTGGATAGACTCCTCCCCTTTGCCCTTAAGTCTCTCGACCTTCTCCAAGGTCCTTTCATATAAATGTGCTCATTGGACCATCTCTACATAGGTCCGAATATTTTATGAACCCAGTTGTTGAATAAAGACGGGCCTTAACCCATCCAAAAAATGGTTGGCCTTTAGAATATCGGTGCTCACTAGATGCTCGACATAAGGGGCCAGGCGGGAAAATTGCAATTCATATTCCGCCACTGACATCATGCCTTGGTGTAAGTAAGCAAATTCCATAGCCTCCCGCTCCTTAACGTGTTCAGAGAAATACTTTGCTCGGAAAAGAGAAAGGAACTCATTCCATGTGGGCTGGGCATTTTGAGATTGTGCTGAGGTGTCCTTCCACCAAGTATGTGCATCTTTATTCAGTTGAAAGGTGGCGAGACGGACCTTCTCTTGATCAGCACATTACATAACATAGAAAATCCTTTCCATCTCGTCTATCCAGTTTTTCGCTTCGTCTGGATTGGATGAGCCAGGAAAGCGCGGAAGATTTAAGCTCCAAAAGTTTCGGTGTAAAATGCCAGCACCAACCCACACGCCATCTTGGGCCATAGTCTGCAGAGCTTGGGTAAGACCTACAACGGTTTGTTGCATTGCGTCCCAGTCGACAGGGTGAGCCATGGTAAGGCTAAGGTACCTGAGAAGAAGAATTGATTTGGTTAATTCTCATGGAATTAAGGGGAGTTAAGCTAGAGATACTTCTTAAGTACCATCTCATCCCGAGCTCTACCCCAGCTCACATGGGTTTGGAATTTCTTTCCTTAGTTCATAGGTGTGGGTCCTTAGTCCTTGGACTGAGCCTATGACATGACATTTTCCTAGGACATACTTATGCCTAGGCTCTGATACCAACTTAACTGTCACGCCCCGAGCCGTATGTGTACAACGGAACTAACTCGAGAACTCAGACAGTCGGCAATATGCCTCAAGCTAGCAATATCATCAGAGCGCCATAACATCCATACAAAGGAATGTACAAGGATATCGACTCAAAATCCAACTTTATTGATATAATCATCAAAGTACATGAGTATTTGACCTTCCTTTGACAAAATGTCAACTAGACTCAAGAAAATAAAATTACAGGACTAGACTCAAAAAATAAAATTACATCATTAACTCACGACTACTAGACCATCTAAGCTTCTCTTGACCTTCAGTCACTCTCGGACCCATCCTGATTGTAGTCTGAATCTGACTCACTTGAACTTCTTGAAAAGATTGGAAAGTAGGGTAATGAGCACACTTACCCAGTAGGTATCTTCGCATCAATATGGAAGCATGCTTTAAGTAATTACATTTTAGCGCTAATGAAAATAGAGTAAAGGAAAATGCGGTAAAATGCATGAATAAACTATAATAACAACTAGAATTCAACTATAGAGATATGACGCATGTGAAGGAATAATGGAGCATGATCAAGCAAGATATAAGGTAAAGTGGCATTTCATGAACTAGAATGTACTTTTCATAACCATAAAGGTTATGCACCAGAAAGTAATGTAACAAGAATGTACTAGCAAGCATGTAAATTATCACAAGATTGTCTCATGGTTTTCACCCGTCTATAAAAAAAGTACTCCCGACGCAATGTGACTTCAATGTTCATCATACCCCAAGGTTTTCAGCACGTTTCTAGCTATCTGTCTAGGGGCTAGCGTGGAGCCCTTGGACACTGTCCGTGTCCACTCTTGCATCTTCAAGTTACAGATCAAGCTACTTCCATGGGAAATAATATCATTTTGGCCAATAATATTCAATTCAACAATAGTTTCATGATAATGTAACCAAGGTAAAGAACATACTCAATGTAAGACCATAAGAGTTCAAAGAATGATTCAAAACAAGGTCATGCTACGGGAAGAATCCAGCAGCATAACGGCAAGTTCTTTAACTTTCATAATTCATTAGATAGCTTTTGAATAAAGTTTTAGATTCTAGATAGTCAATAGATCATCTTGGATCATAGGAAAATCAACCCTTGGGTTAAACCCCAGGTTAAACATAGTTTAGACATAAGACGGTCAAGTCCGGACCGTTTCTGGGAGACGCGGTCATGCCAGGACCGTTTCTAGATAGTAGCGGTCATGAAAGGACCGTTTCTAGACTGAGTCGATGCCAGAATAGGGAAAGAGTCGACATAACATAATTTTGGACAGACGCGGTCACGGGCTGGCCGCTATTGGACATTAGCGGTCGTCTGATGAGTGCCTCTAGCCAGAACTCAAAAAACCAACGGTATGATATGTGCATTCTACTTTATTGGGCTTTGAGGGTACAACTAGCTTGGCGTCCTAGTGGGAATCCTAGGCTCGCAGAGACTGACGGTGGCCTTGAAACAAGATCACCTAGTCCGGTGGAAAGAATATCCAACGGAGAGAATCACAAGTCCAAGAGGTGTGCCTACAAGTGCAAAGTGTAACTAATGACATCGTATCGGAATTCATGCCATGCACTTAAGAAAAGACTATAGATGAGAGGGGATCGTGGTAAACAACGATCAAATCATCCCTAAACACGTCCATGAATCGCATGAAAACATGATCATTAATACAAGAGTATATGTTTTGACATGAAAGTAGCATAAGTTTAAAATAGGTTTAAAACGCATAAGGAACATGAAATCTATTAAGATGGATAGTTAATATTACCAAATTTATGAATACAGTATCATAAATAGGAATAAAACCTAATTACCTAGACTTAACATATGTTTAATAGGACTGTTCTGCAACCTGTTTCGGGTTAACAATATGCATGACACAGAAATGAAGAAGCGGTCTCGGGAGGACCGTTTCTAACAGTAGCGGTTCTACTGGGACCGCTTGAAGAGGTTTAGCGGTCGCTGGCAGACCGTTTCTATTCTGTCAGCCAGACGAGTAAAATAGAGCAATAAAAGCCTATTCTAGGGCAAACTATGCATGGAAACTCTTGTAAACATGAAGGTAAGTCATGATAGAAGAAAAGTGATGCATGGAGATGCATAGGTTTGCGTGAATTAACTCAAATGATCATATTTTTCCCTTAAGGGCCAGACGCATGTATGCAAAAATAATTTGAATGCGCGGTGATAATAAAACATCAAATACTCCTTGTAGGAAGCATGAAGTTACACACAACTATAGAGCTTTTACTCTTAACATGTTGTTTTTGCCATCCATGAGATAACATACGTACCTTTGGGTTGGGCTTGGAACTCCGAATTTCTAACTGGAAGAAGACCCTAGTTTCTGCACGTCCAGTGCTAAACCAGCAACTTCTCGCCCTTCTATCTCCTGATCTTCTTGACCTAAATCCATAAAATTTGGAGGGTAGGTAGAAGATAGAAAGGGGAACAAGAAGTTCTAAAGACACAACTCGAACTAACCTCGTTTAGGGCTTCTAATCTCCTGATCTTCACTAGACCGATGCACTGTTTCCTATGTAGCCTACAACGAACCAGAGACTTGCAGACGTTCTAACTCTTCAACGGCTTGGTCTTCTAGCACGAAAATTTGAGAGGAGTTAGATAAAATTAAGGAGAACATAAGTTTCTAAAGGACTAACCAGAAAAAATGCCTCCTTACCATTGAACTTCGCGAGCCCAAGTAAGGGTTCGCGCAGGTCAAACTTAACCCTATTTATAGAGTTGGCCAAGGGTTTGGGAGATTAGATCGAACTTAGAGTCCTAGATTGGGGTAGAATCGATCTCTAGAGAGTTCTAGAGAGCCTTCTATATCAGATAGCTTCGATCCAAGGTGATTAAGTTGCCAAAGATCTAAACTTTTCGCGTTTCTATAGGGCCTGTTCACGGAAGCTAGTAGCGGTCAAGTGAGGACCGCTATTAGGATGTAGCGGTTGTGCGATAGACCACTTTTAGGCATTAATTCCAAAAATTTCAAAATTTCAAATTTATCAACTATTTGTCCCTTATTTGTCCTATTTATCCCCTTTTTAATTCCCATTACGTTTCTATAATTGGACTTGGGCCTAAACGGTCAGGTTTTAAGTCTTTTACGCCTATTTAGGTAGATTTAAACCTAACATAATATATGGACCTTTAAATAATTATTAAATAGGCCTATTCTCATTAAATAACCCATTATGTCAAACTTGACTTAAATAATTATATTTAAATTCAAAAAATTCCTAGAAATTTAGAAGAATTTTAGGGGTACACGTAGGTGGTGCGAATGAGGGACGAGTGAGCGGGGCCTGTAAGTGCAGTCCCATTTAAAATTGTTGTATGTGTCTTTTTTATTTTTTATTTTTATTCATGCAAGCATGCAGGCATTCATTAATAGTAGGTATAATATAAATATATATAGGATAGCTCCCCTCCATCGGGGATAGGATAAGAACAACGCCCATGATCCATGGATGGAGTGCGGCTCACGAAGCATAACTAAGGGAGATGTGCATTCGTAGAGAGGGCACCACATAGAATATGTGCATAGCCTAAATCACAATCCACACCCAAGATTATTTCTCCGTGATGTGATAGTGTGAGTATATGAGTAGCGAACCCTAGATATAGGGATATGCAGACGTTCTATGTAACACTAGAGGATTACTCTAATGTCTACATGTACATTTGGGGTTCTCGACTTTAAGTAGCTTCGCACAACCCTCTTATTTATTCTAAATCCCGAACTTCACCGTTCGACACGAGTCTCCTCATGTGTCTCAATGGGGATACCTGAATATTAGGATTCATCCTTTATTATGATTTTATTGCGGGGTTTGATTCACCGAGCCACGCGAGTCTCCTCATTTGTCTCAGTGGGGATTCCCGGTATCTTGGATCCGCATCCCATTATAGCGATTTTATTATGGAGTTTGCTTCACCATGTCGCACGAGTTTCCTCATTTATTTTCGTGGGGATTCCCGGCTTCCTGGATTCGCATTCCACTTATCATCATCATTCATTCATCATTTTTTTATATTTTTAATAAAAAAGGGAGTGGATAGCTTTTTCTTCACGATCGCCCTTCGTGCGAGTATAGAAATTCGAGCACCCATTAAGTGTTAGGGATAATTTCTGACGTCCCTATGGCTAAGGGCCATTCCTCACATTGTGTGTAGAGTGTGGGAGTTTCGTTTGGGTGTATTTTAGGAGCCACGCTAGCAACATAGCTATGACTCTTCTCCTTGACGGATGCACTCACCAAAAATTAAATTTTCATTCCTTAGTATATGCTGTGGCACAAACATATCTAGAATCAGGGCGACATTATTTAGTCAAGGAAGCACGGCCCTAGAAGATTTGAAGGAGGTGGATTAAACTATATTGTAGGTAAGCATGCAAGCAGGAGAAGCAAGCATTCGGAATCAAAAGCATGCAGAAGAGAATATACATATATATATATATATATAGGTATATATGTATATATCATTATTATACCCGCGATGCGAATACTTGCAAGTTAGTCATTTGAGGGTATATAAAAAAATTACTACCAAAGTAAGGGGAAAAGGGTTTATGCACTGTGGTGAGTCCTGGTGGGACGAAAGGGTTGGTGTTAGCCAACGGGGGTCATTTTATTTAGACGGTAAGTCTGGGTCATAGATGAGATGACGGGTCTTGACAAGATGTCTTAACCGGAAGCAAACAGTGGGTTTTGATGGGAGGTCTAGCCCGAAAGCAGGAGAGCGAGCTCTGCCAAACAGAAGGGTAGCGGGCTAAATTTTGGAGAGTAGGCTGTGTAAGCCAAAGGATAGGGGGATAGCAGGCTTCGAGGGGAAGCCTAAGTCAATGAGTTATACCGATTATTACGATGGGACATGATAGTAATTATTGAGATAGGCCTAAGCCAAAGGGTAGCAAGACAGTGGGCTTTGATGAAAAGTCTAAGCTGAGAGATATGAGGATAGCGGGCTTCGACGATGTGTCTAAGCCGAGAGATAGCGAGATAGCAGGCTTTGGCTAGAGGGTAGCAAGATAGTGGGCTTCGACGATATGTCTAAGCCGAAGAGCAGCGGGTCTTAACCGAAGGTTTAAGCCAAAAGGTAGTACGAACATGGGCTGTGAAAGCCGGAAGGTAGTAATAAAGTGGGCCGAAAAAGCCGAAAGATAGCAGGATAGCATGCTACAAGAGCCAGAAAATAGCAGGATAGTAGGCTATAAGAGCTAGAAGGTAACAGAGTAGTAGACTGTGAAAGCCAGAGAAAGCCGGACAGCAGCCTACAAGAGCTAGAGATAACGGCATAGCAGGCCACAAGAGCCAAGATAGCAGACTGTAAATCCAGAGAGGGTAGCGAGATAGCTGGTTATAAAAGCCCGAATAGCAGGCTCCAGGAGCCAGGATATCAAGATAATAGGCTGCAAAAGCCAGGGCATAGCGAGATAGCAAGTTATAAAAGCCAGGATAGCAGAATAGCAGGTTATAAAAGCCAGAAAATAGTGGTAAAAGTAGGCTGTAAAAACCCAGGAGGTAACGGGATAGCAGGCTATGAGAGCTAGAGATAGCAGACTAAGCTAGAGATAGCAGGCTACAAGAGCCAAAAATAGCAGAACAGTAGGCTACGAGAGCTAGAGTTAGCAAGCTAAGCCAGAGATAGCGGAATAGCAGGCTACAAGAGCCAGAAATGGTAGAATAGCAGGCTACGAAAGCCATAGACAGTGAGATAGTAGACTACGAGAGCCAGGAAAAGCAGGCTAAGCTTAGAGATAGCAGGCTACAAGAGCCAAAGTTAGCAGGCTAAGCTAGAGATAGCAGGCTACAAGAGCCAGAAATAGCATGCTACAATGAGCCAGAAATAGCGGGATAGCAGGCTACAAGAGCTAGAGATAGTGCAGTAGCAGACTACAATAGCCAAAATTAGTAGAGTAGCAGACTACAAGAGCCAGAGTTAGCAGGCTAAGCCAGAGATAGCAAGCTACAAGAGCCAGAAATAGCAGGCTACAAGAGACAGAATTAGTGGAGTAGGAGACTACAAGAGCCAGAAATAGTGGAGTAGCAGAGTACAAGAGCCAAAGTTAGCAGGCTAAGCCAGGGATAATAGGCTACAAGAGCCAGAAATAGCAGGCTACAAGAGCTAGAAATAGGGAGATTGCGAGTTACAAGAGCCAGAAACAGTGAAGTAGCGGGCTGCAAGAGCCAGAATATAGCAAAGAAGCGGACTATATAAAAGTCAGTGAATAGCAGGGAGGCGGGCTATAAAGCCGAAAGATAGCAGGGATAGCAGGTTGCGAAAGCCAGAGGGGAGCGGGCCTTGACCAAAGGTCTAAGCCGAAGTATAGCATGACTGAAGATTGTGATATCGGGCTTTAGCCGGAATGGTTAAGCGGAAAGATAGGATAGCTGAAGAATTGTGAAAGTGGGCTTCAGCCGAAAGGGCTAGGTCAATAGACAAGATTATTGAGATATAAGAAAGCGGGTTTTGGCCAGCATAGCAAAACCAAAAGATAGGATAGTTGAAAAATGAATGGTAGCGGGCTTTGGCCGAAATGGCGAAGCTGGAAGATAGGATAGTAGCGAGGTGCGATAGTTGGCTTTGCCCAGCCAAAATTAAGGGGAAGTGGGCTTCTACGACGAGGTCAGGAAAGCGGGCTTCGACGAAAAGGTCTAAGCCAATGAGTTGTATTGGTTATCGCGGTGGGACGGATGGGTTGGTCCCGATAGCGGGCTTTGGACGGAATGGCTAAGTCAAAAGGTAGAGTAGCTGAAAACATACGATAGCGGACTTTACCCGGAATGGCTAAGCAGGGAAAATAAGATAGCTGAAAATTGCTATAGTGGCTTTGGCCGGAATGGCTAAGCCGGAAGATGGAATAGTTGAAAATGCATGGTAGCTAGCTTTAGTCGAAATGGCTAAGCCAAGAGGTAGAGTAGCCACAAGACATGAGGTAGCAGGCTTCGGCCAGAATAGCTAAGCCGGATTATGGAATGGCTAAGGTAGCGAGCTTTGGCCAAAATGGCTAAGCCAGAAGGTAAAATAGTCAAAAATTGTGCCAGCGGCCTCAGCCGAAGGATAGGATAGCTGTACATATATGGTAGCAGGCTTCAGCCGAGATGGCTAAGCTGATGATAAGATAGCTGAAATACTTGAAAGGATGTTGAGTTTGTGGACAAGGATAGCTAGCTTTGGATGGACGTCAAGGCCAGAAGATAGGATAGCGGATCTTGGTAAGATGTCGGGCTCGGAAGCAATATGGGATAGATGTTGACTCGACGGACTACCGAAGTCAACCAACCTGGCTCAGACGGGCGGTCTGGGCCAAGAGCAGAATATAGACGTTGATCCGACGAGATGTCGGAGACAACAAAACTCACTTAGATGGCAGGTCCAGGGCAAGGGCATAATCTAGACGTCAACCCGACGATATGTAAGAGTCAACAAAACCTTGCTCAGATGGCAGGTCCGGAGCCAAGGGCAGAATATAGATGTAGATGTCGACCTGATAGTACATCGAGATCAATCAACCTGGCAGAGATGTGGGGTCTAGACCAGGGCAGAATATAGCTGTTGACTCACCAGAATACCGAAGTCAACCAACTTGGCGAAGACATGAGGTCTGGGTCAAGGGGGCATGTAGGTGTTGACCTGATAGAATATCGAGGTCAACTAACCTGGCATATACATGAGATTTAAACCAGGGTAGAATATGGATGTCGATCCAACAAGATATCAGATTCAACAAACCTTGCCCAGACTGGAGGTCTGAGCAAGGCCAGGATATGTAAATAGGTGTTGACTCGACAGAATGCCGAAATCAACCGGCTCGGCGAAGACGTGGGGACTAGGCCAAGGGTAGAATATGGTTGTTGACTCGACAGAATGTCGAAGTCAACCAACTTGACGAAGACCTGAGGTCTAAGCCAAGGGAGGGATATAACTGGCTGGCGAGGGCCAAGATTGGTACCCTCCAAAAGTGGTCCGCTTCTATTGTTAACCCCCATTCTTTGTATGTGTCACTGCCTCCTGCTACAGACCAGCCCATAGTGCGGGCTGTGTTGTCCGGTGGGACTATTAATGGACTTAACTATTTTGTTATAGCGCCGATGGGACTAGGGATTAACATCTGAGAGCTCGGCCAAGACGGAGCACCTGAAGCCAGAGGGGAAGAGGTTTATGGGCCCAATCCAAGGGTAATACTTGAGGGCTCGGTGGGGATGGGGTGCCTTGAGCCAAGGGAAGAGGCTTATGGGCCCAATCTGGGGGGCAATGTTTAAGAGCTCGGCGAGGACGGAGTACCTCAGGCCAAAAAAAGGGTCTATGGGCCCAATCTGGGGGGCAATGTTTAGAGCTCGGCGAGGGCGGAGTGCCTCAGGCCAAGGGAAAAATGTTTTATGGGCCCCATCCGGCGAGATTAATGGGCAATGTCTAAGGGCTCAGCGAGGGCGGAGTGCCTCAGGCCAAGGAAAGGGTTTATAAGCCTAGTGTGACAAATTTCGTATTTCTTAGTATGTTTGTGTAGCAGCTGTGGCAGAATGCTGAAAGATGGCGAGAATACATCGGCTAGGAACATAGGTTCCCGGCCGAGTGTAGAGGGTTAATTCCGGTGGTACTGATGGGAAGCATCCCGCAAGATGAGAAGTTGGCAAAGCCGGCGAATGTTTATTTGATGACTTGGCAGGAGGATCCATGCTAAGGACGGAAGGGGTACCCCGATGGGGCCCGATCCAAGTTTCAGCTAGGAGGCCCAGTGGCCAATGAAGGCTTCTTAGACTCGGTGACTTTGCAAGCTCGGCTAGTGATAAGTGCTCTTAATTCTATGATAATTCACGTCACACACATCACTTTAAGTGCACACAATTAGACAATTATGCATATTTTAGAGCTAAACTCAACCTCACTTGAATCAAGGCCTTTTATGAAAATTAACTTAATTTATGGATAATTAATGATAACAAGGGGTTGAGGGGCATGAGGATTAATTTTTCATTGCATAATTGTGAGCACTCATGATTTTTTATGCTCAAAGTAACAATTTTCTATGAATTTAATTCAAATAGTGTGTGTGCAGGACACTCTCGGCATTTGCTAGAAGGGCCAAGGGTGAATTTGTCATAGAACCAGGGCAAGGGATGCCCTAGGGCGCAACACCCTTTCCCTCCTCTTGTTGACAAAGTCAAAACAAGCTGTCATGCCTTATTTGTGTGAAGGGAGAAATAAGAAAGAATATTTATGAAATTATCTTGTGGAGAAATTATTGGAGAGAAATCAGGAGGATCCTTGTCCAATTAGGAAACTAGCCCAAGGAAGCACTGTGCACTATAAATACCTGCCCAAGAGCAACCGACCGGAGATCTTAGCCTAATTTCATGCCTTTCTATTCTTCTTTTCCTTTTTCTCTCTTCATCAAAGTTGTTCGATTTTTAAAGTTCTCCAAGTTCTTCTTTTTTCTCTCTAGCTAGTTTTGCTTAGTTTTTAAGTTATACTTTAATCTTCAAAGCTCAGATTTTCACATTTTTTACTATTCATCTCTCTGTTCATCTCTAGTTTTCTCCCTCCTCTGCACGTTTTCTCCCTCTGCTCTCTTCACGAAATTTTTTCCTCTCTTCCCGATCTTCAACTTTATCTTCTTCCTCATCTTTAGTTCTTATTTGTTTTGAAGTTATTCAATTTTTCTTAGGCTCTATTTTTCATATGTTTTTACAGTAGTTTTCTTCTTCTCTTCTTCTATCTTCCCCTCCTCTATATTCTTCTCACATCCCCAAGGCGGATCCTCTACTTCGGTGCTCCAAAAGTGGCATCTATCTCCATGGCGGGGCGAACATCTCAAAGGCTCAGCATGGAGATTGGGTGGCACTATTCTTCACTCTCTTGGCCCCTTTCTTCCCTTGCTCTTTTATTTTTATGTAATTTATAATTTTATTTTTCATAGAGTTGTAATCTTTCTTCTTAACAATAAAAATCAAATCTTTGCAATTGAGTTCTTCTATTCCTCTCTCCACTCCCTCCAAAATTCTATTCTCAACCTTCTCATATTCTTTAAATAGTTTATTTTCATGCAATCTTATTTTCCTTTTCATAAAACTCACTCAAATTCGATTTTCTCAAATATAAGGATTTTACACCTTGTGTTAATTGAAAATATTCCTCTTCGTGTGATCGACCCGTTCTTACCACTCTACTTAGTTTTTAAATCTTTTTAGCAAGAAGTGCGATAATTTTTAAAATAATGGCATGACATTTTAAACGATGCGTGTTAGTGCGCATCAATTTTTGGCGCCGTTACTGGAGAATAATAATACACACTAGCTTTTATTTTTCTTAGGCTCTATTTTTCATATGTTTTTACAGTAGTTTTCTTCTTCTCTTCTTCTATCTTCCCCTCCTCTACATTCTTCTCACATCCCCAAGGTAGATCTTCTACTTCGGTGCTCCAAAAGCGACGTCTATCTCCACAGTGGGGCGAACATCTCAAAGACTCGACACGGCGATTAGGCGGCGCTATTCTTCACTCTCTTGGCCCCTTTCTTCCCTTGCTCTTTTATTTTTATGCAATTTGTAATTTTATTTTTCATAGAGTTGTAATCTTTCTTCTTAGCAATAAAAATCAAATCTTTGTAATTGAGTTCTTCTATTCCTCTCTCCACTCTCTCCAAAATTATGTTCTCAACCTTCTCATATTCTTTTAATAGTTTATTTTCATGCAAGCTTATTTTCCTTTTCATAAAACTCACTCAAATTCGATTTTCTCAGTATAAGGATTTTCCAACTTGTGTTAATTGAAAATATTCCTCTCCGTGGGATCGACCCGTTCTTACCACTCTACTTGGTTTTTAAATCTTTTTAGTGAGTGAGTGCGGTAATTTTCAAAATTATGACACGGCATTTTAAACGACGAGTGTTAGTGCGCATCAATTTTTGATGCCATTGTCGGGGAGGAAATGATTTTTGATAGTTAAAAATTCTTGTGTTTGATGTGTATATTTGTATACTAATTTTTCTCTTTTTATTTTGTAGGAAAAAGAAAAAAATCAGAAAATTATAAAAAATTCAGACCTAAAATTTATAGGAAATAAACTGTTGCAGAAAATAGGAAGCGTCGTTGAAGGTCTATATCTGTCACTGAAGTAGGAAGCAGAAAATCTGAAAATCTTAGAAATTGAAGCGTCGCTAAAGGTCAATAAACGTAGGAACATGTCTTATTTTGCCAATTCTTAGAAAAACCAGAAAAATTTCTGAAAAAACTAATAAAATTAAAAAACTAGAAAACACAAAAAGCATGAATCTAGACTTTATTTTTTAGCAGATTTACATATTGTTTGGTATTTTTAATTGCTAGTTGTCCTTTTTTCACATTTCTTTGAAGAAATTAGAAAAAACAGACAAAAAATCTCTGAAAAAAAATTAAAAATTGGAAAACAGGAAAAAAACTTTTTCATCATCATCATGATATCATGTTTGCATCTCTCACATGCATAGTTGTATTTAGTTCACTTTTTATTTATTTATTTACATCTTTGAAAAAAAACCTTTCTCTTCTTCTCTCTTTCCCCTTGTTAAGGGTAATTTCGGCACACCCCTCTTGGAATTGGAAGGACCCTCCATTGAGCACTCCGTCTCTTTCGACCAGAATCTCCTTTTCTAAGACCTCCATAAATCCCCGCACCTGTGGATTCTCTTACGGATGCCGGGGAGGTTGTACCAAGAAGCACCCCGAAGTTAGTTTGCCTTTAGAAGGTAAAAAATAAAGTAAAAAAATCATCATGTTGCATGCATTATTCATATAGTTGTTAATTGATTGCATTGCTTCAAAAATAAAAAAAAAATAAAAAAGAATGGGTGAGAAAACTCCAATCTTTGAGTGGGCTCATAAATTCAATAAGGTGGACTTGTTGGTCCATTTTTCCTAATGCAATCTTGGGCTATGAATCCAAATTCTTTCATGCCACCTTTCTCTCGTCTATGGGCCAAGACGGCCCATTATGGTCCAACTCAACGTTCCTCATTCACCCACAATGGCCCGACCCACTACGAAAGCCCATACTCTTGATCGGCCTACAATGAAAGCGCATCACTGATGGGGGCCCAGTTCCATTCCTTTAATCAAGATCATATCCAATCCACCCAATTCTTTCATGGGCCCTATAATTCATCTTACACCCAAGAACAAGCCCAAAATGCTCCAGGACTCTCCACCCCTTCTTATGATTTTTATTGGGGAGGACAACATAATAGTTCTTGGGATTCTTATCAAGGCCCAGCCCAAAATCCCCTCGATCAATTCTTTCAAAACTGGGCTCCATCTTCAACTAGCTTTCATGATCACGCCCACTATGGAGGATAGCCCACATCCTCTCCCCTACCTCATTATTCAACTTCTTATCCTTCGAACTCTGCTTCTCAGTCTACACATCTATCTCCTCCACGCCAAACTCTCAATCAGGAAGAGAGATTAAATCAATTTCATCAATGTCATCAATTCATCATGACCCAAATTCAATCCAACCAAGCCCGACTAGATCAACTTGCTGAAACCATCAAGGGCATGGAATTGGATCAATTGCCTAGCTACTCCAATGCCAATTCTGATTACTAACTTCCACAATTTGACAATACTGAAAGCTTTTATGAACAACCCATGGTTTCCCATGAACACAATACTCAAATCACTCTCGATTTAGATCATGTGGATAATATGGGGAATTCTTATCAGGAAGTTTTAAAGGGAGCTAGCTATAGTTATGATGATGACCAAAAGGGCGAGTTTGAGGAGCTTGAGTTTAGTTGCCCTTATGAGGAGAGTTCTAGAGAAGTTGATGATCTCAAGTTGGGGGGTGAAGAAGAAGGAAATAGTGTGCAAGACCATGATCAAATCCCTTTCACTTTACTTCTTGAATTTGAAGAGACCTTGATCCAAGGGAAGGATAAGGAGGATGTGCGAATAGAGGATGAATTGAGTGGAGTCATGAATAATCTCTCTTGGGTAAAGGAAGAGGCGAGTACTCGTCATGACTTTCATCTCGATTGGGAACCTTTTAATCAAGGGGAGGGCATTGATCTTTTACCTCTTCATGATCTCGACGAATCTAATCTTGTTGACGATATTCTTCAATACGCCGATTTATTTGATTCTATTGAGTCTCACGAGTATTGTGTTGAGGAGCATACTTCTTTCACTCTTCATATTGATAATCTCCTTGACACTAATCAATTTATGGGAGCCCCTCACCCTCCGATCTATTCTCACCTCACAAATATTCAAGTAATTCCTAAAATTGAGGTTGTAGAAAATTTTTTCGAAGATAATAAGGTCGGCATTCATGTTTTTAACACTTTTAAAAACCTTAAGTTTGAAGAGGAATATTTTATAATTGATGATATGATAATTCCTCTTTCATTTTCTGACCGGGATGTTGAGTTATGGTTTTGATGATTGTTGTGATTATTAAGTTATGGTTTTGATGATAACTAAACTTAATGTGTGATTAAGTGATGATAACTAAACTTGTGGTTGATTGCTCATGCTCCTGTTATCTCTGTATGTTTGAGATGGCAAATGGCAACAGTTACATGGTCTTAATGCTTGGTTTATATATGTTGGTTCTACAAGAGATTTCAAGCCTTTATATGTTTGAACATATGGACTTGAGCTTTGAAATCCTGATCAAATAGTTTGAAACTTGTTTGGTTGATTTTTACGCATACCATACATGCATTTGTCAAAGCAACAAGTGTTCCAATCTTATATGTGAAATTGGGTCTCAATGTAAATCACTTCTTGAACTCTAATACATATTTCACATATCATTTTGAGCTTGCATTATGTTGAAACAACTCATGAGAAACTTGCTTAAAAATTAGAATAATGATACTTATATCTTGCTCAAACGGTTTACAATAAGCTCTTGTTAATTGATTGAAACTGCCAAATGACCAAAGGGGTTTCATACATGTACTTCATGCAATTACCACATGAATTATTGATCAAAGTTCTAATCCTTTTTTCTATGGTTTTGTAGGTCAAAACACTCAACATATATTCCCCAAGATGAAAGGAGTTTGAAGCCTCATACTTAAATGAGTTGCAATGGAGTTCGGGGGTGAAACCTAAAAGTCTGAAGTTTACTGTAGATGTAGGTCGACCGCCAGCAGCGGTTGACAGCCCCAGGTCGACCGAAAATGCCAGGGATCATATTTCTACAGGATTCTCAGTAGCGGTCGACCGCCAGCTTCCACAGGTCGACCGCCAGTCCCGAGCCAACATATGTTGACTTTGTTTTCCACTTCGAGAAGAGCCATTCTCCATGGATTTCTTTAATCCTAAAGTCACCCAATCACCCAAAAAATGTGGATCTGGTCTGGGGGTTGTCCATGGACCATTCAAGGGCTATAAAACATCTCATTGGAGCCATAAACCCTATCTATCCAAGAGGGCTTCAAGGGAGATCAAGAGGGTGCTGTCCAAGGAGGAAGAAGAGAGTACTGTAGCTCCGTGAACAGTACTTCGTGCAGCAAGTTCTTCATCTATCTCCAACCCATTCAAGGTACTTCTTAAGCCAACAAGCATCTATGAAGTGAAGAATCAAGCAACCAACAAAGAGAGATCAAGGGTGAGGCTATCAAGAAGCAAGCAAGGATTTCAAGAAGAGATAAAAGGAAGGTTATCCAAGGGAAGAAGAAGAAGGATGCTACAAGGAAGAAGGATCCATTCAAGCATCATCTTAAGGTACTCTAGCTCCATTTGAAGTCAGCAGTCTCAAAGGAAGAGAACAAGCTCACAAGCATCAAGAAGATACATGGATTTATCCAAGGAAGAAGGAAGGGTACTGTAGCCGTGAACAGTACTCCGTGTAAGAAGATCTACATCAAATACAAGGCCATTCAAGCTGAGTCTCAAGCTATTCAAGTGAAGAAGGAATCAACGCGAACATCCAGAGCACACACTCAGGGGGAGCCTAAATCAGGAGCTTTCTAAACTGTAGTTTATTCATGTTTATGTTTTGTGCTTTATAGTTTTAGATTTGTGTTTCTAATAAACTGCAAACTCGTGTGTGTGTGGATCGTTGTTGGATCCGTGGTCGTGTGTGTGTGTGTTGTACTTGATTTGTGTGTGCATAGGTCTTCTTAGATCTACGTGTGTGTGTGGATTTATCCAGATCGTAGTGTTTATGTGTGTGGAGTGCTGCACTTGTCGCAGCGTGTGTGTCTTGTTGATCCGCTTGTTAAATTGTGTTGGAGACTTCATCTCCGTGTGTGTGTGTGTGTGTGTGTGTGTGTGTGTGTGTTTTGGGGCGTGTCCCCGTGTGTGTGGGCAGACGCCGTCCTGCGTGTGTGGTTGGAGCGTCGTCTCCGTTTGGGGATTTATCCCCGAGTGAAGCCTCACCGGGTTTGGTGAGGGGTGGACGTAGGATTGCCGTCGTTGCATCCGAACCACCTTAAAACTGTTGTGCACTATAGTTTAATTTATGTGTTTTGGTCCTTTTCTTCTACCTCCATTCTAAGTGAGTGTATTTGTTAATTATTGTTGCGGATTTATCTACGTATATGTTGCATAATCTATCTCATTATCGTACATAGTTTGATAAATCCGATTTATGATCATATAGTTTTGAATCTCTTAACTAGCATTATATCACATGTTTCAAAAAGGCCAAAAGTTTTCGTAAAATTGGTAAACACCCAATTCACCCCCCTCTTGGGTGTCATTGATCGCGGGACTACAATTGGTATCAGAGCCAAGGCTCTAATTTCATAGATCTAACGATCTAGAGTGATCCAGATCAATGACTACCATGATGTACACCTTAAACTCTCCACTCGTGTTTGATGGTTGTAATTTCGATGTGTGGTTAGGAAGGATGTGTAGTCTAGTCAATTCATACGACCCTAAGCTATGGAAGTTTATCTCAGGTCCTTATGAATTGCCTAAAGACAAAAATGTCTGGACTGCAAATCAAAAGTTTAAACATGATCAAAATTGTTTAGTCTTAAAGTTATTTACGACTACAGTAAATTCTAATTACTTTCCCTTTGTCTCCCATCCGCGAAGGACATTTTGAATGGATTAGCAGACTTCAAGGAAGAGCATGAGGACGAATGTCTTGTTGCAGGTATGAGTGATCAAGGGAGTGATCATCAAATTGAATCAAGCTCCAAGGTAAATTCTGATTCTGATAATGAAGATGAAGTTAGCTATGAAGATTTGTTGATTGCATATGATGATCTTGCTGAAAAATATAAGAAGTTAAAATCTGAAAACAAAAAATTAAAAAAGGATACCGAACAAAATAAGTGTAATTCCTCTTGTAAAAAATGCTTGCATCTAGAGGAAATGATTGAGGCTCATGTGTTTGACATTGAATTTCACAAAGATCAAATATGTTCCTTAAGAAATGAAAACAAGGAAATGACTGCAAAACTTAATTCAATGGCTGATGATCAAACCTTGATAAATGAACTGATTCATGATGAAAAGCTTGTTAAAGAAAATGAGAAACTGAAGGAATTGAATAGGACCATTTCTGAAAGATTGCTTGTTTTTGAAAAAGAAAAATCTATGAATATTGATGAATCTGAAAAAGTACATGCTTTGTTGCAAGAAATTGAAAGTCATAAAACAATCAATGCTACTTTACATGAACAAGTCAATTCGTGTGAAAATAAGATTGTTTCCTATGAATGGCACATTTCATCTCTTGAAAAAGAAATCTCAGGCTTGAATGCTTCATTGTCGAGATTTGTGGATGGTCAAGGAAATTTGGACAAATTGTTGGGGATGAAAGTAAACTTTCAAAGAGAAGGACTGAGGTTTAATCTGTGAACAAGAAAAAATTTGAAAGCAAGTTATACACTTCATTTGTTCATAGCACATGTACACCCAGCACCTCTAAATCTAACTCCTAGCAACCTATTGTGCCAAGAACTCAAGCTAATCTAAAAAACAGTGTGAATGTTCAAAATGTGTATGCTAAAAACTTTCATGTGAAATCCCATGCATCCAACAAAAGAAACATGTCTTATCTTTACTGTGAAAAACTTGGACACCTGATGCATGATTGTTTCACTATGAAGAATGATGACTTGAGAGCATGTAGAAACCAAGCTGTTTTGAAAAATATAAAGAGAGCTTTCACCACAAAATCTTCCATGCATTACAATCATTGTGGTAAAAAGGGGTCATACAACTTCACATTGCTGGTTATTGTTGAAGAGAAAGAACTCCTACTCAACACATCATGCTCACACACACAAATCATAGAACCCATGAGAAGAAAGAATATGATGCCACGTGCCTTCTACCATCACTTTAGCAAATCTGGGAATGTTAAGCATGATTATTTTCTAAAGAAAAATGATGATTTGAATGTTGTCAAAAATTGGAAATCACATGCCCATGTTGCTGCTAACCCACAAGGACCTAAGATGGTTTGGGTACCTAAGAATGCCAAATGAGAAATTTATTTTGCAGGTGTGCCATGTGAATGTAAAATATGAAATCTGTTTTCGTCAAGAAGGTAAGGCACACGAGTCAAGTGGCATAAGTCAGGTTCAAAGAAAAATCAAAAACTGAATTTGAAGATCAGATTATACTCCCAAATCTAAATGATGATGGGCTAGTCATGGCCAAGCTTGAGTAAATGAAAGGAATACCTTGCAAGGATAAAAATGATGAGAACCCTCTCAAATTGCTACAAGAAGATGGGATACTTTATGTAGAACAACCTCTAGGATCGACTCAAGTATAAGGTGGTGAAAGTCTTTGTACGTGCTAAAGCAAGTACCTAAGGCACGGTATGAAAAGCCCGCATCTTTTGATTGAGAACAGGTTCAATAGGTAAGGTTGATCAAACACCTCTCACAAGGTAAATCAGGTAAAAGATATTTTAGTGGTTCAAGCATACGTGGATGATATCATTTCTGAGCTACTAATAATGCCTTTTGTGAATATTTTGCAGGGATTGTGCAAGAAGATTTTAAAATACACTCAATGAGTAAATTGAATTTTATTCTTCTTTTGGATTACAGGTGGAAGGCTTGGAAGAAAATAGATTCTCAAGACAAAGGTAGGAAAGTAAAAGTTGAAATATCAACCTTCGTGAGGTTGGTGATTTTAGTGATTGAAGGCTTCCAATTTTATCTCATGAACTAAGGTAATTCAACCTTATCAATTCATGCAATGGCCGTCTTTGTCACTTGGTGACACTCTCAAGTGACATGTATTGATTCTAAAAACTTGAATTATCATTTACTAGCATGTTGTGATGAATGTACCTAATTGACTGAATCAAATTAAAAATCTTGAAAGATGTGTATGAAGTGGTTGCATACTATATATTCTCAATATGAATTGCATGATCACACTTGAATTGAATTACATATCTGGTATATCAAATGGCGTCTATGGAAGAGTGGATCGTGTCCACTTGGAAGCATTCCCTATGCGTGAGCTGGGTCTTCGGACTAAAATCTCCGCCTCGTACCAGATCTTGACGATTGTGACTGGCTTGTGAATGGTTGATGTGTGAATGAATTCTTGAGCTGAACTATGTAAATTAAAAACATGTCTGTGATTAAATGATTCATACATTTGACTCTGGGATAAATTCTCATTTCAACACTTGTGAATGACCTTTGAAAATCTATTTTTGAAAAATTCTAAAAATTAGGTTGCATTGCTTAATTTTGATCTTTTAAGTACCCTTATCTCATAAAGGTCATGTCATGCAAAAGCTTGTTGACACATTGATAAAATGTGAATGCTCTAATGTGGAACTTATCTCATGGTGTGTAGATCAAGCCATCCTATACTACATTTACATCTTGCATCACATGCTCATCTAGGCATAGGTTGCACGCATTAGAATGAATTCATGCATTAGCTGAAGTTAGTTCGTTCATTTGGTATCAGAAGTTTTGCACCACATTACATTCTATCTTGGCATGTTCCATTTCATTACTATATGATCAAGTTGCATTGCATCGGAACTCATGCATTAGTCTCACTTTGTTCATTCAGTTAGCATCCATTTAATTGGTATCAAATTGTCCATTCAATTGGTATCAAATTGACATCACATTGCTCGCATGCATGTCATAGTGCATTTACATAAACTCCCAATGTATGCTTGTATGCTATTATATGCTATTCAACCCCATCCTTTGGCACTTCTATGACCTTATATCTTCTTGATAAATAATGTTGCAGTTGAGTCATTTTTGGAGTGTCTCATGTCGTACACTCTGGGGGAGTTCATATCTCATAAGTGTATCTATTTAGGGGGAGTTGCACTGTTATGTATTCATGATATTTTCGGTATACATGCTGAATCAAATTCACACACTTTATGCACAAAATGTGAAAATGAGTGTTAAAGATAAGGATATATGAATTTCTTTTCAACACTCTTGAGATATTAAACTTACTGCATGTATGATGAAGAGACAGTTGAGGAAAAAGCTGCCTACCCATCTTTGTTGAAAAATCTGAGATGAAAATAAAAGATAGAGCAATGCTTGGTCTCACTGAGTAACCTGGGCACATGTCACCTGATACGTGATGTGGTTCATATCTGAAAAGTGTTGACTAGTATCTCTATTCAAAATGAGGTGAAATGGTTCAGTATTCTGAGTAACCGGAGATTCTGGCATGAGCTCCATGCGTCTACTCGCGTAAAAAGGAATCATTTTGAACCTGATCACTCTTGAAAAATTCTGACTATCATGTGATACTGGTTAAGTTTAAAAAAATGATGGTGAAAACTCATTGTGGTAAAGCGTAGACTCCAATACACTGTTCTCAAAATAAAAGTGCAGTCTATAAAATGTCTCCTTGTGTTGATCTGAAAATCTGAATATCCATATTGTAACTATCGTTTTTCATGTTACTCATTTACACAACTGAAAATTTGATTTAATATGTATTCAGAAAATTGATTGACTGCTTTAGCAATTGCATGAATCTCCTATATGATTGCACAATCTCCCATGTGTTACACATATGCATTCCGGTTAGCATGACTCTCTTGCATCTTTCTTATACCCATTCCCTGTTTATATATGTACGGGGGAGATTGCATGTATGTTTATATGTAAATGTTTGGTTACATTGTGTGCACTTCATGAGTCAGCATTTGTATGTGTTGCATTTCATGCATTTCAAACCAAAATATAAAAATCAGAAATTTTAAAAATCAAAGAAAATCCTTTTGATATGCTCTCCTGCTCTTGTTTGTTGTGAAAATCTGACATGGGATCTAGCTCTTGTATGCTATCATGCTGAACACCTCATCCTGTGAACATCATCCTCCACTGGTTCATATCCTTGAGGCCAATCACCACCTTCAATTGGTATCGATACATGCTTGATTGTAGTTGCTTTGGATGGTTTCATATTGATTTGTGAGAATAATCACCAATTGGTTTCTTCTCATTGGAATCATATTACTTTGTTCATCCATGATTTGCCCTTGCTTCTTCTGATTTGATAAGATAGACTATTGATGTTTCAAAGGGAGATAAGCTTGTTGATATTGCTGATCATGTCACAGGGGAGAAAGATTTACATTATCCCGCTTTTTGATTATGTCAAAGGGGGAGAAAAATTGATGATTGTGTGTGACAAGGGAAGGGGAGAAGAACATATGTGCTATTCTTTTGTAGCCACTCTGGTGTATCATCACTAATACACTCTGGTGTATCATCACTAATAAATTACTCTTCAAGTCTGTCATCATCAATAAGTTTATCATCATCAAAAAGGGGAGATTGTTGAGTTATGGTTTTGATGATTGTTGTGATTATTAAGTTATGATTTTGATGATAACTAAACTTAATGTGTGATTAAGTGATGATAACTAAACTTGTGGTTGATTGCTCATGCTCTTGTTATCTCTGTATGTTTGAGATGGCAAATGGCAACGGTTACATGGTCTTAATGCTTGGTTTATATATGTTGGTTCTACAAGAGGTTTCAAGCCTTTATATGTTTGAACATATAGACTTGAGCTTTGAAATCCTGATCAAATAGTTTGAAACTTGTTTGGTTGATTTTTACTCATACCATACATGCATTTGTCAAAGCAATAAGTGTTCCAATCTTATATGTGAAATTGGGTCTCAATGTAAATCACTTCTTGAACTCTAATACATATTTCACATATCATTTTGAGCTTGCATTATGTTGAAACAACTCATGAGAAACTTTCTTGAAAATTAGAATAATGGTACTTATATCTTGCTCAAACGGTTTACAATAAGCTCTTGTTAATTGATTAAAACTGCCAAATGACCAAAGGGGTTTCATACATGTACTTCATGCAATTACCACATGAATTATTGGTCAAAGTTCTAATCCTTTTTTCTATGGTTTTGTAGGTCAAAACACTCAACATATATTCCCCAAGATCAAAGGAGTTTGAAGCCTCAAACTTAAATGGGTGGCAATGGAGTTCGGGGGTGAAACCTAAAAGTCTGAAGTTTACTGTAGCTGTAGGTCGACCGCTCCAGGTCGACCGAAAATTCCAGGGATCATATTTCTACAGGATTCTCAGTAGCTGTTGACCGCCAGCTTCCACAGGTCGACCGCCAGTCCCGAGCCAACATATGTTGACTTTATTTTCCACTTCGAGAAGAGCCATTCTCCATGATTTCTTTAATCCTAAAGTCACCCAATCACCCACAAAATGTGGATCTGGTCTGGGGGTTGTCCATGGACCATTCAAGGGCCATAAAACATCTCATTGGAGCCATAAACCCTATCTATCCAAGAGGGCTTCAAGGGAGATCAAGAGGGTGCTGTCCAAGGAGGAAGAAGAGAGTAATGTAGCTCCGTGAACAGTACTTCGTGTAACAAGTTCTTCATCTATCTCCAACCCATTCAAGGTACTTCTTAAGCCAACAAGCATCTATGAAGTGAAGAATTAAGCAACCAACAAAGAGAGATCAAGGGTGAGGCTATCAAGAAGCAAGCAAGGATTTCAAGAAGAGATAAAAGGAAGGTTATCCAAGGGAAGAAGAAGAAGGATGCTACAAGGAAGAAGGAGCCATTCAAGCATCATCTTAAGGTACTCTAGCTCCATTTGAAGTCAGCAGTCTCAAAGGAAGAGAACAAGCTCACAAGCATCAAGAAGATACATGGATTTGTCCAAGGAAGAAGGAAGGGTACTGTAACCGTGAACAGTACTCCGTGTTAAAAATCTACATCAAATATAAGGCCATTCAAGCTGAGTCTCAAGCTATTCAAGTGAAGAAGGAATCAACGTGAACATCCAGAGCACACACTCAGGGGGAGCCTAAATCAGGAGCTTTCTAAACTGTGATTTATTCATGTTTGTGTTTTGTGCTTTATAGTTTTAGATTTGTGTTTCTTATAAACTGCAAACTCGTGTGTGTGTGGATCGTTGTTGGATCCGTGGTCGTGTGTGTGTGTGTCGTACTTGATTCGTGTGTGCATAGGTCTTCTTAGATCTACGTGTGTGTGTGGATTTATCCACATCTTAGTGTTTGTGTGTGTGGAGTGCTGCACTTGTCGCATCGTGTGTGTGTCTTGTTGATCGCTTGTTGGATCGTGTTGGAGACTTCGTCTCCGTGTGTGTGTGTGTGTGTTTTGGGGCATGTCCCCGTGTGTGTGGGCAGGCGTCGTCCTGCGTGTGTGGTTGGAGCGTCGTCTCCGTTTGGGGATTTATCCTCGAGTGAAGCCTCACCGGGTTTGGTGAGGGGTGGACGTAGGATTGCCGTCGTTGCATCCGAACCACCTTAAAACCGTTGTGCACTATGGTTTGATTTGTGTGGTTTGGTCCTTTTCTTCTACCTCCATTCTAAGTGGGTGTATTTGTTAATTGTTGTTACGGATTTATCTACGTATATGTTGCATAATCTATATCATTATCATACATAGTTTGATAAATTCGATTTGTGATCATATAGTTTTGAATCTCTTAACTAGCATTATATCACATGTTTCAAAAAGGCCAAAAGTTTTCGTAAAATTGGTAAACACCCAATTCACCCCCTCTTGGGTGTCATTGATCGCGGGACTACACGGGACAGTCCGTTTGGCCTATTAAACTCATCATGGTATGCAATGACGGCCAAATCAAAAATAATGAATGTTGATTTTTACATGATGCCCACGGAAGAAGAATTGTTAGCATACGTGTTGCACGAAAAAAATCAATCATGCTAACAACCAAGTTATCTTTTGGCCACATACATTTTTTCATGATCTTGTCTTTGCATAGCACGAATAGTGGAACTTGAAAAAAGATGAGATCACGTGGTGGCTCATTCTTAACTCAACTCGTTGGTTATAGAGCTTTCATACTTCTGGCTGAAGACGGAAAACTTAGCGCTTCTGGGAGACAACCCAAGGTTGTTTTTAGTTGATATTTTATTTTAGTATATTTTCAGTTGTCAGGTCAAGTCCAGGAGAAGGAGTCGTTACCATCCATATCAATGTTGGAGACTCGCCCTGCACACCAAGTTGTATCCTTCCATCCCAACCATATTCTCTGTTACAATGTTCTATTACTTTCTACTACATGTGCCATTGAGGACAATGTCATTCAAGTTAGGGGGGAGAGAAATTTTTTATTTCATTTCTTGACGCATATAGTACAACCTGAAAGGAGTTTTTGCATGTCGTCCTGTATTAATCATATTGTCACGCATTATTATGAGCATGAAAATGAAAAGATGAAATCCCCAACTGAGTTTTCTTAATTCATGCTTGAAATTGATAGTGATTCTTGAATAAAAAAGATGAGGACAAGGATGATGAAAAATTTATTCTATCTGGCTATGGAAAATTGATTTAAGAATCTCTTTAAAGTTCATGTGCACTTTAGAAAAAAAAAGAAAAAAATCAATCAATTTGTACGCTAATGAAACAAGCAAGACAAGTCTTCTGCTATTTTGGAATAGTGTCTGATACTCTGCATTTCTTTGATATGAGATCTTTTTGATATAGCTATCTGTCAAAGTTATCCATCAAATAAGTGCAAAAATACATTATTGAAAAAACACCATAAAAATGCCCTTAATCTTAGTAACCGGGCCTATTTCACCTAACACAAACGAAAAATGGACGCTGATCTTAGTAACCAGGGCTGCTTCTCCTAAGATAAGAGTCGAGGTTCGCGTTAAAAAGTGAAGGGATGTGCAGCATCATGTGTGTATTGAAAGAAAATGATGAAAAAAAGAAAAGAAAAGAAAGGTAGGCAAAAGCTATTGTGCTCAATGCTCTGATCTAGGAGGTACAGAGTTGAAGGACACCTATCTAGAATAGCAAATCAGGGATACAATTGTCTATACTGTGGATTTAGTATTACACATGCACAAGTGATATTGAACTTTGGTTTGTATTCTTAATCATGTTCCTAAATTTCCAAACTAAGGCTATTATCCGTTAATGCTTTCGGATTCCTAATCCTTGGTTGATTCTGTGAAGGGAGAGCTGGATATAAAGGTATAAACTTTGCAAACTCTTGTTGGTCCTAAATTTTAATCTACTTGCATTGCTATGGAACTAGCAATGAGTAAGTTGGGGGGTGTGATGAGTGCTCATAATTCTACGACAATTCACGTCACACACATCACTTTAAGTGCACACAATTAGATAATTATGCATATTTTATATCTAAACTCAACCTCACTTGAATCAAGGACTTTTATGCAAATTAACTTAATTTATGGATAATTAATGAAAAACAAGGGGTTGAGGGGCATGCGGATTAATTTCTCATTACATAATTGTGAGCACTCATGAATTTTTATGCGCAAAGTAACAATTTTCTATAAATTTAATTCAAATATTGTTTGTGCAGGACACTCTCGGCATTTGCTAGAAGGGCCAGGGGCGAATTTGTCATAGAACCAGGGCAAGGGATGCCCTAGGGCGTAGCCCTCTTTCCCTCCTCTTGTTGACCAAGTCAAAGCAAGCCGCCATGCCTTATTTGTGTGAAGGGAGAAATAAGAAAGAATATTTATGAAATTATCTTATGGAGAAATTATTGGGGAGAAATTAGAAGGATCCTTGTCCAATTAAGAAACCAGCCGAAGGAAGCCCTGTGCACTATAAATACCCACCTAAGAGTGTAGATGATTTATCTACCTCGCCCCCAAACTAAACAAATATGCATGAAGCATGAAATAGCATGAACAAAGGGGCGATAAGAGATAGAAAACGTACCGTGATTGCCATTAAGGTTGCAGCAACGCCAAGGGGATGAAAAGATGAGAGGAACGACGCCGTGTACCTTGGAAAAGGATGAAGACTTGATCGCGCTTAAGAAACGGGTGCGGGGAATGATGTGGGATCAACCTCCTCATCTTCCAGCTGGCTAGAGGAAGAGGGCCTCACGTTCTCTTGCTCTCCTACAAAACAAAGATCAAACACAAAGGAAAAAACCCTTTAGAAAACTAAAGTGTAGTATCCAATCCTGGAGTGGTAAAATAGGCTTAGAAATTGAGGGAGAATGCACCGGAGGAAGGTTTTTAACCCCTGTGGAAGGGTGGAAATAAAAGGTGTGTGTATTGTGATGATAATGAAACAAAGAGAAGGAGAAAATGCGCAGTACAACTGCGGGAATATGCTATGTAAAACCGTGAAAAATGTTGGTGTAGCAAAAAAATAGGAATTTGTGATGATTTATGAAAAGTAGGAGGAGAGAATTAAGAGTAGAGATAACGAAATCAAACCCAGAGAGATGGAAATGAAAGATAATACTTCCCTCTTCAATCCAGAGTCGAAGATACGAGACGGAGATGCGGCATGGCTTCGCCCCGAATCGAAGAAGAGCCCCCCTTCGTGACCTGTGAACTGGGCATCTATTTTATAGGAGTGCAGGAACCTTAGGGTTCAAATCCGAGGATAAACTCTCAAAATAGAGATATTGTTTGATAAAACTCATGAATAATAGTGGGAATATATCACCAAGGTGGATTAGAATCGATCTGGAGGGATTATCTCGGAGAAAATCAGTCAAACAAGGTCTCCAAGGAGTCCTCGGGCGAAGAAATCGGAGTTTAGGAGGTTCTGGACTCTCTGTTGAGCAAACGGTCTATCGCAAGGCCGCCAGGGGACTAAACGGTCATGGGAGGACCGTAAGGGGAAGACAAACGGTCATGGGGGTGACTGCCAGGCGATAGGAGGCTAGACGGGCAAAATGGGCACAAATTTAGAGGTAGCGGTCTTCCCAAGACCGCTAGTTGAGGATTTAATTTTTTTTATTATTAAAAATGGATGACCGCTACGAGGGGTTTTGGCAGGCTTTCGCGCAACTAAGTTCTGGACGTCCGTTTGAGCTCTGAATTGACCCGAAATGGGCCCGAAAGTTGGGGAATCAAAGATAAAAGCTTCCAAGGCTCAATGGGCTTAAAAAATGATCAAGAAATGGGATTGAGACAGGCTCCAAGAAGGCTCCAAAATAATGATTAATTCAGGGCATCACGGAGGTGAATAAGAGAAATAACTCAACTTATACGCCTAAAACGGGTGTCAACAGATGCCCCTCCTTGATGTCTGCTTTGCAAGGGAATGAGCGAAAGCGACGCAGAGGTGAAATGGAAAGAAGATGGAGCGAAAGCGACAGCGTAAGAAATGGAGATGAAGTAGAGATGAAGCGGAGAGAACTGAAAAGTGGGCATCAAGGCAAAAGACACCCGTCACAACCAACAAGCGACAGGAATTCTCCCGAAAACACTGAACCAACCACCTGGAACGATTGTGAAGGATGAGACATGCCTGGAGAACTAACTAAGGAAAGGAAACACGACCAACCTCATCGGGGACACAATCTATGGACAATGAGGGGATCGAAGAACACAGTTGAAAAGCTGGAAAAGGAGAGTGAAACTGAGATAAAAATCCAGACAGGAATCACGCTGGCCAACCAGACCAAGCGAGCAGATCAGAGAAAACACTCAAATTCAAAGTGGAATGAGGATATCTTATCCAAGAGAATTGAAGTGCAATCAACCATTGTTGTGAAAAAATCTCAAAAGAATCACGAGACACAAATGCTCAAAATGACATGATGCATGCTGGGTTAAAATAAAGAAATCATCAAAACGAATACAAAGAAAGATAAAATAGAAAGTACTCAAGAATAACATTGCTAGACTGAGCAGAACGGGGTCAAGAGTCTTCTTGCAACCACGACGTGCGAGACAGAGCCCACCGTCCCCCACTCGACTCAAACTAACGGCCTATCCAACGATTAACCGTATGCTCCTCGATCATCATCATTTTTGTTAAAGGAGAATATCAGATCCCAGAACACATGGACAACCAGCCAGTCCTTGAGAGGATATAATAGTGTAGATACCATATAATAATGCAACAATGAGTAGGGATAAAGAGCCATACTTGACTTACCTGCCAAGCAAAATGGCATTTTTTTAGATTTTTGAATAAGACAACCATAACAACAAGTGAACAAAGA
The DNA here is from genome assembly GCA_022559845.1 of Amorphophallus konjac. Lineage (NCBI taxonomy): Eukaryota > Viridiplantae > Streptophyta > Magnoliopsida > Alismatales > Araceae > Amorphophallus > Amorphophallus konjac. The sequence goes on from JAHNEJ010003249.1 coordinate 155,529, forward strand.
TGAAAACACAATAAGACAAGAACTGGCCAACGAAGATGAACAAACATAATGAAAATAAACTAAACATAACATAACGAGGATGAACAAAACATAACAACATGACAAACACCACAAGAACAAATGGCAAGCGTGCATAGGATTTGAAAACACAATGGGGCAAGACAACACAACGCAGTGGGACAACACGCGCGGTGGAATAAAGACACGGTGGGACAGAGACACATGGGACAAAAGACACGGGGGTTAAAATACACGGACAACATATGTGTGCGATGACAACAACAACACATGGCATGGTGACATAGTGGGACGAAAATATGACAGACACGGAGGGCAAAATAACATGTGTGACAAGGACATTGAGGGACATAGACACGTGTGACAAGGACACGGCGGGACAAAAGACATGACAAATACGCTCTTCAATCAAAGTCCAAGATCAGATAAAGCAGAACTGCCAGGTTCATAATCGTGAGGTAAAGTCCTCATGGAGATATGATCATTGCAAAAAAAAGCTGAGAAGGATATAAGCTTCAGAACAGATCGAGGAAGTAGATTGAAGAAGGAACAGATCAAAAGACGTGAATAGGAGGCAGAGCGAATGATAAGGAGTAAGGAAGCTTGAGTACCTGCAACTTGCACACTTAACAACGAATCATACATGTCCTCAAAACAAATAGAAAAAAGGAACAAAAGACAAATATTTTTTTGGATTTTTATTTTTTCTAATGATTTTTTTATTTTGAAACTATTTGATTTTTTTGGATCTTTGACAATATCTGATTTTTTTGGGATTTTGACAATATTTGATTTTTGGATTTTGATAATATCTAATTTTTTTGGCTTTTTATTTTTGAGCAATATTTGATTTTTTTAGATTTTGAAAATATCTGATTTTTTTTGAAAATTTTGAAATAGCAATCCGCAGCACCCAAGACAGGCTCAATCTACTGGCCAGGGATCATCGTTCGTACCCCTCTCATTAAAGGCATCCCTTAAGCAGGGCGTGCATGTGAGGGTGGCTTACCACAACCAACCGCCTCTAAAGAACGGTGCCTCTATTAAGGCCATACCCGAGATTCCGCCCAGCCTAAGAGGGAGAAATAGAAGAAAAATTGGAGATAAACTTTATGCAGGATAAGAGATATCAGGACTTGAATTTCTTCTAGGGCACTACCCCTCAAAGATACAGTCTGTTGCGCTGGGGCTTTGTGTCTTTGATTTTGGGACCTATATTTATCAGGCACGCATGCAACCGGGCTCATGACGTCCTGCGGGGAACTATACTGCCACTCTTGCCATGCCGTTATTTCATAATTTTGCACAATTCATTTTGATATATAGCCCTTATTGGCTAGATATATCATAAAAGCTCACTACTCGAGGGTCAAGACAGCCCCTATTTGAGACCTCTCTCGAATTAGGGAGTGCCTAGGTTGGTCATCTTATCCATCAATCTCTTGCCCCTGCACTCGACCGAACAGAGAAAAGAAAAGACCTTTGTACATATCCAAAGTATGGTCAAAGTAGCAACGATGTTGCTAACAGGAATCGGCTATGGCTCGCAGTGAAGTGTGTGAAAACCCATACAAAAGGTCACCCTCAACGATCAGGGAAAGAAATTATACTCCCAGCGTGGAGCTAACACTAGCCTAAGAATGCTGCAGAAGCGAACTGGACATTTTGACACTTAACTAAGCAAACTCAACTAAAGGCACTCAAACCATGTTGAGGAACCGGCATTATAAGCATGCGCATGAAGTAAATGGAAATAACAGAAATGATAGCATGTCCTTGCGTAAAATAAAGATACCTTTGTAAATCCATGGAGTGAAAATAGCGTCCTGAAGCGATATTGATCATCGAGCTTTGAGCAGCACGAGCTTTGTATTCCTTGCTTGACAGGATCAGAAGGGAAGGATAACATGATTTCAAGATTCCTCTACACGGAGGAGCGACAGACACCAAATTGGATGAAATAGGATAAAAATGAAGAGAGATGAGGGCTAGAACTCCCTCGTTAAGGTGCAGAGGCCCTGATAACAAAGAACAGATATAGAATAAATGGAAATCAATTAAGATCAAGGCATGATAAAGCCTCGAAAACAGCATGAAAAAGTGCAAGAACCCTGAGAGGGTGATGAAGAAAGAATAGACAAATGATGAGATTGCTGCGAAGATAAGGAAGAAAGGGAGTGATCATCCGACATCGTGGGAGAAGGAGAATTGGAATCATCCGACAAGGTCAGAGAAGGACAATGATGGTCATTCGACAAGGTCGGAGAAGAATAATGGTAGACATCCGACAGGGTCGAAGAAGGATTAGAAGTAGGATCCGAGAATATTGGAGGAGAAGAATCAGAAGAAGTACCGGAACCAGAATGAAAGGAAGGCCTAGGCTGAGGCCTAGAATCGAAGGAATAAAGAAAATTCGGAGGGTCCGGATGAAAAAGGAGAGGAGTGGGAGTTCACGAACTCAGGAAGCGGAGGGAGAATCATAGAAACAGGATTGGGAGAAGGAAAGTACACCACCCAAGGGTGGGAGCTCAGCAAGAGGAATGATGACTGGAAAGGAGGGAAAGAAGTAGTGGACCCCTGAGTGCACAACTGGCGGCCCTTGAACTTGTGATGCCGCCTCTTCTTGGTAGAGATTTCTTGAACATGAACTCGCCTGGTGAGGACTCGGACCTTCGGGCTTCTTGATCTGCAATGTCTTCTCAAATAGCGGGCCCACCTAGCAGATGGCCTGACCCGATTATGGATATGCAGCTTCGGCGGGGTGATTGCCCCTAGACACCTGGTGCTAACATCAGACGGACATTCTTGAACAACTGACTCTTTTGGCGCATCAACATCATAAAACCATGGAGTTTTGTCACTCGGCACAAAGACCATGAGGTTCGACATCTCCACTAGGTAATCTGGCTTGAAGCATAGCTCCCTTGATAGGTGAGAATGAAGTTGAGGGAGAGTAATGCACGGCGTTGACGTGGTCAGCTTGCTATTGAACCGAGGGAGATTGCATAAAATGTGTAGAATGTCCACCGAAAGACTTGAGAATACGGCCAATTACCCCTTGAACACGGGATGCATCAAACTCTTGGCGACCGTATGGGTTAGCACAATGCGGGTGGAGAACCCCTCTTGGCCAGAAATCTGAATGGCAATGAAGCAAGAAGAAATAACAGCATCAATAGTGAACTTTCACGCGAGCAATGTGATTGCCACCAGCCTCGCTTTTGAAGAAACTGGCACCAAGGCAAGAGAACTATTCTTGACAACCGTCTTCGAAAGTGTAGGCTCATCATTCCTAAAATAACTCGGGACTAGGACTCGGATTGGCATATGGCATATATAATCATGAATCTTGAAAGGCAGAACCGGCACTTAACCATCCTGACTTGGCTCATTATCTCCTCGGGGATTAGACCCGAGGGGCACCATAGGTAATGCACACCCGCTCCGTAGGGTGGAAGTGGATGGAGAAGTGGAGGAAATAGGTTCAGAAGGCGTGTTAGGTGGTGGAGTGATATCAAGTGGTGGCAAAGGTGATGTGGCAATGATAGGCTCAGGCGAAGGTAAAGGCAAAGGTAGAGGTGTAGGCATGGGTAAAGGTAAAGACAAAAGTGTGGCTTGCTCATGCTCGGGTGATGAGGGAAATGGAGGAAAAGGCGAAGATGGTGGACTAGGTAATGAGGATGGTAATGGAGGTAATGGAGATGGTGATGAAGGGGAAGGGGAAGGCCGTGGCGTCCATCGTCGACATATCGACACGATGCGCCGGGTGGCGTTGGGAATGGAATCGGCGGTAGCAGAAGTGGGAGAAGAAGGGGAGGCATTAGCCTGACCAAGGGCTTGGGAAGGCGATGGAGCCAGGATAGGAGATGGTGATGGGGATGGTGAAGTATGTGATGGAATAGGTGGGGGAACGGGTAATGGAGCAGGTGCATTGCTATATAAAGAACCACAGGGGTGCCCCTGGTCTTGTAGGGATGGAGACAGTTGCCTGGGCAGCGCCTGCTGCTGCTATTGCTTGCTGCGAAGGTATGAGATGACTTTATGAATCTTGAACCAATCGATCCTTTTTTGATCTTCCAAGACATAAACGTACTCCTAGAATTCGGGGCAGTCCTCGACCAAATGCCCTTGCAGACGGTGAAAATCGTAGAACTGAAGCAAATTCCCGACCGCGGGTCGGCAAGTCATAACCGGAGGGAGCTGCAACGAGTGGGTGGCCATTAAAGCCCTGAAGATATCTGTAAAACACTCTGGCAACGGAGAACAAGGAGTCTGCTTCGGGCAAGGCAGTTGTGGAAACAGAAGTGGGGGTTGCGTGTGCAAAGTCGCATGGCTAGTAGAAGACGAAGATAATGACGCATGGAGAGTGGGAGGAGGGGGAATGTAGATGGCATTCACTTGCTCGGGGTGTGGTGTTCCCTTGACTGGAGGTGAAGGTGGAGACATATGTGGATACGCGGGAGCGGAAGGTTGACTCGTGGATGGTGGGCTCATGGAGGGTTGGTACGCGAAAGTGTATGGATTTGGGGAAGGTTGGCATGTGGGAGCGTACGGGTATGTAGGAGCGGAAGGTTGACTCGTAGAGGGCGGATAGGTGGTGGAAGACCGACTCATGGAGGGCGAATATGTGGTGGATGTAGATGGCGGAGCGTATGCGGACGTGGGAGGTGAAGAAGACTCGGGGTCAAGGGAATTGTAGATTTGTTGACAAATGAAGCGGGCTCGGTTATAAAGTTGTTACCAGGAGGTAATATCATTCAAGGCTAAGACAAACCGATATTCGGGCGTTGCGTTGGAGATCAGCATCTTGATTTACTCTCCCTCCGGAATGTGCGCCGGGACTTGCGCGGCCAAGCCACGCCAACGGTCGGCAAAGGTGCAGAACTCCTCATCGGGCTTCATCTTCTCGTGGGCCAGATCCACCATAGAATACTTGGGCCCAACCTGGTCTTGAAATTGTTGAAGAAATTTCTCTTGAACCACATGAAAATTCATAATCTGCTATTGTGGCAATGAGAAGAACCAATCCCTAGTTGGGCCTTCTAAAGACAGACCAAATAGATATGCCATCAAGCGTTGGTCATGTCGAAATTTGGCTGACTCATAAATAAACTCCTTCCAGTGTACGTGCGGGTCACCGACTCCACCATAACGGCGATATGCGAGAATTTGCGAAGGAGGTGGAAGCCGAAGACCTTGAAATGTGAATGGAATACTTAAGGAGGATTTGGGATCAATTCGGAGTTGGAGTTCATCAAGCTGGCGTTGGGCTTGAGCAATCATCTCCTAGGTAGGGAGAGATCGAGAAGAAAGTGGGCCAGCCTGAGCAAGAAATTATGGATTTGGGCCAGAATGATGATAGTGGGCTGGATAAGAGGATCCGGGCTAAGAAGAAGAAGGGCCCATTCCATGAGTGGAAGGGTGCATGGGCCTGGAAAGAGCATAAGCATGAGGACCTATCAGGCTAACAACAACATGGGCAGAAGGAGGAAGCCCATTAGGATGAAATTGGCCATTAGAAATCGGGCCAGCATAAGAAGGAGAGGAAGGAGGCCCATGAAGGTGAGAAGGCCCATTATGAGTAGAAGACCCATTAAGATGATTTGCAATGAGTTGTTGGGCTTGGGAAGGGTCCATTTGGCGAACAAGGCTCGAAAGATGGGCCATAAGGTTAGCATGCTCTTCAGATGGGTCAGAGGGACCACGGGAAAATGGACCCATGTGGGAAGAAGATTCCACGTGGGAATAGGAATAAGACTGGGAAGGAGAAGGATACATGGGATGACGGTAGCGCTCCATGAGGGAAGTGGAGACTTTCTAAAAGGATATCAATGGGAATACAATCGGGGAAGCAAGGGCATGAAGGGGACTCACTAAGACTAATGCAAGACCCAGGGAAAATAGACGTAGGACAATGAGACTAAGCAATGGACACACAAAATGGGCTAACTTAAGTGGGCCTAACAACAAAAGAATATGTAGATGATGAGGGAATGCAACACAATACCACACATGGGCTTGGACAAGCCCAAACAACGCAAACAATGCAATGTGAGAGTTTTCACCCAAATCAAATAATTTAATATGATGGAAAATATTTTAGAAATTTTAATGGACCTTTTAATGATTTGAATTAAGAATAATTCCCTCAAGATAGGAATCCTATGGGAATAAGGTCCAAACTTTGGGTTGACTAAGGTTAACTCTCTCACACGAATGAAAATGCAAGACCTAAGGGGTGGAAAGGTATAACTGGCCCGACATCCGTGTGGGAATCCACAGCTCACGGGGACTTAGTGAGGTCCCGGATAAGATCATCTAGTCGACCCCAAGGAATATGGAGGCAAGAGGATCACTTATCAAGGTATGAATGCAACTATGGTATGCAATGCATGGTCCTATGCGCACCGGAGTGCATGCAAAAATCTAGCATAAAACTAAAAAATGATGGCAAGATTAAACTATACAAACACAATGATATGGATGCAAATTATATATGAGGATGAAGATAATACAAAGGACTACAAGATAGGACCAGAAACAAGCACAATCAAAACCCGGAAGGCAATCAAATCATCAATGCAAAGCGTACCTATGAGTCTGCCCCTGGACCTACATGCAGATTTTATGCACAAAACCCAAAAATAGAGACAAGATTTAACTATGCAAACGTGACCCAAATAATGCAAATAAAACATGTAAATGAAGATAATGCAAAGGGAAACAAGATGGAAGCAAGAAGCAAGCAATCAGACCTCGAAAACCCAATCGAATCATTATTCAAAGATGCACCTGTGAGTCTGTCCCTGAACCTACCTGCAGGCTTTATGCAGAAAACTCAAAAATGTAGACACAATTAAATTATGCAAACATGACCCAAACAACGCATATGACATATGGACTGAAAGACAATACAAAGGGCTACACAATGGGCCCAAAAATAGAGCGATCCGACCCTGAGAAGTCAATTAAATCACCCAAGAAAGATGCCTCTGTGAGCCTGTGCACAGACCTGTCAGAAAGTAGGTAGAGGTCTTCTGGATGACCATTTTCTATGAGGTAGCAGTCTACTTGAAGACCGCAAAGCTAGCAGAGAGGTGGGGCGGCACAGTGATGGCCGCTAACAGCATTTGGCGGCCTTAGCGAGGACCACTACCACCTGACAAACCCGAAAACACCAAGAACAACAGGAAAATGGACAAAACACTATCTAAACATGCACATGCACACACTCTATTTACAAGAGAGTATGAATAACGTGATGGGCACTAGTCGTCCCACCATGATCGCTAAAAAATAGAGGTTGTAGATGATTTATCTACCCCACCCCCAAACTAAACAAATATACATGAAGCATGAAATAGCATGAAGAAAGGGGCGATAAGAGATAGAAAACGTACCGTGATCGCCACCAAGGTTGCAACAACGCCAAAGGGATGAAAAGATGAGAGGAATGACACCGTGTACCTTGGAAAAAGATGAAGACTTGATCGCGCTTAAGAAACAGGTGCGGGGAATGATGCGGGATCAACCTCCTCGTCTTCCAACCGGCTAGAGGAAGAGGGCCTCACGTTCTCTTGCTCTTCTGCAAAACAAAGATCAAACACAAAGGCAAAAAACCATTAGAAAACCAAAGTGTAGTATCCAATCTCGGAGTGGTAAAATAGGGTTAAAAATTGAGGAAGAACGCACCGAGGGGACGTTTTTAACCCTTGTGGAAGGGTGGAAATAAAAGGTGTGTGTATTGTGATGATAATGAAACAAAGAGAAGGGGAAAACATGCAGCACAACTGCGGGAATATGCTATGCAAAATGGAGAAAAATGCAGGTATAGCAGAAAAATAGGAATTTGGGATGATTTGTGAAAAGTAGGAGGAGAGAACTAAGAATTGAGACAACGAAATCAAGCCTAGAGAGATGAAAATGAAATCTAATACTTTCCTCTTCAAGTCAGGGTCAAAGATACGAGTCGGAGATGTGGCATGGCTTCGTCCCGAACCGAAGAAGAGCCCCCCTTCACGACCTGCGAATTGGGCATCTATTTTATAGGAGTGCAGGAATCCTAGGGTTCAAATCTGAGGATAAACACTCAAAATAGAGATATTGATTGATAAATCTCATGGATAATAGTGGGAATATATCCCCAAGGTGGATTGGAATCGATCTGGAGGGATTATCTCAGAGAAAATGGGTCAAACAAGGTCTCCAATGAGTCCTCGGGCAAAGAAATCAGAGTTCAGGAGGTTCTGGACTCTCTATGGAGCAAACGGTCTATCGCAAGGCCAGCAGGGGACTAAACGGTCATGGGGGTGACCGCCAGGTGACAGGAGGCGAGATGGGTAAAACGGGCACAAATTTGGAGGTAGCGGTCTTGGGAGGACCGCTAGTTGGGGATTTAATTTTTTTTTATTAAAAGTGGGCAGGTAGCAGTCATGCCTTGATCACTACCACCAGGTAGCGGTCAAGGGATGACTGCTACCTGGGGTTTTTGCAGGCTTTCGCGCAACTGAGTTCTGGACATCCGTTTGGGCTCCAAATTGACTCGAAACGGGCCCGGAAGTTTGGGAATCAGAGATAAAAGCTTACAAAGCTCATTGGGCTTGAAAAATGGTCAAGAAATAGGCTCAAGACAGGCTCAAAGAAAGCTCCAAAATAATGGTTAAATCAGGGCATCATGGTGATGAATAAGAGAAATAACTCAACTTATAGGCCTAAAACGGGTGTCAATAAAGAGCAACCGCCTGAAGATCTTAGCCTAATTTCATGCCTTTCTGTTCTTCTTTTCTTCTTGCTCTCTTCATCAACGTTGTTTGATTTTTAAAGTTCTCCAATTTATTCTTCTTTCTCTCTAGCTAGTTTTGCTTAGTTTTTAAGTTATACTTTAATCTCCAAAGTTCAGATTTTCACATTTTTTACTGTTCATCTCTCCGTTCATCTCTAGTTTTCTCCCTCCGCTGCACGTTTTCTCCCTCTGCTCTCTTCACGAAAAATTTTCCTCTCTTCCCGATCTTCAACTTTATCTTCTTCCTCATCTTTAATTCTTCTTTGTTTTGAAGTTATTCGATTTTTCTTAGGCTCTATTTTTCTTATGTTTTTACAGTAGTTTTCTTCTTCTCTTCTTCTATCTTCCCCTCCTCTATATTCTTCTCACATCCCCAAGGCAGATCTTCTACTTCGGTGCTCCAAAAGTGGCGTCTATCTCCATGGCGGGGCGTACATCTTAAAGGCTCGGCATGGAGATTGGGCGGCACTATTCTTCACTCTCTTGGCCCCTTTCTTCCCTTGCTCTTTTATTTTTATGCAATTTATAATTTTATTTTCCATAGAGTTGTAATCTTTCTTCTTAGCAATAAAAATCAAATCTTTGCAATTGAGTTCTTTTATTCCTCTCTCCACTCCCTCCAAAATTCTATTCTCAACCTTCTCATATTCTTTAAATAGTTTATTTTCATGCAATCTTATTTTCCTTTTCATAAAACTCACTCAAATTCGATTTTCTCAAGTATAAGGATTTTACAACTTGTGTTAATTGAAAGTATTCCTCTCCGTGTGATCGACCCGTTCTTACCACTCTACTTGGTTTATAAATATTTTTAGCGAGTGAGTGCGGTAATTTTTAAAATTATGGCATGACATTTTAAACGACGAGTGTTAGTGCGCATCAATTTTTGGCGCCATTGTCAGGGAATAGCAATACACACTAGCTTTTATTTTTCTTAGGCTCTGTTTTTCATATGTTTTTACAGTAGTTTTCTTCTTGTCTTCTTCTATCTTCCCCTCCTCTACATTCTTCTCACATCCCCAAGGTAGATCTTCTACTTCGGTGCTCCAAAAGCGACGTCTATCTCCACGGTGGGGCGAACATCTCAAAGGCTCGACACGGCGATTAGGCGGCGCTATTCTTCACTCTCTTGGCCCCTTTCTTCCCTTGCTCTTTTATTTTTATGCAATTTTAATTTTATTTTTCATAGAGTTGTAATCTTTCTTCTTAGCAATGAAAATCAAATATTTGCAATTGAGTTCTTCTATTCCTCTCTCCACTCTCTCCAAAATTTTGTTCTCAACCTTCTCATATTCTTTAAATAGTTTAATTTCATGCAATCTTATTTTCCTTTTCATAAAACTCAAATTTGATTTTCCCAGTATAAGGATTTTTCAACTTGTGTTAATTGAAAATATTTCTCTCCGTGGGATCGACCCGTTCTTACCACTCTACTTGGTTTTTAAATCTTTTTAGTGAGTGAGTGCGGTAATTTTCAAAATTATGGCACGGTATTTTAAACGACGAATGTTAGTGCGCATCAATTTTTGATGCCGTTGTCGGGGAGGAAATGATTTTTGATAGTTGAAAAATCTAGTGTTTGATGTGTATATTTGTATACTAATTTTTCTATTTTTATTTTGTAGGAAAAAGAAAAAAAATCAGAAAATCACAAAAAATTCAGACCTGAAATTCATAGGAAATAAACTGTTGCAGAAAATAGGAAGCGTCGTTGAAGGTCTATATCTGTCACAATAGGAAGTAGAAAGCAGAAAATCTGAAAATCTTAGAAATTCAAGCGTCGCTAAAGGTCAATAAACGTAAGAACATGTCATGTTTTACCAATTCTTAGAAAAATCAAAAAAATTCCTAAAAAATATAAAAAAATCAGAAAATCAAAAAACATGATTCTAGATTTTATTTTTTAGTAGATTTACATATTGTTTGGTATTTTTAGTTGCTAGTTATCTTTTTTTCACCATTTAAAAAAATAGAAAAAATAGACAAAAAATATCTGAAAAAAATCAAAAAACTAGAAAACAAAAAAAAACTTTTTCATCATCGTTATGATATCATGTTTGCATCTCTCACATAAATAGTTGCATTTAGTTGACTTTTGTTTATTTATTTGCATCTTTGAAAAAAAAACCTTTCTCTTCTTCTCTCTTTCCCCTTCTAAAGGGTAATTTCGGCACACCTCTCTTGGAATTGGAAAGACCATCCATTAAGCACTCTATCTCTTTGGACCGAAATCTCCTTTTCCAAGACCTCCATAAGTCTCCGCGCCCGTGGATTCCCTCACGGACGCTGGGGAGGTTGTACTAAGAAGCACCCCGAAATTAGTTTGCCCGTAGAGGGTCAAAAAAAATAAAAAAATCATCATGTTGCATGCATTATTCATATAGTTGTTAATTGATTGCATTGCTTCAAAAATAAAAAAAAATAAAAAAATGGGTGAGAAAACTCCAATCTTTGAGTGGACTCATAAATTCAATGAGATGGACTTGTTGGCCCATTTTTTTTTATGCATTCCTTGGGCTATGAATCCAAATTCTTTCATGCCACCTTTTTCTCACCTATGGGCCAAGCTGGCCCATTATGGCCCAACTCAACCTTTATCATTCACCCACAATAGCCCGACCCACTACGAAAGCCCATACTCTTGGTCGGCGTATAATGAAAGCCCATCACTGACGGGGACCCAATTTCATTCCTTTAATCAAGATCATATCCAATCCACCCAATTCTTTCATGGGCCATATAATTCATCTTGCACCGAAGAACAAGCCCAAATTGCGCCAGGACTCTCCACCCCTTCTTATGATTCTTATTGGGGAGGACAACATAATAGTTCTTGGGATTCTTATCAAGGCCCAGCCCAAAATCCTCCGGATCAATTCTTTCAAAATTGGGCTCCATCTTCAACTAGCTTTCATGATCACGCCCATATAGAGGACAACCCACATCCTCTCCCATACCTCATTATTCAACTTCTTATCCTTCGAACTCTGATTCTCAGTCTACACATCTATCTCCTCGATGCCCAACTCTCAATCAGGAGGAGAGATTAAATCAATTCCATCAATGTCATCAATTCATCATGACTCAAATTCAATCCAACCAAGCCCGACTAGATCAACTTGCTGAAACCATCAAGGGCATGGAATTAGATCAATTTCCTAACTACTCCAATGTCAATTCTGATTACCAACTTTCATAATTTGACAATACTGAAAGGTTTTATGTACAACCCATGGTTTCCCATGAACACAATAATCAAATCACTCTCGATTTAGATCATGTGGAGAATGTGGGGGATTCTTATCAGGAAGTTTTAAAGTGAGCTAGCTATAGTTATGATGATGAACAAAAGGGTGAGTTTGAGGAGCTTGAGTTTAGTTGCCCCTATGAGGAGAGTTCTAGAGAAGTTGATGATCTCAAGTTGGGGGGTGAAGAAGAAGAAAGTAGTGTGCAAGACCATAATCAAATCCCTTTCACTTTCCTTATTGAATTTGAAGAGATCTTGTTCCAAGGGAAGGATAAGGAGGATGTGCGAATAGAGGATGAATTGAGTGGAGTCATGAATAATCTCTCTTGGGTAAAGGAAGAGGCAGGTACTCGTCATGACTTTCATCTCGATTGGGCACCATTTAATCAAGGGGAGGGCATTGATCTTTTACCTCTTCATGATCTCGGCGAATCTAATCTTGTCGACGATATTATTCAATTCACCAATTTATCTGATTCTATTGAGTCTCACGAGTACTGTGTTGAGGAGCATGATTCTTTCACTCTTCATATTGATAATCTACTTGACACTAATCAATTTATGGGAGCCCCTCACCCTTCGATCTATTCTCACCTCATAAATATTCAGGTAATTCCAAAAATTGAGGTTGTAGAAATTTTTTTCGAACATAATAATGTCGGCATTCATGTTTTTAACACTTATAAAGACCTTAAGTTTGAAGATGAATATTTTATAATTGATGATATGATAATTCCACTTTCATTTTTTGACAGGGACAGTCCGTTTGGCCTATTAAACGGATCAAGGTATGCAATGACGGCCAAACCAAAATAATGAATGTTGATTTTTACATGACGCCCACGGAAGAAGAATTGTTAGCATTCGCGTTGCACGAAAAAATCAATCATGCTAACAACCAACTTATCTTTTGGCCACATACATTTTTTCATGATCTTGTCTTTGCATGGCACGGATGGTGGAACTTGAAAGAAGATGAGATCACGTGGTGGCTCATTCTTAACTCAACTCGTTGGTTATAGAGCTTTCACGCCTCTAGCTGAAGATGAAAAACTTGACGCTTCTGAGAGGTAACCCAAGGTTGTTGTTAGTTGATATTTTTTTTTTAGGTATATTTTTCAGTTGTCAGGTCAAGTCCAGGAGAAGGAGCCGTTACCATCCATATCAATGTTGGAGACTCGCCCTGCACACCAGGTTGTATCCTTCTATCCCAACCATATTCTCTGTTACAATGTTCTATTACTTTCTACTACATGTGCCATTGAGGATAATGTCATTCAAGTTGGGGAAGGGAGAGAATTTTTTTTTCATTTCTTGACGCATATAGTACAACCTGACATGAGTTTTTGCTTGACGTTCTGCATTAATCATATTGTCCTACATTATTATGAGCATAAAAATGAAAAGATGAAATCCCTAATTGAGTTTTCTTAATTCATGCTTGAAATTGATAGTGATTCTGGAATAGAAAAGACAAGGAAAAGGATGATGGAAAATTTATTCGATGTGGCCATAAAAAACTGATTTAAGAATCCCTTTAAAGTTCATGTACACTTTAGAAAAAAAATAAAAAAATCAATCAATTTGCACACTAATGAAACAAGCAGGACAAGCCTTCTGCTATTTTGGAATAGTGTCTGATACTCTGCATTTGTTAGATATGAGATCTTTTTGATATAGCTATCTGTCAAAGTTATCCATGAAATAAGTACAAATGCACATTGTTGAAAAAAACACCATAAAAAATATCCTTAATCTTAGTAATCGAGCCTGCTTCACCTAACAAGTGTTGAGGTTCGCGTCAAACGGAAAAGGGACCCCTGATCTTAGTAACCGGGCCTGCTTCTCCTAAGGCAAGCATCGAGGTTCGCGTTAAAAAGTGAAGGAATGTGCAGCATCATGTTTGTATTGAAAAAAAATGATGAAAATAAAAAAAGAAAAGAAAGGCAGGCAAAAGCTATTGTGCTCAATACTATGATCTGGGAGGTGCAGAGTTGAAGGACACCTATCTAGAATAACAAATGAGGGATGCAATTGTCTATACTGTGGATTTAGTTTTACACATGCACAAGTGCTATTGAACTTTGGTTTGTATTCTTAATCATGTTCCTAAATTTCCAAACTAAGGCTATTGTGCGTTAATGCTTCCGGATTCCTAATCCTTGGTTGATTCTGTGAAGGGAGAGCTGGATATAAAGGTATGAACTTTGCAAACTCTTGTTGGTCCAAAATTTTAATCTAATTACATTGCTAAGGGACTAGCAATGAGTATGTTGGGGGGTGTAATGAGTGCTCATAATTCTACGATAATTCACGTCACACACATCACTTAAAGTGCACACAATTAGACAATTATGCATATTTTATAGGTAAACTCAACCTCACTTCAATCAAGGCCTTTTATGCAAATTAACTGAATTTATGGATAATTAATGAATAACAAGGGGTTGAGGGGCATGAGGATTAATTTACCATTGCATAATTATGAGCACTCATGATTTTTTATGCGCAAAGTAATAATTTTCTATGAATTTAATTCAAATATTGTGTGTGTGGGACACTCTCGGCATTTGCTAGAAGGGCCAGGGTCGAATTTGTCATAAAACCCGGGCAAGGGATGCCCTAGGGCGCATCCCCCTTTCCCTTCTCTTGTTGACCAAGTCAAAGCAAGCCGCCATGCCTTATTTGTGTGAAGGGAGAAATAAGAAAGAATATTAATGAAATTATCTTGTGGAGAAATTATTGGAGAGAAATTAGGAGGATCCTTGTCCAATTAGGAAACCAGCCCAAGGAAGCCCTGTGCACTATAAATACCCGCCCAATGGCAACCGGCCGGAGATCATAGCCTAATTTCATGCCTTTCTGTTCTTCTTTTCCTCTTGCTCTCATCATCAAAGTTGTTCGATTTTTAAAGTTCTCCAATTTCTTCTTATTTCTCTCTAGCTAGTTTTGCTTAGTTTTTAGGTTATACTTCAATCTTCAAAGCTTAGATTTTCACATTTTTACTGTTTATCTCTCCGTTCTTCTCTAGTTTTCTCCCTCCTCTACACGTTGTCTCCCTCTGCTCTCTTCACCAAATTTCTTCCTCTCTTCCTGATCTTCAACTTTCTCTTCTTCCTCATCTCTTAATTCTTCTTTGTTTTGAAGTTATTCAAATTTTTCATAGGCTCTATTTTTCATATATTTTTATAGTAGTTTTCTTCTTATGTTTTTCTTATATCTTCCCCTCCTCTATATTCTTCTCACATCCCTAAGGCAGATCTTCTACTTCGGTGCTCAAAAAACGGCGTCTATCTCCACGGTGGGGCGAACATCTCAAAGGCTCAGCATGGCAATTGGACGGCGCTATTCTTCACTCTCTCGGCCCCTTTTTTCCCTTGCTCTTTTATTTTTATGCAATTTGTAATTTTATTTTCCATAGAGTTGTAATCTTTCTTCTTAGCAATAAAAATCAAATCTTTGTAATTGAGTTCTTCTACTCCTCTCTCCACTCCCTCCAAAATTCTGTTCTCTTCCTTCTCATATTCTTTAAATAGTTTATTTTCATGCAATCTTATTTTTATTTTCATAAAACTCAATCAAATTCGATTTTCTCAAATATAAGGATTTTCCAACTTATGTTACTTAAAAATATTCATCTCCGTGGGATCGACCCGTTCTTACCACTATACTTGGTTTTTAAATCTTTTTAGTGAGTGCGGTAATTTTTAAAATTATGGCACGACATTTTAAACGACGAGTGTTAGTGTGCATCAGCTAGTGTGTCAGCTCGAGTGTTTTAGACTGAATCTGTGGGGTTCCTTCGATAACGGGGAGGTTGCTGCGTGACTGCTTCGAGTTGGCGTTGCCCTGGGGGACAAATGGCAGCGGCCGTGTGCAGGGTCATCGGCCACCTTTTGTGTTACTTTCTCCTGCGGGGATACCCGGAATGTTGTAGCTTGACGAGGGTAAGCTCCCTGGACCTGCATCGACTGCTGGTATCTTGACCTGTCTGCCTCAACAGTTGCGGTTATGGGGTCTCTTCAGCTCCAAAAATGGTGCCGGTGGCTTTAAGCTCCTCTAGCCATGCACTGCTTATAGGTATTTCATTTGAATAAGAGACTGCAGAGCTTGCCCCTGCTCCATGGTGCTAAATTGTATGCAGTAGCTTCCTAGAGAAGGAGAAATACCATTCTTCCAATGAATGAGATACAGCAAATGGGTCCTCTAAGTGAGGAACTTAGAATCTTCAGCAGCCCACCTTGTCAAGCAATTAGCATTTACAGCGTGTTGTACGGTTCCCGACGGGACTTTGGTGTGCCCCGAATAATTCCTTTCTTCTCTACTTTTCTTCCATCGCACCCCCAGGCCGGGGGTGGATTGTAATACCCTGGATTCTTATTGAATCTTCCGGATCCTTATCGGAGTATTTTCGGATCGCTTTTGTGGGTCTTGAGTTGAGTTTTATGATCTGCGTGGGTTTTTATCTCGTACAAGTTACAAAACCCAGTGGAGAGTTTATTTCCCAGATCATCGACTCGAGGACGCTACAGTTGCGATATACTCTTTAAGAGGATCGTTTCGGCTATTTTTACATATTTTTTGAATTAGTGGATTTGTGGCACAAAAATCAGAATTTCAAAAAATTAGGAAACTTACTAATTTTCTTCTATTTTAACCTTTTCACCCTCTCTCCTCCCTCATTCTCACCCTCACTTTCTCTCTCGTCTCTCTCTTTGGTCCTCTCGATGTGGGGCGCGCGACCGTGGCAAGCTGGCTGAGGTGGGAACGCGATGGAGTGAACCTGGAGCGTGATGGAGTGGCGGATTGAGCGTGGCGCGGCGTGATCTCTCAGTGGATTCAAATCCGGCACGGTTCGTTGGTTTGACGATTTTCGACGCGGTTTAGTCGCTTCGGCGTGCAAAATCTTCGGTGGAGGTAGGGAGATGGAAGCTCTACTTCTCTGTTGCGTTCCCTCATAGTTTCACGTCGAACGGTGTACATACGAGTGGGTTTTGTTCATTTTTAGGAAAATCATGCCTTTGGGGTGTTCGTCGGGTTCACCGGAAAATGGCGACGGTTTTTACATCTGTTGGTGTTATTCGAACTCCTGGAATGTCACCGGAAAACCCCGCGACCTGACCGCGCAGGTCGATCCACGTGCGAGGGCGCACGTTGGCGAGTTCGGGCTTCACACTTAACAATTCATACCCCCGGACTTGGTGCAAAGAGAAAACCAATGATGCCTTGTGGTATCGGACGTGGACCTCGGAACCTCCGACATGGTCATGATCCGAACACATCTTGGGCCAATAGTTCGTCAACTTGACCCACTTCTCCCGGGATCTAATCCCGCAACCCCACAATAAACT
This sequence comes from Amorphophallus konjac, assembly GCA_022559845.1. Classification (NCBI taxonomy): domain Eukaryota; kingdom Viridiplantae; phylum Streptophyta; class Magnoliopsida; order Alismatales; family Araceae; genus Amorphophallus; species Amorphophallus konjac. The sequence goes on from JAHNEJ010003249.1 coordinate 172,927, forward strand.
TGTCGTGTCTATGGCAGACATTTGCATGGTTTTATCATCATCTTCGATGCTTCAAATATGGACTCGCGTCCGAATAATGAATGGTCCGACCGTGACCGACATGCACGTATACCTTGGAACCTTCGTTTCCCAAGACTGTGCGTGAAGAGAAAAGTAATGACGCCCCGTGGCATCAGACGTGGTCCTCGGAAACCCCGATATGGCCATAGTCCGCAACCACCTCGGTCCAATAGATCATCAGCTTGACCCATCTTCATCGGGATCCGATCCCGCACCCACATTAAACTTGCCGCACCTACGGCAGACATCCGTACGGTTTTATCATCATCCTCGGTGCTACTAATACGGACTTCCGTCTGAATAATGAATGGTCCGTTAGTGACCGACATATATGCCGGGATCCGATCCCGCAATCCCATGAAACTTGCCGTACCTACGGCAGACATCCGTGTGTCTTTGTCGTTGTCTTCGATGCTTCGAATACGGACTCTCGTCTGAATACTGGATGGTCCGTTAGTGACCGACATATATATCGGGATCTAGCTCCGCACTTGCACTAAACTTGCTGTACTCACAGCAGACATTTACACGGATTCGCTCCCGTCACCGTCTTGTTTTCTATACGGACCTTTGTCCGAACATAAAATGGTTCGTGTATGACCGACGAAATCCGAATGGAACGAGACGGCTCTCGTCTTCCCTGAACCCTACGTGCGGGAACATCAATAAGACCTTCGTGAGTCACATTTGGACCTCGGGTTCGCCCCAACCATGGTCATCGCCTTACCCACATCCTAGGCCTATAGTCGGCTATCTCTGTACAAATCTTTGTTTCGGAATCTAGTCCCGGGACACTTTCCCGCTGCCCTTCGGCACCGGAAATATTAACGATGCCCACGCGAGCCCGACTTCGACCGCGGGGGGCCCACCGCAGTATGGTCGTAGCTTGGTCTTGCACCGGGTGAACAAACTTATCGGTTTCCGACCGCTCTAACCGGGATTCAACCGAATGCCTCCTATCCCTTTGAACAATAAACTTGCCATACCCCGGCATACATATGCGTGATGATCACGATTCTCTAAAGCCGGACGCTCATCCGAATATCAAAATGGTCCCTTGAGTGACCGACATATTTCGAATGCTTGTTTCCCTAGACATAGAGCTTTCCGACTGATTCGAGACCGCTATCGGCTTGTTTCTCTCGATATATTTTCCTGGCCATGAGGCCCCTTTTCCCGGTGATTAATCAAGGGTGTTCCCCTCTCCGAGGGGATGTAAATGACACCGTGACCTTTATGGCGCGGCGGGTTTCAGTCCCGACACGAACCACACAATCGTCTGATTAGTCAGATCGAGCGCACAATGAATCGTCACTTTGTGACTGGCACGCCCACGCACTTAATAAACGCCAATAAACAAACAAACACCGATTTTTTTAATAAATAAAAAGTGCGTCCACAGGTGGCTGGTGACTTTTCGAGTTGGTGTGATGGCCGTACACGTTCTTACGTTGTTTTGGTCGTCCCAGCTTAAGTCTGTGCAGCTCCTGAGATGTTTCGCTTCTATTGAAGTGGTTGCTTTATTTCCTCGATTGAGAAGATGCTCAAGCGAACCTAGGATTTTCCTTCCTGGTGAGCTACTGTTAGTGAGCTTGATGCTTCTCATCCCGTTTGGTGGAGTCTTTTCAAGATAAACCTTGGAATTGCTGTCTTGGTGAGACCTTTGTCCTGTGTCTACTTAAGTGTGGACAGTATTTATTTTGAGCCTGATCTGCTCTCTGTTCTGCGGTTGCTTGGCTTTGGACCAATTCTTTATGTTGAGAGCCGTTGTGCACCATGTTTGACGTGCTGTGTTTAGCAGTCGATGTGTTGTGAAGGCTCACTTATTCTTTCAGGACGTAATGGTAAGCTAATATTAGCCTTTCTCTATGCTTTGTGCTGAAGCTGGTACTCTCCTTGGTTTGCACCTAGGCGACTTATGATCGGTTATTAGTAGGATCAGTACTTGTGGCGTGTAGTATTGCAATTTCATGAATTGCCATCGCGCCGAGTATGTGCTGAGATGCAGATATCGAGGTATTTCCGATGCCTGTGTGCATTGTATGAGTGCGCAGCGGAAGCGTGTAGGCTGATAACCCACGGGTCGAGGATCGTTGGTTGTAAGATTCTGACCGGTCGAGAGAATTGTCTTCCTCGATGTGACTTCGTCTTCGTTGCTTTTGAAGGCATTCTGGTGTTAGCACTGCCATTTGTAAGTATTGGGGAATCTGTCGACATTTCTGCTAGGTGAGTATGTAAGGTTTCGCACAGCACCATCGGGCAACGCAGCGGATAACAAAAATTTTATTTTGCCCGATCCCAGTGCTATGAAATCCAAGATCTGTGCTCTAATCGATATTTTAATCGCCCCAACCCCCTAATTACGGGTTGCGTATTTATACCTTGCGTGGAACGATGCTGTCCGCTATGCCTGATACAGAATATCGAGCCGCACAGATGCACGGCCTCTAGAGCTGATCCACACGGACCCTTGCGCAGCGACGGTACCCCCCGGCACGTACCTTCCCCGACCCTTTCACCTTCTGGAGAGAGAGAGCAAGAGGGAAGAAGGGGGGGAGCTAATCCTCTTCCTTAAGCCTAAGTGCTTGATTAGCCAAAGGGAAGAGATCGAATGAGCTCACGTAGGATCCCATATATATAGAGTTTTGGCCATTTCTAAAAGGGCTCCAAAAGATCGAAACTATATATATATATCCTTTCTACTATTATAGATATGTATTAAGCTCCATTTACACTCCTTTCCAAAAGGAATTAAAAGAAAATAATACATACATTTGTATAATAATAATCCGTCACCCAAGAATCCATTGTGTGTGATCCTCTAGTTTAAGGCCCATTAATTTCTAATTCCCAATTAGAAGTAAATTAAACGTATTCTTCGCTTCTACTAGAGCCGAATAATAGTTTAATTTATTTCAAACCTTCGATCACGTTGGGTCAAGCAAATCCGCGTGATCCTAGATGACGCCGGGTTTAAACCAGCCTGTCTGGTACCTGTAAGTCCACAGTTACCGCATCGATATAATCCCTCGCTCATTCTATGAGTCTGGTACGATCGAGGGTATGGTTCCTGTCAAACCCCATGATCGTGCCATTTGACTATGACCTCCTTAAAGTGTATGACGTCTGTTCTAAACGAACTCACACGACCCTGACCAGGGATTTAACGGAGCGTCAATGTCATGACCCATTAACTGTCTGATATATACCCGACAGTGAGCGATCCCCTCTTGACTATTGATGATCTTCACACGTATCCTGGAGTGGTTAATGACTCGACAACTCATGACTTATGGTTAAAGTCACTTAGCTAAGTAATTAAACCATTCCAGTCCTCATGTAAGATCCGATCAATGTCTCAGGTCAAAGGACCAACGATGCTACTGAGACAGTTCGATCTTCAGTTGACATTAGGTATAATCAACCATCCGAAGATCCAATAGCAGATCAGTTCAGTGTACATCCTCCAAGGACATACACCTACACATATGTGTTGGTGCCCTGCACCAATGACTATGAGACTGGTCACTGACACATCATGTGTACTGGTTTAATAGGTAATCAAAGTCCTCGAGTGATTACCCTCCAACCAGGAACAATTTAAGGTATGTGTTCATGTAAAGTCAGTCTCATAATCGAGATCTCATCTCGAGTTGACTTTACAACCACATATCCTAGGGATAACGTAAAGTGACACAATCGTATATTTACGCTCAAATACCACTTTATTAATAATGAACAAGATCATACATATATCGGGTTTACCCGACCCTAAATTGGCCTGTAGCACACCAACACTAACAGAGTACCCTCTGCTCTGTAATTCTTCTTGGGTGTTGTGTTCTCGAGACATGATCGTGGTCCTTGAGATGTGTTTCCTGAGATTATTGTCATTCTTGTTATCGTGGGTCTTTTCTTGGTGAGCTGCTCGATGCATGGCTAGTCCTTTGTAGTCGTGTGCTCAGCTGTTATTGTGCCTTGATGTGACCCAGCTTGCAGTTGTGTTCCGTGGTTCTGTGTTCAGTACGGAGCCGGGATCCAGCAAGTGCTGCTGTTGTCGTTGCAGTCGTTTTGTGTTATCGATTGCTGTTGTCGTGGCATAGGTCGTGTCTCCTTTCCTGTGAGACGTAAGCGACGTTGTCTTGTTTCGGATGTGTCAGACTTGTGTTCACTTGTGTGCCATGCTCGTTCTGTGGATCGATTTGCCTTGAGATCCAGAACATGTGCTTGTGATGATGGTCTGGCGGTGTCCCTCTGAATTGTGCTTTTTGAGATTTATGTTGTTCCGAGTTCAGATGTTTGGGTTTATTCTTCCCTGCTTCTCCTTGGTAGTTCCTTAAATTTCGAGGATGAAATTTCTTGAAGGAGGGGAGGCTGTAATACCCTGGATTCTTATTGAATCTTCCGGATCCTTATCGGAGTATTTTCTGATCGCTTTTATGGGTCCTGAGTTGAGTTTTACAATCCGCATAGGTTTTTCTCTCGTACAAGTTACGGAACCTAGTGGAGAGTTTATTTCTCAGTTCATCGACTCGAGGATGCTATAGTTGCGATGTACTTTGAGAGGAGCGTTTCGGCTATTTTTGCATATTTTTCTGAATTAGTGGATTTTTGGCAGAAAAATCAGAATTTCAAAAAATTAGGAAAATTCCTAATTTTCTTCTATTTTAACCTTTTCACCCTCTCTCCTCCCTCATTCTCACCCTCACTTTCTCTCTCTCATTCTCTCTCCTCTATGGTCCTCTCGACGCGGGGCGCGCGAACGTGGTGAGCTACCTGAGGTGGGAACGCGATGGAGTGAGCCTGGAGCATGATGAGTGGCGGATTGATCGTGGCGCGGCGTGATCCCTCGGTGGATTCATAGCCGGCGCAGTTTGTTGGTTTGACGGTTGTCGACGTGGTTTGGTCGCTTTGGCGCATGGAATTTTCGGTGGAGGTAGAGAGATGGAAGCTCTACTTCTCTGCTACGTTCCCTCGTAGTTTCACATCGAACGGTGTTCGTACGAGTGGGTTTCGTTCAGTTTCGAGAAAATCATGTCTTTGGGGTGTTCGTCGGGTTCGCCAAAAAATGGCGACAATTTTCAGATCAGTTGGTGTCATTCGAACCCTTGGAATGTCAGCATTCCATTCCAACTGATTTCGTTGTGATTGGTGGTCATTTGGGACCGGTAGGAGCCCGGGAACCCATGTGATTCCATTTGTATCAATTCGGTAGAATTACCCGTTTCTAGCCGTTTGTGCGTCGATTTGACCCCTTCCGGAGTGTGGAAGGTCGGTATCATCATTGTGGTTGTATCCCCTTTATTTCGGAGCGAACGGAGCGTGGAAAGGTCGAGATCTGGCCGATCCCATTATTTTCCCGCCGTAACGCCTTAACGGTCGTTACAGTGACCGTTTAGGTTATTACGCGGTCCAATGTGTGACCATTTTATGTATGTCGATTTGGGTCTTCACGGTCGCGCGATAGACCGTCTTCTGTGCTTCACGGTCCATTATAGGACCGTTTATATCCTTCGCACGGCCCTTGGGTGGCCGTGTGGTTTCTTTAGTCGCGCGGGTCAGTTGAGCGGTCTTACGATAGACCCTTCAGCTTGCTTAAGTGGTCCCTTGCTAGACTGCTGAGCATGGTTGACTCTAGTCAACAGTCTTATGGCGGTTGATGAAGCGGTCCTTCTCTAGACCATTTCTTGCCTTTAGCGGTCCATTGCTAGACCGCTATTGACCGTTTGACCAAGTTACTGTTTTAAGTCGGTTTGATCTAGCGGCCTTCTCTTAGACAGTCTAGACTGCTTCGCGGCCCATTAGTAGACCGCGAATGGGTGATTGACCGTGGTCAAGGGTTTTAGGTCGGTTAGCGTTAGTCCCCTATGCGGTCCATGTTTAGACCGCCTACGTGTGTGAATGGTCCCTTTGAAGACCATTTGGGTGGTTTGACTAGTGAGGCGGTTGTGAGTTGACTGGGCTCAGCGGCCTATCGAATGACTGCTCCAGTCATTTCGCAGCCCTCCTTGTGACCACCTAGTGTCTGTGTTCTCTGTGGCTGGTAAGCGGCCCTTTACTTGACCACCTATGTTGCTGAGTGGCCAAGCATTAGACCGCGTACCACTAGAGAGTTGTGTTTCCGATGTTCTGATTTCCAATCATTTTGGCTTGACCTTATGGTTTGCCCGTTGTCCCGTGGATGTCTTTTGATATCCTATGAGGGCTATGACCATATTATAAGATAGCCAAGAGTGTCCTTAGCTCGAGTAGTGTTTTGTACTACTTCTGAGTCTTCGAGTCATTATTTAGTCCCTGGTCAACTCGGTGACACCCAGTGGTTGACATGTGACCTTGTGTGTGTCTCGATAGATCGAGACATGGTTCTGGACGTCTTGAGTTACTGTCCTACCTCGGTTTATGTGTCCAGGTGCTTTGAGGGTCTTGATGCTCCGTCAGGTCTCCGTGAGTCATTTTATACGGTTGTGTGGATCTAATGATCCAATGTCGTTTCCTGTGGCTTAGGATTAGGCAGATTGGTGGTTCGTCACCACCGTTATGCGACGATCTTGACTCTAAGTCATGAGACTGAAGGATCGTTACGTTGGTAGGTCTAGTTGCCCTGTCCTGAGTCTGTTGGCAATTTGGTGTACTGCCTCAGTGCTTCGCAGTACGTGTGGCAGTGCTTTCTTAGCATGTCCGTACTTCAGCACTCGTGTGTCAGAGTCTCTGTATTTAGTGAGTCTCCACTAGTCGTAGCCTGACAACCTTGAGTGTCGGCCCACCTGGGAGTGGTGGCGGGGCAGTTCCCGAGATACGGTTTGTAGGCTAGTTTCCGTGGGCTCCCTTGCCTTGCAGTAGCGTCCTACTGGGGGAGAAAACTAGCTAGACGCTTGGCTCAAGGCATTGAGCTTGTGTGTGCACACGTGGTCAGGGGCGTTTGGACAAACGCCGACGGGCGTGACCCTGACTAGTCACTCGTTACTGTAGTTCCTGGTTTAGTTCAGTAAGTATCTCAGTCTCCGTCATTCTCGGCGTTCGTAGGGAGATACTTGTGGCGCAGTGTAAGACGTCAATGGACGCATCTGGCTGTTCTTCTAGTGAGGAGGTGCTTCCGTCACTTGGCACGTGACTCTCGTGTTTCTCGGAGTCTGTGTTCCCTTTCCAAGTTAGTCTGTTCTAGACTTTGTCCAAGTTCAGCTTTCCCTCCCGAGTTAGTCTATTCTCGACCTTGCCCGAGGATAACTTTGTGTTGCGTGCACGATGGTCCAGTCATGTATGCTTCAGTGTTCCGTGTTTATCTAGGTCTTTTCTAGGGTTTTCTACCTATCTTCGTAGGCCTTCGCCTTAGGCCTAGCACTGTGCCGACAGATCGGTAACTCCTGACTTTGTGAGATCAGGGTCCGCCCTTCTGTCGTTGTTTGGAATAGTTAGGGAGCTGAAGTTTGTTCGGCAACCGTGTTTTGCTCGGTGCGACTTTTCCCTTTTCTTTTAGCTATTCTACTCCTACTGTTACGACTTTCTTTTACAGCTTTCTAGTAGTTGTTTTCCTGCTTTCTTTCCTGCTTTACTACTACTGCTATTGTAGTTGTTGTTCCGTGTTACTACGTTATTTTTCAGTGGGGATCCGCATGACCCCTACTGAGCCAGTGACACGAGGCTCACCCCTACTTTTCAGGAGTGGTCGTCTCTGCTTCCTTCGCGGTTCCTGGTGTGACATGTTCGTAGTTGCCAGCGGTACCTACATCGGGCTTCCCCCGGCCTTAGTGTACGTTTTTCTTCCTATTGGACTGTACTTGTCTTTCCTTTGGACTGGACTCTGGTATAATTGTTAATTTAAACTGTTAATTAAAAAGTGATTTTATTTCTACTACTTTAGCAAACCTGATTAATAAAATTTAATTGCTTACTGTTATATCTGGGGCTTCAATGTACTACACAACAATCCTTTTATCCCTTCGGAGCTTTACAGCTCTTGGGAGTCTTCACGGTTTCCAAGTGGTATCGGGTCTACTCGATAATCCTATCGGGTATATCAGGTATCCGGAGTCCTGGTCGTCACATGGATAGCTGGAGATTTCACTCCTTTTTATGCCTCTAGGTTGGGGTGGATAGTCGGACAAGAGTTGCCTAGAGCACCTCTTTACATTGGGTAGCTTGTTATGAACATTCGTGTAAACAGACAGTAGTGGGGAGATCTGGCCATTGGACTCCACCATTTTCTCTGTTGTTGGCAGCTGTGGGGATGAGAATTTTTATTTTGGTGTTTATTTATTTAGTTATGAATTGGGATTTGTTAGATTTATTTGATTTATTTGTTTGTTGCGTAGGCGTGCCAGTCACTTGCGTGACAGATTTATTTGTGCGCTCGATCTGACTTGTTCAGACAAAAGTGAAATCCGTGTCGGCACTAGAAGTCCACCATACCGTATAGGCTATGACGTTAATTACATCCTCTGGGATGGAGGAAAACTCTTGATTAATTGCCAAGATAAAGAGCAATTGGGGCTAAATAAGTATAGAAGCGTATGTGAATTAAAAGATAGTATTACACAATGCAAGATCTAGACATACATTCACGCATGCAATGCAATCATATTTATTGACCTCACCCCCGGTATAGGGCGGGGAACATAGGTCCGAAGACCACCATCACGAATAGTGAGAGCTTTTAGCCAGATCTAATCTGACCTTCCACAAATCACCATTTAATATACCGGGAGACCAGGATAAGCAGGCACACGATGGAGTAGTGGTACACATATATACATACATGCATATAGGTTGATATGTGAGCAGGAGGAGCAAACATCAAAGAGATTTGGCATTGGTTTCATTATCATTCTTATTATTTATTCAAAGCACGACCCTGTGTCAGGCAATTAGAGAGGCTTTCAATGGGTTGGCAGAGGCTGGAGTCGACCTGGACCTTACTGGAGTTGACCTGGACATAAGGGTAATGAATCGGTGCCAATAGGAAGTGGATCGACGCTGGAGAGAGGCGGTGTGGTGAGTCGGCGCTTAGGGAGGTGGATCGGCGCAATTGAAGGCGAAGGCAGTATAATGGGTCGGAGCCATAAGAAAAGGGGGCGAATGAGGTAGGGATGGATCGACGCCAATGGCACTGATTCACTTGGCCCGCCGTCGACTCACTTCCTAGGAAGAGGAAGGGCACCGGCTCAAGAGATTCTAAAGGGGGAGTCAACTCTCTGGCCATAGGGTCGACCTTGGCGACTTCAGGTCTAATGTAGAGAACTCTTAGTCTAGTTTGGAATTGTATTGGGGGATTGAAGGGTCAGTCTGCCCATGGTCCTGGAACATTATTGGTTTTATTGTTGCTTTATCTTCCCTAGCCTTGAATTGATGAATGGAGCTTAGGTAGCCATCTTGTATCTATTATGCCAGAGCTCTTGTTGATCTTAGCTTATTGTTCATCATCCGTGCGAGGTTCTTACTCGAGCACGGGTATGCGGTTGAAAACTGAGAGATGGTTGTCCATGTCGTTTGCGTAGCATTATTGCAACCCAATGTTAGCCTAATTCTCAGCTCAAAGTAAAACAGAAGACATGAATTAATCAAGCAAGAACCAAAGAAAAATCAAGGAAAATTTTGGCAGCATTTCCCCTTATTTCGAAGATTGTAGGAGATGAAATTGAGATTCATACATGGAAGATTTCGGAATGAAGCTCGTAATTGTCGAGAGGCGGAGAATGGTGATCTTATGACCCAATTTGGATGCAGAAGCTCCGATGACTAGCCTACTAGGAGCCTTGACAATTCACAGTCAATATCCTTCAGAATTTTATATTTCATATCCAAACCTTGCTGAAACTGTGGCTATCAATATCCACCCCTGAAGTGGGGTCCAGGGAAACATACCACGAAGAGGTAGATCCTTCGAACCCCAAGGTTGTGTAGAAAACTTAAAAACTAAGATAACGAGGGTATAATGAAAATTGGTGCGAGGTGTTTAAAACAAGAGGATGTTCCCCCACCTTCCATGCCTGCATGGACCCAGACAATTTGGCACTGACCAACCCGGTGAATCACATTGTCGTCCTATAGCTGAAGGCCATAGCCTGCGCTGGTTACAGCAGCAAGTTACTGATCCTGAGGGGCACATGCTAAGAGAAAGCCATTTGGTAGATGAGAAATGCGCGAGTGTGTGGTTGACCTTAGAGACCCAAGTGATCGTAACAAGGGAAAGATTATTCACGTAGGTAAACAAAAGGAATAGGGGTTCCAATCTTAGCATGTTTAGGAGGAATGGCCTGAACCCTTACAACTCATGAGAGTGAGCGAAAGGGGAAGGCAGGAAGTCATCTCCTTCATCAATAAATCATATGGCAGTGGCTCACGACAATATCCCCGTAGCGTCAATACACGAAGTTGAACACTACCGGCACATTCGATGAAACTCAAAGCAACAGGGTCCATACAGAGTAGAGGGGGGAGATTTCTATCACCCATATGGGCATGGCCAGTGGCCATTCAAAATGTAGCATCTGGTATACGAAACTATAATCCCTCGGTTGATCACAGGATCACGTTTGAATACATAGCCTCAATGAGGCCTCCTCACAGTCGGGGCATATGCATTCTTATGAATCAGGCACCCTCGCAAGAAAGATGCAACGAAAGGAAAAAGGAAGGAAGATAATGAGATTCAAATAGTAAACTTATTCACACATAATTGCAAACAGCAGGAGTACAAAGAGCTTAACGCTAGGGAAACTCTGCAGCTCTATATTCCTTCTCAACGAAAGCATTGAGGACATGCCTCATTACATAATGGAGGAAAAGAAGATACATGCGAGATGAAAAGACAGATTGATGCGGGACGGACTAAGGAGACGACACTATATGGTGCCACCCTCGGACTCTAGATGAAGACACGACCAGCAACACACACCAGGAAGACACTAAGCCTGACACTACGAGCTCCTACTGGCGAAACGTCGCTAACAGAAGTGGAAGCTCACTCGTCGTCCCAAGCGAGGGAAAGCTCGGACCGTGCGCGGTTAAGGAACCGGCGGAGGTCAAGGGTAGTCCGACTCAACTACCGGACTCGGATCGAGTCGCGGGACGGGTCACTCTCACTCTCATAGCGGTGACATGGACACACGGGCTAGTACCTACACTCTCGGCAGTGGCCTAAGACCATATACTAGCTAAGCAATGTAACGCCGAGGAGTTAAGACCTTTACCTCCACGCACCCGGCGTGGCGAAGACACCCCGACTGACTTACGGACCCCCGGTTAACATAATTCACAGCGGTACAAAGAGATTCGACCCACTCCACGCAGGGAGGTAAAAGGTCACATGTGGGGCCCGGGGATCATGCAAATCAGGTTGACGGGCAGCATCTTGATGTCGTCTCGACGCGCCAAACTCCGCGTTCTCGTGCCTTCCGGACGGCGCAATCAATGGGCTGTGGGGCCCACACGCTGTCCTATCCTCCGAGTCTGGCGGGGTGGGCCCCACTGTAATGGGGACCCCTGGCAGCGCGCTTCCTGGACGGCGGCCAACCGGTGACACTCACCGGAGGCCGGGTGCCTCCGGTTCCCAAGTGGAGAGGATGCTGTCCACGAGCTGATGTTGCTGTTTCAGCAGCACGTGCCCCGGCAAAAACGGCCGCTGCGATCGGCCCCGTCGCCAGAATGCGACGAAACCAGCGCCGTTGGAAAGAGGATTCGAAATCCTTCAATGTAGGGCCAGTGGACTCTTCTGAACCTGTGCGGACCTAGGCTTTAACTATTTTTCAATTCTCTGCTCCACAGCTCCCGAAATCTCAGATCAACATATCAGTTTCCTGTAAATGGCCGTTGACCGCCTACGTACAGTTGGATTCAGGCTTCGAGATCGTGTTAGAAGTTGTAGGGAATCAAACTACGGAACTGGGACTATTTGTATAATTTGATTTGGAGGGGGCTGCGATTTGTTATGATATTTGGGGTGACTAGTGGTCGGAGCTGGGAACAGGAGGACAGAACTGTAGATGGGTCTGAGAACGATTTTTATAAAATATGAGATGGGAGAATCAAAAATTAATAAAAATTGTGGATTGAGGGGTGGATGGGTGGAACCCCCAGTAAAATTGGGCGAACTAACAGAGATCAAAAAGTGGATCTAAGACATGAAACTCAGGGCGGAGGTGAACCTGGACAGAACTCTGGCAGAACCGAAATGGAAGAGTGGATGAAAATCAAAAAATAGGAAACGGGATCTGAATGCTGGCCTGATTTTTTTGGGCGGAGAGGAACACCCCAGGAATAACTCCTCCAAATTTGGTAGCCAAATGAGCTCGGGGAAGACCTGTGAATTTTGAGCAAGCTGCTGTGGTACTGCGTAGGCAGAACTCCGTTGACGGCAATGGCGGTGCGGTGGCGGCTCGTGGCAGCGGCGGCGATCGTCGGAACCGATACACGAGGCGTCACACCTCAGAATGGAAGCCTTCACAGCATCCAAGGGGGAGAGAGGAGGGAGAGAGGGGTGCGCCCAAGGCTGCTCAAGGGGTTTTTCCAACTTTCAAATGGCATTAATTCAAGAAAATGGTAATTACATGCCTTATATATGACTCCCACCAAACTCATCCTCCACCGTTGGATCTAGGGGTTGGGGATGGATGACTAGGATGGAGTTTGATCAAAATACAACAAAATATTAAACAAAAAGGGGAGGGGGCACACCTTGACCAAGGAGGGTCAAGGGGGGGACATGGTAGGTGGGCTGGTGGCCTCCCATGTGGACTTTTCAAGTCCATTGTCCCCCTCCCTTGGCCCACCCTTCTAGAAGCCTCCATGGAGGGTTGGCTGACCCCACAGGGGCCCTAGAGCTGAGGTGGCCCAATGGGAGTGGAGTGGGGGCCCGTGGGACCCAGGGATCCCCATTTTACACATAAGCCCCTCGAACTATCTAAATTACACACTGACGAAAAGAAAATAAAATACATTACACACAAATAAAAATCCCCAAAAAATATGATAAATGCTACGACTCAGTGGGGAACCTCCAGACTGTCTCCGAGCCATAGGGATGCTGAGGTGGCTCGAGTCGTGCTCCTCGTGCGGTACCGGTGACTCGCCGGCTCGTGTCTCGCATGCGCTCGGGTGTCCGCACCAATTCTCCCCGGGTGGGAGAAACTCGACCCTGTCGAGTAAGGGTCTGCATCACTCCGGTATCGCTCCAGAAGATCCGAATCAATCCGCTGCAACTCTGCATGTGTGATCCATGTGTCCTCAGTAGCGGGACGTCCTCTCCATTGCACTTGGTAGCGCGGGTAAGATCCACTCCTGGTAACTGTCACTTGCTCGTCCAGTATACGATCTTTATGCTTACGCTGCCGTAAAAAAGGGGCTGGAGGTGGAAGTGGACACTCAGGTGTGGGATCACTCTCAAGGGGAGGAGATGGCTCAAAAGGCTCACTAGGGATCACTGCTGGGTCCCTATATGCAACAAGATCCGATACATTGAAGGTAGAGCTTATACCATATTCCTCGGGTAGGTCCACAACATACGCATTGGATCCAACGCGTTTCAACACTCTAAAGGGACCGGCTCCGCGAGCTTGCAACTTCTTAACGGTTCCAGAGGGAAACCGTTCAGGTCTTACCCTGATCATGACGTATTTGCCCTCGTGGAACTCTCGGTGGTGTCAGTGGGCATCGGCTAACTCCTTGTACCGTGCATTGCTGGCCTCAATGTGACGACGGATGTCGTCATGCAAACTCCTAATATGCCTAGCAAACGACTCGGCCGACTCCGACACTCTAGCATGGATATGTATGGGGACAAGGTCAACGGGTTTCCTAGGCCTACGACCTGTGACAATCTCAAATGGGCTCATGCCGGTAGACCTATTCACCGAATCATTATATGCAAACTCAGCCATGGGTAGAATGAGATCCCAATCCCTAATGCGGTCCCTAACAAGACACCTCAAAAGATCACCCAGACTCCTATTGACCACCTCGGTCTGACCATCTGTCTGGGGATGATATGCAGTAGAAAACTTGAGGTGAGTACCCATCATATGCCATAGTGTCTTCCAAAAATAGGAAGTGAACCTAACATCATGGTCAGACACTATAGTGTGAGGCAACCCGAACTTGCACACCACATGCGTATGGAAAAGGCGGGCTACCCTCGAAGCATCCGAAGTCTTCGAGCAAGGAATAAAGAGGGCCATCTTCGAGAAACGGTCAACCACCACATAGACCGAATCATGCTTCCTGGAGGTACGTGGCAGTCCCAAAATAAAGTCAATGCTAACATCCTGCCACGGGACATCAGGCACGGGAAGAGGCGTATAAAGGTCCGAGCTTTGCTTCTTCATCTTGGCCGTAGCACAAGTACGGCACTGAGCCACGATGTTAGCAACATTGCGCTTCAGGCTCGGCCAATAAAATCGATGCTCCACTTCCTCAATAGTCTTATTCCGACTAAAGTGGCCGGCTAGACCTCCCGCATGTAGTTCCCACACTAATAAATCTCGAACCGAAGTTCGGGGAACACATAGCCTGCTACCTCGAAAGAGGTAACCCTCCTGAAGCACATACTCATCAAGGTCTCTCGAGGGTCCGGCCTGGAGAGTGGTAAAAATCTGACCGAAGTTAGGACAATCAACATAGGCCTCCTTCATCTTCTCTAACCCTATGACCTCGGCACTCATGGTGGTAAGCAAACATGCTCGCCGACTCAAGGCATCAGCCACCTTGTTTTCCACTCCAGCCTTATGTTTAAGCACAAAGGTGAACTGCTGGAGATACTCGACCCAACGACTGTGACGCGAGTTCAGCTTCTTTTGGGAGTGGAGATACCTCAATGCCTCGGGATCGGAGTATAGGACAAACTCCTGATGTAAAAGATAGTGCCTCCAATGCCTAAGAGCCTGAACAACTGCGTAGAATTCTTTATCATATGTGGAATATCGCAATTTCGCGTCATTCAGCTTCTCGCTGAAATATGCGATCGGGTGGGACTCCTGACTCAAAACTCCTCCAATTCCCACGCCCGACGCATCACAAGAGACGTCAAACACCTTCGAGAAATCAGGCAGTCGAAGGATAGGTGTCTGGGTCATGCGCTCCTTGATGTCCTTGAAGGCGGCAGATGCGGCCTTCGTCCATACAAATGTGCCCTTACGGATGCAATCCGTGATCGGGGCGGTAACGGAGCTAAATCCGCGGATGAAGCGACGATAGAACGTCGCAAGACCATGAAAGCTGCGGACATCATGAACGGTACGGGGTTCCGGCCACTCAACAATGGCCCGGACCTTCTCGGATCGGTGGAGACCCCCGTACTAGACACAATGAAACCCAAGAAGGTAAGCTGAGGTGTCATGAAGGCACACTTCTGTGGGTTCGCAAACAGCTGCTCTCGCCGAAGAAGTAGACAGACCTGCCGAAGGTGGTCTAAGTGGTCCCCTGTGGTGCGGCTATAGATAAGGATATCATCAAAATACACCACTACAAAGACTCCAATGAAAGGTTGAAGGACCTGAGTCATGAGCCGCATGAAAGTGCTAGGGGCATTGGTCAACCCAAAAGGCATGACCAACCACTCATATAGACCGTCCTTGGTCTTAAATACGGTCTTCCACTCATCACCTGGCCTAATCCTCACCTGATGGTAGCCACTCTTAAGATCGATCTTCGAAAAGATAGTGGCACCTGCCATCATGTCCAGCATGTCATCAAGGCGGGGAATAGGGAACCTGTACTTCACGGTGATTTTGTTGATGGCACGACTATCAATGCACATTCTCCACGTGCGATCCTTCTTCGGGGCGAGTAATGCAGGTACAGCACATGGACTCATGCTGTCCCGAACAGACCCTCTCTGCACTAACTCATCGACCTGCCGTTTAAGCTCGGCATGCTCCGTGGGACTCATGCGATAATGAGGAAGGTTGGGTAAAGAAGAGCCCGGAACAAGGTCGATGGCATGCTGAATATCCCGCATAGGTGGGAGTCCCTCGGGAAGCTCATTGGGAAAGACATCAGCATACTCCTGCAGAATGGGAACAACCTCGGGTGGGAGCTCACCCTCGGAGTCCCTCTCCACCTCTCGGACCGTAATGGCAAACATCGGATAGCCCTGACTAAGCTCCTGCTCCATTTCCCAGGAGCTAATCATCATCAATCTCCTCGTCGAGGGCTCTCCTGGGCCAGAGATAACAGTCATAGCCCGAGCTTGGGATGGGGTACTAGGCCCGGGAACGGAAGGCTTCGGAGTACTAGGGCCAGTAGGACTCCTGACTGATGGGCTCCTGGGCCGAACGGGTTGGAGGGTGACCCGCTGGCCAGCGTGGTCGAAGGTACAGGTGTTCGACCGGCCATGGAGCGTGGCATCCCCGTCAAATAACCACGGCCTACCAAGAATGATACTGCCCACTTCCATGGGGAGAACATCACACCAGATCTCGTCACGGTAGGAGTGGAGCTGCAGTGGGACCAAGCACCGCAGCCTGACCGAAATGGAAGTGGTATCCACCCATGATACCTGATAGGGACAAGGATGGTCTACGGGTGTGAGACCAAGACGGGCGACAGCGTTCGTGGAGATTGCATTGATACAACTCCCGCTATCGATGACCACCTTGCAAATTTGCTTTCCTAGCCTACAGAATACATGAAGGATAGTAGTCCGACGCCAGTCATCACTGACCTGCGGCTGGGTGAGGATACATCTGACGACCCCCATGTGGGTATCGTCCGAATGCTGGGCATCCTGGGCCTCACCTCCCATCTCATAGTACTCGTCAGCTAGCTCTTCATCTGCCTCATAGCTGACTAACTCGAGGCCCGTAGGGGTGGTATCCTCGGCCTGTGTGTCCCCAATGTGAAGAGATGGGCGGGTGGGACACTGGTTGGCGAAATGGCCAAACCCATTGCAGCGATAACACTGCTGCCGTGATCCACTAGGCTCCCCAATCATAGGTCCTTTACCTTTATCCTCCCGACGGATAGGAGGTGTAGGTAACAAAGGACGTGCAGGAGGTGCGGGTGCCGGTGGACGGGCTGTGGGTGGGGCCGTAAGATGCTGGGGACGAGGAAGGTCCCTCGGGGGTGGAGGACGAGGCCTAGGAGCAAAGGGCTCGGGGCGAGCGGGCTCCTGAGGTCGAGTCATGGGGGCCCTCGGATACGTGCCAGATGAGCCACGGGGCTCGACACTACGAAGGGGAAAGGAGCCCAACCAATGGGGTGACTCGAACTCGGCCTCGAACTGCTCCAATTCGAGAGCGATCTGATATGCCTGCTCCAAAGTGGTTGCATTGCGGCGAAAGAGTTCATATTGATAATTGGGTCGCAAACCTCTTCGAAAGCGGGATATAGTCATGGTGCTCTCTTCCGTGACCCCACACCGTAAGTAATACTCATCGAACTCGGCGGTGTACTCGGTCACGGATCGGTTCCCTTGGGAGATGCTTTGCCACTTGTCTATAAGACGTTGGCGATATGAGGCGGGAAGGTATTTCTCCCTCAATTTAATTTTCATATCATCCCAAGTACCGATTTAGGGTTGACGTCGCTGATTGAGCAGGCTCTCCACATTGATCCAATAAGTTTGGGCCTGCCCTTGCAGCTTCATCTTCGCGTATCGGACTCTTCGGTGGTTCGTCATCTCAAACCACTCGAAGTACCAGTCCATGCCGGCCTCCCAATCTAGATACACCCTAGGGTCCAAGGACCCGCTAAAAGTGGGAGGGTCCGCACGCACACCCCTAAGAATGCGGTCGTCATCCTCGTCATCACGATTCCGTCGTTGATGACGACGACCGTTACCCCCCTGATCATTATCGGAAGCATAATCATCCACTATAGACGCCTGTTGCCTCCCGACATCCTCCACCTGAGCCCTTGGCACAGCGGGTTGCTGCACTTGCTCTTGTTGGCCGTTCGTTGGCGCGGGGTGCGCCGCTACTGGGCCTCTCTCTAGGATGGCAATTCTCCCAACTAGACCCTGGATGGACTGATCCGAAGACTCGGCCCGATCCTCGAGGGCTTTCATCCGCCCTTCTAGACGCGTTCTTATGCCATCCATACGCGTACTAAGACCATCCATACACGTGTCAAGACGTTCCATAATGGCTCGGAACATCTCGGCCGTCGAGGACTCATCGGAGCTACGGGCCCGGGAATCCGCCGTAGGTGGTGGTGGCGAGTATTGGGTACCTCGACGGGTGGGCATGCAACTGACACACGACCTAGAAGACACCGACTAATGCAAACACACACTAAATGATGCACTTAGACCTAAACCAATATCCGGTACGGGGCGGAGTTAATCGATCCGAAGATCACTCCCGCAAGTGTGCGACCTCCCGGTAGGCGTAGCCTAACGTTCGGACAACACCTTTTAAGATACCGAATTATCGGGATGAAATGTAATTTAAAACACACTTTTTTTTTTGAAAATGATGATCCTAGACTTGACTTAGACCATGATGCATGCAGGACTTATGCAATGACTACCCTAGACTCGACTCGCTCTGATACCAAACTGATGCGGGACGGACTAAGGAGACGACACTATATGGTGCCACCCTCGGACTCTAGATGAAGACACGACCAGCAACACACACCAGGGAGACACTAAGCCCGACACTATGAGCTCCTACTGGCGAAACGTCGCTAACAGAAGTGGAAGCTCACTCGTCGTCCCAAGCGAGGGAAAGCGCGGACCGTGCGCGGTTAAGGAACCGGCGGAGGTCAAGGGTAGTCCGACTCAACTTCCGGACTCGGATCGAGTCGCGGGACGGGTCACTCTCACTCTCACAGCGGTGACATGGACACACGGGCTAGTACCTACACTCTCGGCAGCGGCCTAAGACCATATACTAGCTAAGCAATGTAACGCCAAGGAGTTAAGACCTTTACCTCCACGCACCCGGCGTGGCGAAGACACCCCGGCTGACTTACGGACCCCCGGTTAACATAATTCACAGCGGTACAAAGAGATTCGACCCACTCCACGCAGGGAGGTAAAAGGTCACATGTGGGGCCCGGGGATCACGCAAATCAGGTTGACGGGCAGCATCTTCATGTCGTCTCGACGCGCCGAACTCCGCGTTCTCGTGCCTTCCGGACGGCGCAATCAATGGGCTGTGGGGCCCACACGCTGTCCTATCCTCCGGGTCTGGCGGGGTGGGCCCCAATGTAATGGGGACCCCTGGCAGCGCGCTTCCCTAACGGCGGCCTACCGGCGACACTCACCGGAGGCCGGGTGCCTCCGGTTCCCAGGTGGAGAGGATGCTGTCCACGAGTTGATGTTGCTGTTTCAGCAGCGCGCGCCTCGGCAAAAACGGCCGCTGCGATCGGCCCCGTAGCCAGAATGCGACGAAACCAGCGCCGTTGGAAAGAGGATTTGAAATCCTTCAATCTAGGACCAGTGGACTCTTCTGAACCTGCGCGGACCTGGGCTTTAACTATTTTTCAATTCTCTGCTCCACAGCTCCCGAAATCTCAGATCAGCATATCAGTTTCCTGTAAATGGCCGTTGACCGCCTATGTACAGTTAGATTCAGGCTTCGAGCTCGTCTTAGAAGTTGTAGGGAATCAAACCACGGAACTGGGACTATTTTTAGAATTTGCTTTGGAGGGGGCTGCGATGTTTTATGATTTTTGGGGTGACTGGTGGTCGGAGATGGGAACATGATGACAGAACTATAGATGGGTCTGAGAATGATTTTTAGAAAATATGAGATGGGCGAATCAAAAATTAAGAAAAATTGTGGATTGAGGGGGGGATGGGTGGAACCCCCAGTAAAATTGGGTGAACTAACAGAGATCAAAAAGTGGATCTAAAAAGTGAAACTCAGGGCGGAGGTGAACCTGGACAGAACTCTGGCAGAATCGAAATGGAAGAGTGGACGAAAATCAAAAAATAGGAAACGGGATCTGAATGCTGGCCTGATTTTTTTGGGTGGAGAGAAACACCCCAGGAACAACTCCTCCAAATTTGGTAGCCAAATGAGCTCGGGGAAGACCTGTGAATTTCGAGCAAGCTGCTGTGATACTGCATAGGCAGAACTCCGTTGACGGCGATGGCGGTGCGTTGGCGGCTCGTGGCGGCGGCGGCGATCGTCGGAACCGATACACGAGGCGTCACACCTCAGAATGGAAGCCTTCACAGTATCCAAGGGGGAGAGAGGAGGGAGAGAGGGGTGCGCCCAAGGCTGCTCAAGGGGTTTTTCCAACTTTCAAATGGCATTAATTCAAGAAAATGGTAATTACATACCTTATATATGACTCCCACCAAACTCATCCTCCACTGTTGGATCTAGGGGTTGGGGATGGATGGCTAGGATGGAGTTTGATCAAAATACAACAAAATATTAAACAAAAAGGGGAGGGGGGCGCACCTTGACCAAGGAGGGTCAAGGGGGGGACATGGTAGGTGGGGTTGGTGGCCTCCCATGTGGACTTTTCAAGTCCATTGTCCCCCTCCCTTGGCCCACCCTTCTAGAAGCCTCCATGGAGGGTTGACTGACCCCACAGGGGCCCTAGAGCTAAGGTGGCCCAATGGGAGTGGAGTGGGGGCCCGTGGGACCCAGGGATCCCCATTTTGCACATAAGCCCCTCGAACTATCTAAATTACACACTGACGAAAAGAAAATAAAATACATTACACAAAAATAAAAATCCCCAAAAAATATGATAAATGCTATGACTCAGTGGGGAACCTCCAGACTGTCTCCGAGCCATAGGGATGCTGAGGTGGCTCGAGTCGTGCTCCTCGTGCGGTACCGGTGGCTCGCCGACTCGTGTCTCGCATGCGCTCGGGTGTCCGCACCATAGATAGAGGAGAGAAAGATTTAACAAAAGAGGGGAACCACCCACTATTGGCCCTTCTGAGCCTTATTACCAAGGGGCACCCACCTAAGGACCGCTCTTCGAGCTTTCTGCTCTCTCTCTTTTTTTTTTGCTTCTCTCTTCTTCTTCTTGGGTGCTCTGCATTCTCTTCTCCCTCCTCTCTGTCTCTTCTATTCGCCTCTCATATGAACTCTCTTCACCTCTTCTATGTGTGTCTTCTGCTTTTTTTGCTCTGTTAGTTGTGTTCTCTGCAGCACTCGAAGATGAGGGATTTTTATAGGCAAAAATAGGGTATCGCTTGGGGGATGAGACAGGTGGCCCTGCGTCGATCCATCGATTCGCAAGGCGCGAAGGGCGTGCACCGATTCAGCTTGCTAAAAGGGGTGGCACCGATTCACTTTTGTCAAGAATGTTGCCGATTCACCAAAAGTGGGAGGGTGCCGATTCACCAAAAGAAAGGCGCCGATTCACTATCTATGGAGGAGAGCGCCGATTCACTTTGGCCATAAGGGCATTTTTGTAATTTTGTCTTGTTACACCGAAACTGGCCCCAGTGGAAGCCTGACCTCCCGTGCAGCTTAGGATTTGATGCGGTAGCTTCGGAACATAGATTTCCTCATTTTCGGGTCCTGATTTATAATTTTGAGTGGTTTTCAACATGTGCCAAACTCGTGTTAAATTACTCAGGTTTTATCCCAATTTGGCCTTCGGCACTACGATTTGTGCTACCAGACCTGCTCCGTACATATTCGAGGCATCTTCATCGAGTAGGTTATCACTCGGAACATTTTCACCCTGATTGGGCAACTTTTCGGCCAATTACGGACCTTTCCGGCACGACGGGTACCCGAGTCAGGTCACTCGGGTTTTTCGCTGACATTGCCTTCTGCACCTTACTTTGGGTCACCAGGGATGTTTCTTCACCTCGGGAGGCTTTCTTCATCAAGTGGGGAACCACCAGGCATATTTTTGTCCTGATCAGACGAGGTATGGGGTTTGTTCGGCACGACCGGATCGATGTCGGTTTGTTGGGTTTATTGATTTCGACAGGCCATATGGCATTGCTGGTTTGTTGCAGACTTCTTCCTGACGTCCTGAGATGATAAATTGTGAAATCCCTGACGCTCTTGTCAGGTGACCTAAGGCTTCAACAGTCCGAGAGGACCCTTCTTTGAGCTTTATTTGGCTTCTTCACACCTGGCTTAGAAATTCCTAGCTCTTAAAGCATGCTTGCCGTATAGCAATATTTTAGATGTCAACAAATGCCCCCCGGCCGCAGGTGTTGCAACTGAGGGATGAGTAGTGTGGGACCCGCGGATGTGCTCACCTCACAATGGCTGTTTTCTTCTTCTTACACGTATATATATTTAGGTCATGATCATTTGTCATAGTGGGGCCCACTTTCTTTGAAAATCACTACACTTAACTACAGTGAATCGGAGCAGGGTTTTCTTCCCCTTGGATCGGCGCCAAGGTTTGAATAAAATGAATCGGCACGGGCTTCTGGCGGTACTGAATCGGCACATGGTGGAATCGGCACGTATTGTTGCCACGGAGCGGTGAATCGGCATCGGTTTGTGATGGCGGAACGGTGAATTGGTGCGGTTACGTGCCGATTCACTTCCTCTCCTCTTCTTTTAAACCCTCTCGAAGGGTTTTAAACCCTATTTCCATCGCCTAGCTCCACCGCCTGGCTTCCTCCTATGACAGCGGAAGACTCGCTCCGAGTCTTTATGACAGCGGAAGACTCGCTCGAGAAACGGGAACAGTCGGCATGGTAAGCCTCTTGCAAGCAAGAATGATCAGAGTGTGAGACAATCACACACATAAATGCAATTGTACATTATTTTAATCAAACTCTAACTTATTTCATTGATAATCAAATATTCAAGTACAATAACTTTCAACATCTTTCAACCTATCAGACTCAAGAAAATAGAAAAATTACATAGACTCAATCTAAATAATATAGACTTTCCTAAGTCTTCACTCTCATCTTGACAACACTTTCATTCGCTCTCGGACCTGCTACTTGTATAGCCCGAATCCAAATTCGAATCACTTCCATCTCCTGAAAAGATTGGAAATAGGTAATGAGCACACTTGCCCAGTAGGTATCTTCGCATCAACATGAAGGCATCATTAAAGTAATCAACATTTTAGCTCTAAAGAAATAATGTAAAATCATGCAAATGCGATCAATCACACGGTTAAACCAAAGTAACAAGATGATCATGTAAGATAGAATGAGAGCAAGAATGAACTAGCAAGAATGTAACAAGAACATGTTATGGCCTTTTAAGAACAAGAATGTATCGAGAATGTACTAGCAATGTCACATAATCATCACTCCAGTATCTTTTGCTTATGAGCAAGTACTTCGTGAATTTCTGTGGAATATCAAGCAAGAAAGTCATGTCGTGCCGTGGATCTTCGTGGATCTTCAATAGTGAAGTTTACTTCCCTCTCGGGTGGTAAACTGGGTAATTCGGATGAGAACACATCAGAGAACTCATTTACAATAGGAATGTCTGCTAAGATAATCTCCTTGGATTCGGTAACAATGACAGAAGCAAGAAAAGCTTCACATCCTTGCGAGATAAGTTTACAAGCGTGAAGAGAAGATATGATAGTAGGATGCTTCTTGTACTTAATGCCAAGAAAAGAGAATCTTGGAAGACCGGGTTTTCGGAAGGATATAATCCTATTTCGGCAATTGATATAAGCATCATGATCTACAAGTCAATCTACCCCTAAAATGGCATCATAACCTTTCATGTCAAGGCATACTAAGTTTGCGGGGAGATTATGACCTTCTACTATCACTTCGCTATCAGGATAATAGTCGGTAAGCTTTGTTCCAGAACCTAAGGGTGTGGTAATAGCGAGATCTGAAGGTAAGGGAACTGATGCAATTGATAATGTTTTTGCAAAAGTAGTGGAGATAAAAGAATGAGAGGCACCAGTATCGAATAGCATAAATGTAGGATGAGAATAAATTTGAAGAGTACCTTCCATAAGCCCACCATCCTTGGGCGCTTCCTCTTCTTCTAAGACGGCATTGAGGCGAGCCTGTCTCCGACGTCCTCCACCGGACGATTGGTCTTTCATAAGGGGACAATATGGCATGTGATGCTCCCTGCTTCCACAGCGTAAACAAGCGCCGAGGCCCTTCCAGCATTCCTCAGCCGAATGGCCGAATTTCTCGCAAAACGTGCAAGCTGTAGCAACTTGCTTCTTCTCTTCCTTGACTTTCTTTTACTTATGGGAACTTCCACCATTCCCATTCCTAGATCTTTTCTTACTATCACGGCTTTTGTAGGGCTCCGTGATGCTGAACTTTTCTTTCTTATAACGCCGATCTGAGTGTCAGCTGGATTCTTCTCCTTTCCCTTTTAAATTTTCAACCTTCTCTGAGGTCCTTTCACACAAATATGCTCGTTGAACCATTTCCGCATAAGTACGGATGTTTTGGGTCCTGAGCTGCTGAATGAAACCGGGCCGTAACCCGTCCATGAACCGATTTGCCTTCAATAAATCGGTGCTGATAAGATGCGGTGCGTAAGGTGCAAGCCTTGAGAATTGTAGTTCATATTCGACAACCGTCATCATTCCTTGACAAAGAGCGACGAACTCCATAGCCTTTCTCTCTTTTACGTGCTCAGAAAAATACTTGGCACGAAATAGGGTAAGAAAATCGTCCCAGGTATGAGGTGCATCGGCCGGAGGTGCCGGAACCGACTTCCACCATGTACGGGCATCTTTGTTAAGTTGAAAGGTTGCGAGACGCACCTTCTCCTGATCGGTGCATTAGATAACATCAAAGATACAACTCATTTCATCTATCCAGTTCTCTGCCTCGTCAGGATTAGAAGAACCATAGAAACGCGGAGGGTTTAGGCTCCAAAAGTTGTGATGCAAATCACCAGTCCTTGCTCCTGCTCTAGCTTGCGCCATGGTTTGTAATGCCTGTGTAAGGCCAGCAATAGTTTGTTGCATGCCATCCCAATTTACGCGATGAGCCATGGTAATAATAGGGTACCTGAGGGAAAAATAACAACTTTTTATTTCTCGTGAAACGGGAAGGAAAATTAATCTTAAAACTAATTAATTATCTTATCCTGGGTTCTACCCAATTCTCACATTGGTGCGAAAATTTCTTCCTTAGTTCATAGGTAGGGGTCCTTATAAACCTTGGACTTATCCTATGACATGACTCTTCTCCCTAAGTCCTAAGACTCAGGCTCTGATACCAACTTAACTGTCACGTCCCGAGCCTTTATGACAGCAGAATACTCGCTCGAGAAATAGGAACAGCCGGCATGGTAAGCCTCTTACAAGCAAGAATGATCAGAGCGCGGGACAATCACACACATAAATGTAATTGCACATTATTTTAATCAAACTCCAACTTATTTCATTGATAATCAAATATTCAAATACAATAACTTTCAACTTCTTTCAACCTATCAGACTCAAGAAAATAGGAAAATTACATAGACTCAATCGAAACAATATAGACTTTCCTAAGTCTTCACTCTCATCTTGAAACACTTTCATTCACTCTCGGACCCGCTACTTGTATAGCCCGAATCCGAATTTGAATCACTTCCATCTCCTGAAAAGATTAGAAATAGGTAATGAGCACACTTGCCCAGTAGGTATCTTCACATCAACATGAAGGCATCATTAAAATAATTAACATTTTAGCTCTAAAGAAATAATGTAAAATCATGTAAATGCGATCAATCACACGATTAAACCAAAGTAACAAGATAATCATGTAAGATAGAATGAGAGCAAGAATGAACTAGCAAGAATGTAACAAGAACATGTTATGGCCTTTTAAGAACAAGAATGTATCGAGAATGTACTAGCAATATCACATAATCATCACTCCAGTATCTTTTGCTTATGAGCAAGTACTTCGTGAATTTTTGTGGAATATCAAGCAAGAAAGTCATGTCGTGCCGTGGATCTTCACTTATTTTTAGAGAAAGTACTCACAGCGCAATGCGACGTCAGTAGCATCATACCCCATGGTTTATAATAGTATGTTTCCGACAATCAGTAGGGGGGACTAGCATAGAGCCCTTGAACACAATCAGTACTCGATCGCATCTTCAAGTATAAATCAAGCTCATTCCACGCATGTAACAATAAAGTATGGCCAAGAATGTATAATTCAATAAGTTCATGATAACACTATTCAATGAATGAACGCTTCAATTTAATAATGCGAGAGTCAAGAATGACTTAAACAAGGTTATGCTTATGGAAATAAATTGGCAGCACAACGATACGTTCTTTATTTTCCATCACTTAAATTAGGTGTCTTGAACTAATTTGGAAAGTCCTGGATCATCATTAATCCATCTAGAAACTTTGGAACATCAACCTTTGGGTCAAACCTCGGGTTAAGCACTCAAACAATGTGACGGTCAAGGACTAGGCCGTTACACTCATGTGACGCACCAGTAGTGGGCCGTTACATTAGTCTGAATCCAGAAATAGTAAAAGAAACTTAGTGAAATGTGACGGTCGTATATTGGGCCGTTAGATGCTCCTGACGGTCCAGTATAGATCTGTTACATTGCTAGAACCAGAAACATTGATAGTGTAATCTACTAAATGGGTTTTAATGGTACAACTAACTCGGCGTCCTAGTGGGAATCCCAGGCTCACAGAGAATTACGGAGGCCTTGAAACAAGATTTCCTAATCCATTGGAAGGAATATCCAATAGAGAGATCCTCATGTCCAAGAATAATGTTCCTATAGTGTAAAGTGTGAACTAATGGACAACATACCGGAATATGTGCCATGTACTTAAAGAAATGACTCTATAGATAGAGAGAGAATGTGTAGCAACATGAAATCAAGATAAACTCCGTCAATTCATCATTGAAAATCATGATTTAGGTACAAAACTATAGAATTTTGGCACATGAAATTAACATCACTTAAAAGAACTTAAGACACCTTACTCATGCAATTTCGATTATGAATCAGTAACTAAACTTAAAGTCATGATAACAGGTTCAAACTTAGCTAACTAAGCATATTTATAAGTTAATGTGACTGTTCTTCAATTCTGTCTTCAGTTACTCTGACGGTCGAGAATGGGGGCATCACAGATTGTGACGGTTTATCGTGGGACCGTTATAGTGTTGTAACGCACTGAGTCTGGGCCGTTAGAGACAATAGAGAAATTTAAAAATAACAGAAGGTGTGACGGCTTGTCGTAAGGCCGTTATATCATTGTAACGGTCTTACCTCGATGCGTCAGATAGTCTGCTGGTAGTAAAATAAAGTAAAGGTTTATGAAAATATAACATGCCTGGAAATCAAAATACTACAACTATTCCAGACATGATAAGCGAAGTATAGGCCAACTACATGCATGGGATTTAGTGAATAGACAAGATAATATCTTTTATTTTCCATTTAGGGCTAAGAGATGCATGTATGTATAGAACTATTAAAACATGAAATTCAGGATCTATGATGCATGAAACCAATCAAAACCAGAGAGCTTTTATCCCTCACAAGATCTTTTTGCCAATCATGAGATGACCTACCTCTTAAATGAGCTTTAATCTTCCAATTTGGGACTGCAAGACACGCTCTTGTTCTTCCCTTCCTGAGGTTTTTTAGCAACTTCACGTCGCTCTATCTCTCCAATCTCTTGACCTAAGGACATGAAATTTTGAGGGTAAGAATCTGAAACTAAGGTGAACAAAAAGTTTTAAAAGACTGAACCCTAATTACCTCGTTTAGACGTCCTAATCTCTTGATCGTCGGGGGTCTTGCGTTTAGTTTCCTGGGTTATTATGGTCGAACTAGCAACTTTGAAAGCTTTAATCTCCTTGGTTGCTTGATCTCCTAGCACGAAATTTGGAGAACTATTAGTCTAAAGTATACTAAACAAAATCTTCTAAAGAACTTACCCGAAATTATGACCCATTACCTTGATTCTTCACGAGCCAAAAGTAAGGGTCGCTCAGTTCAGAACTAGGTCCTATTTATAGGGTTTTGGCTAGGGTTTGAAGATTAGATCGATTCTAGAGTCCTTAATTTTTCAGAACCTGATTCCTAAGAGTCCTTAGTAACCTTACAAGTTATCCCAATTAGGTCTCTTACAGATAGGATCCCAAAGATCCAATCTTTCTACTCGTTCTTCCATTCACGGAACTGACAGGGTGTAACGCATCAAGACTGGTGCGTTACATGGCTGTGGCGGTCGCACGATAGACCGCTACATCTAACGTACACAGAGTTCAACATAAATCAAACTCTTTTATTAATTATCTATTTTATTATCTATAAAAATAGTATTTATCCGTAAATAGGCTAAATAACCTTATAGAATATGGGCCAAACTTAATGGGCTTGGTCCTTAGACCTTTTGGATTTTATTTAAATAGGCTAGGTTGATTATTTAACACCATTGGGCTTTATAATGACTTATTAATCCAATAATCCATTTATAAATCGATTTAGCCTTTATAAATTCCTAATAAATTCTAGAAAATTCTATAAATAATCCAGAAATTATTACATAAATTCTGGGGCACTACACCCTCCCCCACTTAGAAGAATTTGGTCCCCAAATTCAATACATGGATTAAGGAGAGTGTACTTATAGTTGAATAATTCTGGAAATTTTTTCCGCATGGCTGCTTCGGTTTCGCATGTTGCTTCATATGGCCATATTTTCTTCCATTGAATTTTGACCATAGGAATAACTTTATTTCTTAGTTGACGCATTTCTCGTTCCAGAATCTTTATTGGCATTTGCTCGTACGTCATATCCTTCTGAATCTCCAGATTGTCATAAGTGATAATATAGTCAGGATCATATACATACTTCTTCAGCATAGAGACGTGAAATACGTCATGAACTCCCGCTAATTGTAGAGATAAAGCCAATGTATAAGCCACTTCACCGACCCTTTCAAGAATTTCAAACGGGCCAATGAACCTTGGAGTTAGTTTGCCCTTAATGCCAAATCTTCGAATACCACGACCTGGAGAAACCTTGAGATACACATGATCTCCTACTTGAAATTTCAAGTCGCGTCTTCGATTATCAGCATAAGATTTCTGCCTATCTTGTACCATCTTCATTCTCTCTTGAATGAGCTTGATCTTCTCTGTAGAATCCCTGATAATATCGGGGCCTAGGAATTGTCTTTCCCCTATTTCATTCTAACATATTGGTGATCGATAACTTTTTCCATATAATGCTTCAAATGGTGCCATTTGTATGCTGGCCTGATAACTGTTGTTATATACAAATTCTACTAGAGGCAAGTGATCATGCCAATTACCTCCAAAATCAATAACACAAGCCCTGAGCATGTCTTCTACCACTTGATTCATTCTTTCTGTCTGACCATCAGTTTGTGGATGAAAGGCTGTGCTGAAATTCAATCTAGTTTCTAGTGACTGTTGTTGACCCTTCCAAAACTGTGATGTGAATCGAGGATCTCTACCAGATATAATAGTGTCTGGGACACCATGTAATTTAACAATTTCCTTTATGTATAATACTGCCAGGATATCCACAGACCATCAACTTTTGATTGGTATGAAATGTGCAGATTTAGTTAATCGGTCTATGATTACCCATATACCATCGTGTCCACCTCTTATCTTAGATAACCCCATAATGAAATCCATCCCTATACTCTCCCATTTCCATTCAAGAATATTCAAGGGATGCAGTTTACCTGCGGGTCTAAAATGCTCTGCCTTTACTTGTTGACAAGTGAGACAGCGAGACATGAAATCCGCTATTTCCCTCTTCATGTTGGGCCACCAGAAATTTCTTTTAAGATCTTGATATATTTTTGTACCATCTGGATGAATGGTGTACTTGGAATTATGTGCTTCTTCTAGGATCAATTTCTTCGTATCCTCGTGATCCGGTACACACACTCGGCCCTTGAATAGCAATCTTCCATCCTCCGTAATAGAGAAATCTGGCCGTTGTTCAATATTAGCTTTAATTTCTAGTAACACGGGATCATCATTTTGCAGCTTGACTAGATCCTCTATTAAGGTAGGTTGAACTCGGATATTAGCCATGAAGCAATCTTCTTCCTTTCTGTCAATATCTAGATTCAACTGAGCAAATTGAGGAATAAGATTAGTCATACTAATCATGAGACTTGATAGCATACCCATCGGTTTTCTGCTGAGTGCATCCGCAACAGTATTAGCCTTGTCAGGATGATATTGAATAGTAAAATCAAAGTCTTTGAGATATTCTAACCATCTCCTCTGCCTCATATTTAGCTCTTTTTAAGAAAATAAATATTTCAAGCTCTTGTGGTCCGAATAGACTGTGAACTTTTCTCCATAGAGATAATGTCGCCAAATTATCAAGGCAAAAATGATAGCTGCTAATTCCAAATCATGCACAGGATAATTTTCCTCGTGACGTTTCAATTGTCTTGAAGAATAACAAATTACTTTTCCATTTTGCATGAGGACACACCCTAAGCCAATACCTGATGCATCCGTATATACTTCGAATCCACCACCTTCCACCGGTAGTGATAGAATAGGAGCTGTAGTAAGATGATTCTTAAGTGTTAGGAAACTCTTTTTACATTCCTCTTACCAGACAAAGGGATTTTCTTTTCTTGTGAGTCTAGTTAAAGGAACTGCAATCTTTGAGAAATCCTTAATGAATCTTCTATAATAACCAGCTAGACCCAGAAAGCTTCGTACTTCCGATACGGTCATTGGCCGGCTCCAATTCTTGACAGCTTCTACCTTAGAAGGATCCATGGCGATACCTTCCTTTGAAATAATATGGCCTAGGAATGAAACTTCCTTGAGCCATAATTCACATTTGTTTAGCTTGAGTTTATGTTCTCTAAGTATTTGCAAAGCTATCTTCAGATGTTCTTCATGTTCTTCCTTTGTCTTGAAATATATCAAGATGTCATCGATGAAGACGACGATGAATTGGTCCAGATATGGCTAGAAAACACTATTCATAAGTTGCATAAATGCTGCTGGGGCATTAGTTAACCCGAACGGCATTACCACAAATTCATAGTGGCCATAATGACTTCGAAAAGCCGATTTATAAATGTCATCTTCTTTAATTCTAAGCTGATGATAACTTGATCTGAGGTCAATCTTGGAGAAGTATTCTGCTCCCGAAAGCTGATCAAAGAGCTCATCAATATGCGGCAACGGATACTTATTTTTGATTGTAAGTTGATTCAGTCGCCGGTAATCGATGCATAGCCAGAGAGAACCATCCTTCTTTTTGACAAATAGAACCGGCGCACCCCAAGGGGATGCGCTAGGTCTGATAAAGCTCTTATCCAATAGTTCCTACAACTGCTTCTTTAGTTCTTTGAGTTCTGTGGGGGACATTCTATAAGGGGCTATAGAAACAGGTGCTGCTCCTGGAATGAGTTCAATAGTGAAGTTTACTTCCCTCTCGGGTGGTAAACTGGGTAATTCGGATGGGAACACATCAGAGAACTCATTTACAATAGGAATGTCTACTAAGATAATCTCCTTGGATTCGGTAACAATGATAGAAGCAAGAAAAGCTTCACATCCTTGCGAGATAAGTTTGCAAGCGTGAAGAGAAGATATGATAGTAGGATGCTTCTTGTACTTAATGCCAAGAAAAGAGAATCTTTGAAGACCGGGTTTTTGGAAGGATATAATCCTATTTCGGCAATTGATATAAGCATTATGATCTACAAGTCAATCTACCCCTAAAATGGCATCATAACCTATCATGTCAAGGCATACTAAGTTTGCGGGGAGATTATGACCTTCTACTAACACTTCACTATCAGGATAATAGTCGGTAAGCTTTGTTCCAGAACCTAAGGGTGTGGTAATAGCGAGATCTGAAGGTAAGGATACTGATGCAATTGATAATGTTTTTGCAAAAGTAGTGGAGATAAAAGAATGAGAGGCACTAGTATCGATTAGCATAAATGTAGGATGAGAATAAATTTGAAGAGTACCTTCCATAAGGCCACCATCCTTGGGCGCTTCCTCTTCTTCTAAGACGGCATTGAGGCGAGCCTGCCTCCTATGTCCTCCATCGGACGATTGGTCTTTCATAAGGGGATAATTTGGCATGCGATGCTCCTTGCTTCCACAACGTAAACAAGCGCCGAGGCCCTTCCAGCATTCCTCAGCTTAATGGCCAAATTTCTTGTAAAACGTGCAAGCTGTAGCAACTTGCTCCTTCTCTTCCTTGACTTTCTTTTACTTATGGGAACTTCAACCATTCCCATTTCTGGATCTTTTCTTACTATCACGGCTTTTGTAGGGCTCTGTGACGCTGAACTTTTCTTTCTTATAACGCCGATCTGAGCATCGGCTGGATTCTTCTCCTTTCTCTTTTAATTTTTCAACCTTCTCTAAGGTCCTTTCACACAAATACGCTCATTGAACCATTTCTGCATAAGTACGGATGTTTTGGGTCTGAGCTGCTGAATGAAACCAGGCCGTAACCCGTCCATGAACCGATTTACCTTCAATAAATCGGTGCTGATAAGATGCGGTGCGTAAGGTGCAAGCCTTGAGAATTGCAGTTCATATTCGACAACCGTCATCATTCCTTGCCGAAGAGTGGCGAACTCCATAGCCTTTCTCTCTTTTACGTGCTCAGAAAAATACTTGGCACGGAATAGGGTAAGAAAACCATCCCAGGTATGAGGTGCATCGGCCGGAGGTGCCGGAACTAATTTCCACCATGTACGGGCATCTTTGTTAAGTTGAACGGTTACGAGACGCACCTTGTCCTGATCGGTGCATTGGATAAGATCAAAGATATGATTCATTTCATCTATCCAGTTCTCTACCTTGTCAGGATTAGAAGAACCATAGAAACACGGAGGGTTTAAGCTCCAAAAGTTGTGATGCAAATCACCAGTCCTTGCTCCTGCTCCAGCTTGCACCATGGTTTGTAATGCCTGTGTAAGGCCAGCAACAGTTTGTTGCATGACATCCCAATTTACGCGATGAGCCATGGTAATAATAGAGTACCTGAGGAAAAAATAACAACATGTTATTTCTCGTGAAACTGGAAGGAAAATTAATCTTAAAACTAATTAACTTTCATATCCCGGGTTCTACCCAATTCTCACCTGGGTGTGAAAATTTCTTCCTTAGTTCATAGGTAGGGGTCCTTATAAACCTTGGACTTATCCTATGACATGACTCTTCTCCCTAAGTCCTAAGACTCAGGCTCTGATACCAACTTAACTGTCACGTCCCGAGCCTTTATGATAGCGGAAGACTCGCTCGAGAAATGAGAACAGCCGACATGGTAAGCCTCTTGCAAGCAAGAATGATCAGAGCATGAGACAGTCACACACATAAATGTAATCGCACATTATTTTAATCAAACTCCAACTTATTTCATTGATAATCAAATATTCAAATACAATAACTTTCAACTTCTTTGAACCTATCAGACTCAAGAAAATAGGAAATATACATAGACTCAATCTAAACAATATAGACTTTCCTAAGTCTTCACTCTCATCTTGACAACACTTTCATTCGCTCTCGGACTCGCTACTTGTATAGCCCGAATCCGAATTCGAATCACTTCTATCTCCTGAAAAGATTGGAAATAGGTAATGAGCACACTTGCCCAGTAGGTATCTTCACATCAATATGAAGGCATCATTAAAGTAATTAACATTTTAGCTCTAAAGAAATAATGTAAAATCATGCAAATGCGATCAATCATGCGGTTAAACCAAAGTAACAAGATGATCATGTAAGATAGAATGAGAGCAAGAATGAACAAGCAAGAATGTAACAAGAACATGTTATGGCCTTTCAAGAACAAGAATGTATCGAGAATGTACTAGCAATGCCACATAATCGTCACTCTAGTATCTTTTGCTTATGAGCAAGTACTTCGTGAATTTCTGTGGAATATCAAGCAAGAAAGTCATGTCGTGCCGTGGATCTTCACTTATTTATAGAGAAAGTACTCGCAGCGCAATACGACGCCAGTAGCATCATACCCCATGGTTTATAATAGTATGTTTCCGACAATCAGCCGGGGGGACTAACATAGAGCCCTTGAACACAATCAGTGCTCGATCGCATCTTCAAGTATAAATCAAGCTACTTCCACGCATGTAACAATAAAGTTTGGCCAAGAATGTATAATTCAATAAGTTCATGATAACACTATTCAATGAATGAACGCTTCAATTTAATAATGCGAGAGTCAAGAATGAATTAAACAAGGTTATGCTTATGGAAATAAATTGGCAGCACAACGGTACGTTCTTTATTTTCCATCACTGAAATTAGGTGTCTTGAACTAATTTGGAAAGTTCTGGATCATCATTAATCCATCTAGAAACTTTGAAACATCAACCCTTGGGTCAATGGTTAAGCACTCAAACAATGTGACTGTCAAGGATTGGGCCGTTACACTCATGTGACGCACCAGTAGTGGGCCGTTACATTAGTCTGAATCCAGAAATAGTAAAATAGACTTAGTGAAATGTGACGGTCGTATATTGGGCCGTTAGATGCTCCTGACGGTCCAGTATAGATCTGTTACATTGCTAGAACCAGAAACATCGATAGTGTAATCTACTAAATGGGCTTTAATGGTACAACCAACTCAACGTCCTAGTGAGAATCCCGGGCTCGCAGAGAATTACAGAGGCCTTGAAACAAGATTTCCTAATCCATTGGAAGGAATATCCAATAGAGAGGTCCTCTTGTCCAAGAATAATGTTCCTATAGTGTAAAGTGTGAACTAATGGACAACATATCGGAATATGTGCCATGTACTTAAAGAAATGACTCTATAAATAGAGAGAGAATGTGTAGCAATGTGAAACCAAGATAAACTCCATCAATTCATCATTGAAAATCATGATTTAGGTACAAAACTATAGAATTTTGGCACATGAAATTAACATCACTTAAAATAACTTAAGACACCTTACTCATGCAATGTCGATTGTGAATCAGTAACTAAACTTAAAGTCATGATAACATGTTCAAACTTAGCTAACTAGGCATATTTATAAGTTAATGTGACTGTTCTTCAATTTTATCTTCAGTTACTCTAACGATCGAGAATGGGGGCGTCACAGTGATTGTGACGGTTTATCGTGGGACCGTTATAGTGTTGTAACGCACTGAGTCTGGACCGTTAGAGACAACAGAGAAATTTAAAAACAACAGAAGGTGTGACGGCTTGTCGTAAGACCGTTATATCATTGTAACGGTCTTACCTTGATGCGTCAGATAGTCTGCTGACAGTAAAATAAAGTAAAGGTTTATGAAAACATAACATGCCTGGAAATCAAAATACTACAACTATTCCAGACATGATAAGCGAAGTATAGGCCAACTATATGCATGAGATTTAGTGAATAGACAAGATAATATCTTTTATTTTCCATTTAGGGCTAAGAGATGCATGTATGTATAGAACTATTAAAACATGAAATTAATGATCTATGATGCATGAAACCAATGAAAACCAGAGGGCTTTTATCCCTAACAAGATCTTTTTGCCAATCATGAGATGACCTATCTCTTAAATGAGCTTTAATCTTCAAATTTAGGACTGCAAGGCACGCCCTAGTTCTTCCCTTCCTGAGGTTTTTCAGCAACTTCACATCGCTCTATCTCTCCAATCTCTTGACCTAAGGACGTGAACTTTTGAGGGTAAGAATTTGAAACTAAGGTGAACAAAAAGTTCTAAAGGACTGAGCCCTAATTACCTCGTTTAGACGTCCTAATCACTTGATCTTCGGGGGTCTTGCATTTAGTTTCCTGGGTTATTATGGTCGAACCATCAACTTTGGAAGCTTCAATCTCCTTGGTTGTTTGATCTCCTAGCACGAAATTTGGGGAACTATTAGTCTAAAGTATACTAAACAAAATCTTCTAAAGAACTTACCTAAAATTATGACCTATTATCTTGATTCTTCACGAGCCAAAAGTAAGGGTCGCTCAGTTCAGAACTAGGTCCTATTTATAGGGTTTTGGCTAGGGTTTGAAGATTAGATCGATTCTAGAGTCCTTAATTTTCCAGAATCTGATCCCTAAGAGTCCTTAGTAACCTTACAAGTTCTCCCAATTAAGTCTCTTGTAGATAGGATCCCAAAGATCCAATCTTTCTACTCGTTCTTCCATTCACGGAACTGACAGGGTGTAACGCATGAAGACTGGTGCGTTACATGGCTGTGGCGGTCGCACGATAGACCTCTACATCCAACGTGCACATAGTTCAACATAAATCAAACTCTTTTATTAATTATCCATCTTATTATCTATAAAAATAGTATTTATCTGTGAATAGGCTAAATAACCTTCTAGAATATGGGCCAAACTTAATGGGCTTGGTCCTTAGACCTTTTGGATTTTATTTAAATAGGCTAGGTTGATTATTTAACACCATTAGGCCTTATAATGACTTATTAATCCAATAATCTATTTATAAATCTATTTAGCCTTTATAAATTCCTAGTAAATTCCAAAAAATTCTATAAATAATCCAGAAATTATTACATAAATTCTGGGGCACTATAAGAACTACGGCCCAATCCTAATGACTGTCGAGGTGTACCACAACGTATATGCTTCGCGCTTCTGCTACCCCATTTCAAAGGTGCTTTGCTGCAGAATTATGGAGGCCATCTGCCCTGAGTTCAACACTTTTTACACAGTGGAGGGGTAGACTTCATTAGACCTATAGAGTCTATCTTAATTGAGCGGCCTCCCGATTGATGGGGAGCCTTATGAAGAAGTTTGCTGGCCCGACCGGCTAAAGGACCAAACCAATGGGGAGGGCCACTATTTGACTGGTTATGCTTATCGGTACCTGATGAAAGTGTACCGGACTTTGTGTTTGTCGCATCGCGACACTACTGAAGCCACTTCTTCTCACACCCGCTCTCGAAAAGAAAGGAAATGGGTGAGGATGGGCTTATGGCTACAATATTTTTTCAGGGGCGATCAGAAGTACAAAGACCTTCCTTCTGCTGCAGCGGCTCCGAGCAAGTTGAAGAAGCATGCTCGGCGGAAAACCCACCTTTCATCTTCATTGCAAAAGGGGCAGCGGGGTTGCCTGAACCCTATCGGGGTGGACGCCATTACACATTGTGCGACGTATTTAACATATTGGCTATGTGAATTTGCTCTTCCTCAGGGCGATGAGACTGTAATTCGCGCCGAGGCTATATATCCGGTGTGTCTTATGGCGTGGGGAGTGAAGCTGTCTCTCTGCCCAGCCGCCTTGTGCTTGATTTACAAGATGCTGGGAGACCTTCATCATTCACATCTGTCGAGAAACTTGCGGACCGTAGGTCCTCTTCATTTCTTCAACTCCTGGGTGTGTACTTTATTTCCTGAGTTTGCTCCCCGGACGTTGCAGTCATCGAGCATGCTCCCGAGAATGTTAGAGTTTGTCTGTGTGGAGCCGAATCAGCCCATAGACCAGCTATTTTTTATCAGGGGGCAACTGAAAAAAGTCCCCATGAACACCCCTTCTGCGTTACACTTCTGTAGTTTAGCTGCACATTCCAGTCTGCTGGTGGACCGTTCACGAGAATGTAAATTTGGAGCGGTCGAGGATTATACCCATCCAATTTCTGGGGCAGTCTGTACACGGCCTTCTTTGGAGCCAGAACTGGTAGACTAGGTTCTATCTATCAGACCCAGTGTCTTGGTTTTCTGGAAGGGAGGGAGCACTTACTTGGAGCCATATTATCCCTTCCGTTTTGGCACGAATTTCGGCTACGACCAACATATTCTCCCATCTTCAACACAATTCCCGTTGGAGAACCGGGTGAGGTTGGGGTCTACAGCAGTTGAAGAGGCTCGCACCTGGTGGGATGATTTCTACCATAGAGAAGCTGTTTCATTCAGGATGCCTGCCCCTACACGTTTCCCCTGCGTGATGCCGGAGTATATTAAGTGGTGGAATTCTCGAGCAGGCTTCTTTCGTACCTCCCGAAATGATTGCTGGGACACAGCAGAGAGAAAGTTCCTGAACGCCCAGTCGTCTCCAGTGTTTGAAATTGACCCGGCCAGCTTGGAAAGGCTGAAGCACCGAAAGGATGCCGAGGTGCAAGCGTATTTATATGCAAGGAAAGCCGCAAAGCGTAATACTTCGAGGCCACAGCCTGAATGTAGTGCCCCAGAATTTATTTGATAGTTTTATGGCATTATGAGCAATTAAAGGGACTAATTTGAAGTTATAAATCAATATAAGGCCAAATGGTGTTAATCAATTAACCCAACTGACTTAATTAAAGTCTAAAGGGTTTGTAAACCAGGCCCATTAAGTTGGCCCATATTCTAGAAGGTTATTAAGCTTATCCATGGAATTATAAGGATAAATACAACTTAATATAGATAAATAGGCGGATAATGAATAGAAGAGTTTGATCAATTTAGAACTCTATCCACGTTAACTGTAACGGTCCATCAGACGACCGTCACAGACGTGTAACGCACGGTGTCTCGACCGTTACACTATGAACCAGAAAACTAAAAGAGTTTTATTTCCTTTGAACTCTGGGAACGAGTGATGTAACGGTCTATCGCGAGGCCGCCACATAACCCTAACGCGTAGGCCCTAGTCCATTACAAACCTGTTAGTTCCGTGAGCAAAGGAACTCATGAAAAGATTGGAACTTGATGTTCCTATCCACTAGGGATCGACTTGGGAAGGATTGTAAAGACTCTAAGGACTCTTAGGGATTAGGATTTGATGAAACAAGGACTCTAAACTCGATCTAATCCTTAAACCCTAGTCTAAACTCTATAGACCCTTACTTTTTGGGCGTAAGGAAGCAAGGTAAGGAGTCATTATCTCAGGTAAGTTCTTTAGAATAATTTGTTCACAATACTTTAGACTAACTCCCCTCCGAATTTCACATCTTTAGGTCAAGAGGTCGTGGAGTTAGAGCCCAAGGAAGTTCCTGGAAAAGTCACAAGAGAAGGAGGAGATCTAGGGCAAGGTTCTCTACCAAATTCAGGAACTACAGTCTAAGTAAGAGGTAGGTTATCTCATGAATGGCAAAAACAACTTGATAGGACTAAGAGCCTCTGTTTTGATTGGATTTCATGCATGCTAGATCATCAATTTCATGTTTTTTGGTTCTATGCATATCATGTTTCCCTTAGCCCTAACTAAAGATTAAAGACTTGACTATCCATCTATTCATCAATACCCATGCATATAGACAACCTTTACTTTGTTAACATATCTAGAAACTCATGATGTTTTGATAAAAGACAGGATGTGAGTTGATCTCCTAGCTTTTATAGTTGTTTCCTATCAGCAGAGACTGTAACGCATCACAGAAGGACTGTCACTTCCATGTAACGGCCCCACGATAGACCGTTATACTCCCTGATTGGATTTGGGTTTCACGATTGATTATAACGCGCTTGGACTGACGCGATACATTTATGTAACGCCTGGGTCCTGACCGTCACAATCACAATGACGCCCCATCTCCAGACCGTTATACTATGTTCTGTCAACCCCAAGACAGAATATAACCTGCCAATATTATTATTGTTAAAGCCTAGTTACCTAAGTTTTAACCTGATCATGTGATTTTAAAGTTATTTGATCAATCATGATAGGTATTGCATGTTTTGTGGTCTCACTTTTATTGAGTTATGTTAATTTTTTTAAAGCCAAATTATATAGTTTTGTATTATAAAGAATGACTTTTTAACATTGTATTGACGAAGTTTTCATCATGATTTTCAAATTTGAGTATACATATCTCTCTCTGTCAATAGAGTCAATTCTATAAGTACATGGCACATATTCCGGTATGTTGTCATTAGTTCACACTTTGCACTATAGGAACATAATCTTGGACATGAGGACCTCTCTATTGGATATTCCTTCCAATAGACTAGGAAATCATTGTTTCAAGACCTCCGTAATTCTCCGCGAGCCTAAGATTCCCACTAGGACGCCGAGTTGGTTGTACCATTAAAGCCCAATAACTAGAATACACTATCATGGTTTCTAATTCTTGAAATGTAATGGCCTTGAACAGGACCGTCAGGCTCACGTAACGGCCCAATGCCAGACCGTCACATTCCTCTGAGTCTATTTTTATCTTTCTGGACTCTGATTATTGTAACGGCCCATTAATGGCGCGTTACATGGTGTAACGGCCCAGTAAACGACCGTTACATAGATTGTATATGTTAACCCAAGGTTTGACCAAGGGTTGATATTCCAATGATTCTAGGCAAACCTTGATGATCTAGAACTTGTCATATTGCTTAAATTGATCTAAATGAAATGGAAGTTAAGGAAAATACCATTATGCTGTCGATTTATTTCTATGAGCATGACATTGTTTAAAGTCTATTTCTTGACTCCTACATTCTTATGTTGAAGCATTCATTCATTGATTTTAGTTATCTTGGAATTATTGGAAGTGCTATATTCTTGGCCATACTTTACTGTTATACTACATGGAAGTAGCTTAATTTATAACTGAAGATGCGATCGAGCACTGATTGTGTTCAAGGGCTCTATGCTAGTCCCCTCGGTTGATTGCCGGAAACATACTATTTTATAAACCATGGGGTATGATGCTACTGGCGTCGCATTACGCTGGGAGTACTATTTCTATAAATAAGTGAAGATCCACGACATGACATGACATTCTTGCTTGATATTCCACAGAAATTCACGAAGCACTTGCTCATAAGCATAAGATGCTAAAGTGTTGATTATGTGGCTTGCTAGTACATTCTCGATATATTCTTGTTCATGAAAGGCCAATATCATGTTCTTGTCCTATTCTTACTAGTTCATTCTTCCATCTTATATGATAGTCTTGTTACTTTGATTTAATCACATGATCATCGCATTGCATGATTTTATCTTATTTATTTAGAGAGAAAATGTTAATCACTTTAATAGTGCCTTCATGTTGATGCGAAGATACCTACTGGGCAAGTGTGCTCATTACCTATTTCCAATCTTTTTTAGGAAATGAAAGTGAGTCGGGTTCGGATTCAGATTATTCCAGTAGCGGATCCGAGAGCGATTAAAGATGAGTGAAGACTTAGGAAGTCTATAATGTCTAGATTGAGTCAATGTAATTTTCCTATTTCTTGAGTCTAGTAGAATGAAAATTAAATTAGTGATTGTATCTTTGAATATTGTGCATTATGACATGAAGTTGAAGT
Source organism: Amorphophallus konjac (assembly GCA_022559845.1). Lineage (NCBI taxonomy): Eukaryota > Viridiplantae > Streptophyta > Magnoliopsida > Alismatales > Araceae > Amorphophallus > Amorphophallus konjac. The sequence continues at coordinate 214,011 of JAHNEJ010003249.1, forward strand.
TTGATTAAATCCTGTGCAATTGCATTTACTTGTGTGATTGTCTCGCACTCTGATTGATTCTTGCTTGCAAGAGGCTTACCATGCCGGCTGTTCACGCTCCCCGAGCGAGTCTTCCGCTGTAATAAAGGCTCGGGGCGTGACACTGAACTTCCCACGATCAACAAGGATGATTCTTGAAAACCCTCCAGGGCTTGTACTGTGTAGGGAGCGAGAGGCTGGCGCTCCAACAATTCCCTCTGCTAGTGGGGGAACCCCTTGTGTCCGCTGCTCCCTAGCGTCCAGAGGTCGATCGCCATTGTCGTTATAGGACATTCACTAAGAAAGAAGACCGGCGGCCCACCTTTTACAATCAAACTTCCTTGCTGTTTGTGCTACTGCGCCTCCATAGCCTCTCAATGAACAACAAGCTGAGGTGATGTTGAGTCAACCTTTGTTTGTGACTTTTAAATATGCCGACGAATGGGGTATGGACCACCTCAGCTTGTATCATTGTTTGCTGGTCCATGGTCACGAAGACCTAGCCTTGCAAGCTGAGCATTGCATATCAATTGGAGACATTTGCTGGCTGATTCACGAAGGGGCATCCCGAGATGAGGAGCCCTCTTTATTCTTCTGGCCTCTCTCGCCTTTGTACTCAGGACCGACAGGTATGCTTCTCCGAATTTGTGTATTCACGCATGTCTTGCTCCTTTCCCGACATATATTGTCATCCATTTATGTGACCACCACGTGGGTATATCTTATGTAGACCACCCTGATTCGAAGAGAATCAGGGAGTACAAGAAATTAATCTTGAAAGCTCAGAAATTGAGCTACTTTGTGGCTCCGGTTGCTGTGCCAACGACTACCACTTTGTCGGCTGGTGGTTCAAGGAAACAGAAAAGGCCTCACCTTAAAGAGGCTATGACTCGAGCTAAAAGGTCCCGAACAGAAGCCGCAAAGTAGAAGGAGAAGGCCGCGGCAGCAGAACCTGTAGTGCCACTTCCGACGATCCCAACCTTCTAGGATTTTGAGGCCTCGCAGCCACAAGAATGTCTAGATATAGGTACAACCCTTTGCTTTGCCATCTTGTGCTGGCCATGAGTTAATCTTCATTCTTATTCTTCTTTCTCTTCTTCTTCTTTTTTTATTATCTTAGTTCTGGCGCCTCAACCCACTCCAACCACGGAGGAAGTTGCCATCACTAGTGGAGATGAAGAGGGAAGAGGTGGTATAGCAACCGTCTTCCCGACAGAAGAAGATTTGCCTTCACCGACGCCCAGCCATGAAGGCCAAGGTACTCGACGGTTATTATCTTTCTTGACTTCTCAATGAGTTGCCTTAAATTTATAGGCTGGTTTTTCCAAGTAGGTACCAACCCTTCTATTTCTGCTGAGGCTCCTCTTAGCGCCCCAGTTCATGGAGCATTGACGAGATGACTTTCATCAGAGCGATCGGCTGCTCTTGTGGCCAAAGGAAGCTCTTCGGAAGCAGCCCAAGATAGTTCAGCACGGCTTAAGGGGTCGGCTGGAGAGGCTACGGGTTCATCAGAGAGTCCACCCTCTGAGGAACCGATGGACTATGGAACTTCAAGTGGTGAGGAGTTTTCGAAAGCGGGGTCGAGAGAAACTACTCCATCAGCCTCTTACGGGAGTGATCTCCCGGCCTTCAACCCAGCACGAATTAAGCCAGGTTTTATTATTGCCCCGAGTTGTGGGTCCGAGTGCAACGACAATCAAGAGGGGGGGTGAATTGATTGGCCCTCTAAAATTTAATTCCAAACAATTTAGACCACTTTTCAAGTTCGATAGATAGATAAGCAATTAACTCTTAAATGACTTGACGAATAAAGAGCAAGATATGGCAAATTGGATTACGCTCTCACAGCTCACTCGCGTGTGATTAGAATTGATGTGATTGTGTGTGTATGAAACGTTGTGCCGATGCGTCAAATAGTGAATAACTAAAACAAGAGAATGCAAACCGTAATTACTCTACAAGCAAACCACAAGTCACAGAGAATTTTCAGGTGGTTCGACTACACACCTTGCCTACGTCCACCCGCCACCAAACACGGTGATGATTCCACTATTTTGTAATAACCCTTACAAGACAGCACACACGGAGCGATTCTCCAACACACACGTAGGTAGAACCTGCACACACATGTGAGATAACTCCCAACCACACACGGGGAATAATCTCCAAACACACACGCGGAGATCCTCCGCACAAAACGATGCACACACATCACACAAACACTCGTCGATCAAATCTCCAAACACCCACACAAAATATTCTTTTAGAAATTTATGAAACGTGAATAAATAGATATAATGAACCCCAAACAAACTCTAGAGACTGAAAATAAAAAGATATAGCAAGTGTAAAGCTCCCCCTTCTTCGATTCTTTTGGTTCTTCTTAGCTCGTTGTCGGATGATCACGAAGTCACCATCATCTTACTCCTTTCATCATTCCGCTCCCTTTCTCTTCTATCACGAGCTCCAAAAACCTCTCCAAGTAGATCAAAACCTCCTTGCAATAGCTCCTCCTTCCTTGCCCCCTTTTCTTCTCCTACAAGATAGGAAGACATAAGCATTAGGGTTATTTTTCAAAAATTCAGAGCTGATGTATATATAGAAGATAGAGTTGCCAAAAGGCTCATAAAACCCTCCTAAAATATGTTAGAAACACCCTCATATATCTAGGAAACTTTTAGGGGTAATTTGGTAATGTTTCGAGGCCAAACAAATGAGTTTAGGACATTTTCGCGAAGCCTGACCGGAAAGGGTCGATCCCATGGGTCAACCCTTGCGTTTACAGAGGCCAGATAGCAAGAAAAAGGGTCCTGCAACCCTGCAACCTGTCTTCAAAAAATAGCTTTTGTCCAGCCCAGAAACTGTAAGGGTCGACCCTATGGGTCGACCCATGCCAGAATGGGTTAAAACTCATCCTCAAACCTCCATGAATCCAAAGAAAAATATGTGATTAGATATTACCATAATCCCATGAGGATCAACCATGAATTTTCAACCTGAAAAACATGATAAAGTAAGTGGTTAGATGAGAATCAAAATACTTGCATCAAGTATTAACACTTTGAACTTGTTCACATTAAAATACATCATTGAACCCACTCAAACATGTATTTGGCTTCTCATATCAATCAACAAAAACACATTCCACCATATGACAAGTTTTTGTTATGATGCAATTGAATCTCTCAATCAACTAAATATAATGACATGTGAGCTCAACCATTCAATCACATTCTTGTATCTACCATTACTTCAACATCAAAATGCTTCAACACGCACATGTAGACAATCATGCCAAATGCAAAGGGATGCACAATAGCATGGGAACTCATTCATTCAAATGACATTCTTGTTGATAAAAACTAACATTCATGAAGCATTATTTTCACGAGGAGCATTGTTTTCACATGCATCTCAATTGTTTTCACATGCATCTCACAGATATGTAGATGGGCATTCATACAAGCATGTTTTCCACAAAATCTTTCTCATTCAATACTAAGCAATCTCACTAAGCTTTCTCACACAAACATAGAGTTATGCTACCACACACACATAAAATTTTTTTACCATCAAAATCACACACATAGCACAACACGAGTCTTTCTCTGGAGGAGGGCGAGGTTACTTCTGGCTTGACGCACCCGTCAATGGAGGCTCCTGCAGTGGCTGAACTGGACCTCGTGCCAATTGTGGTGAGCCCCTAATTTCATTTGGTTTCCTTATTACTACCTACGTCGTGGACTTTGACATGTCTTTTCTTCCTTTGGCTTGTTCGCTTTACGAAGGATCCTGCTACCCCCATGGGGCCAGTTCTACCGTTGGAGGGCGTAGCGCCATCACTCCCTGCTCCTCAGCTAGAATCTTTCAAGTTCTCCCCTGGTGAAGGTGTAGTGCCTGTGTAGAGGCCGCTTGCGCTGCAGCTTCCTAGTGGGTGCCTCAAGATAACTAGCCTCAGCAAGCCTGTGAGAATTCCTTGATCATATCGTGGAGCAGTTACAACCTCCACCATTGGCCATTGAACAAGGGCCGGCCGATGATATTACTGATGCCGAGGCAGCACCGTTGGAGCATCAGGAGAAAGCGGCCGACGTAGCAGCTAACCTGGCGATCACTGCCGGAGTGGATCTTGAAGAAACCATTCAGACAGGAGAGCATGAGGAATCCTCCCCCGGTCAGCCTAGAGCAAACTTCTGACCCTGTGCTCGAAACTTCCGGCTCGGCACCTGAATCCAGGGGTGAGCCTGCAACCATTGTTCCTGCCCTGCCTGCATTCATCGAGGGGAGTCGGGAAGAGTTGGTAGCAGCTTCGAAGGAGGCGGCAACAGTTTCAGGCCCGTCACTGACACTGTCATCCTCCTCATCGGCACCTTCTGATGCACTCTGGGCCGGAATTGACAGTAGGGTGGAGTTTCATCTGCCCGAAGCCGCACCCCTTGGGTTGTCTTCTTCAGACGAGATGGTATGGCAGAATCTTAACATGTTACGTCATATTGTGTCGACCCATAGAGATTTGACTTATTTGCAATTACGGGGCATAGTAGAACGTGTTACTTTAGGGCTTCAAGCTTACGGATGCCCTTTGGAAGTATGGACGCAACGGGTGTTCCTACTACTAAAATTTGTCAATTGAAGGGAGTATCTTGACCACATTTTGGCGAACCAGGTGGCTGCCCTAAAGCTTCAGCATGTCGAATGTCAGGCTGCTCTCTAATCGTCTGGGGAAACTGCGCAGCAATAGAGGGAGGCTACCGACACTGCCTGCAGCCATATTGACTACCTACAGAAAAGGATAGCAGGGCTTCGGGCCGAACTTACTCAGGCCGAAGAGGACCTGCAAGACTCCGAACAAGTGCGGGTGCAGAGCCTGGATGAGGCCATGCTTGTAGAAGGCCGGGCCTTTTCATTCCAAGAGGAGTTAGCAAGGCTCGAAGCCGAGGAATCTCGCCTGCAAGAACTTTCCAGCCACCCCTCCTTGGGGATCCTTGAATTTGAAGATATCTTCCGCTGGCTATCTCAATAGTTGACCCGTTCTTCTGTTCCTTCGTTCCCCTCTTTTTTTTTGCTTTTCTTTTGTGTACTTCATGTATACCGAGGGATGCCCCATGATATCATGTAATTCTTTTTTTGTGCAATGAAGTTTTTTAAATTTCTGCTTTACATACTTGCTGCCAATTCACGGCTCTTTCTTTTTCTTTCTGCTTCTTCTACGCAAATTCAGATAGAGGTATGTCGCTAATCCATCAAGCTCGAGGCATGTTAGTTGCTAGGGTAGGAGAGTGCTCATGCCTTCAGGGAAGGTATGAGGGGTTCGCTCCACTACGGCGCAAAGTTTTCCCGAGGACAAGATTTTACTTAGCATGAGTGGGAAATGTTATCGGCTGAACGCTGAAAGATAGAGAGAATTTTATTTGCCAGCAAGGCCGAAGGACCGAATCAATAATTCATCCATAGACCTCACCGATGGTGACGAGATTCGGAAATGACGTACCCTTCGGCGTGTTTAAATGCCGAAGCACAAGAATGGTGTTTATTTTTTTGACGGGGACAAAGGGTCTAAGTCAATGTTTTGTTCATCGATCTTGTCGATGACGATGAAGATCGAAGGTAGCATATTCATCGGTGCAGGTTAAACGACGAAGTAAAGAAGGGGTTTATTTCTTGACGAGGATGGAGGGTCCGAGTCGATGGTTCATTCATCGATCTCGCCGATGGTGACAAAAACTGATGGTAGGCTTGTTCATCGGCATGGGTTAAATGCCGAAGCAAAGGAGTTTGTTAGGCGTGAGGCTTATGCCGGTGGGACATATAAGAATATTCTTATGCAGGAATCCCTGCGATCAAGCTGGGAATTCGACCGTAGGAGTGGCTTCCCAGATAGAAGATATTGTATTGTTCTCTTTTAATTACCACATTACCTGTACAGGCACCTTTCTGGGTTTTCGCCGATACCGGCCCCCTCTTGCTTTTGCCGACGTGCCCATTCGGGTTTTCACGTGGCGGGGTACCTAATTTTTCCTGTAGGACCCTTTCAGGTTTTCGCCACAGTCGGGTTGTAGCCATTTTTGCCCTTGCCAGAATATCTGAACAAGTCTGGTGGAGCACCTCTATTTTAAGCCCCATTTTTTTGAGTAGACATATTCGCCATTTCCTAACGAGGTATTTGGTGGTGGTTTGGTTTGATTACTACCGTCGGACTGATGCCGAAGTAAAGATGGGTTTAGTCGTCAACGAGGACGAAAGGTCCCGATTAATGGTACACTCACTGATCTCGCCGATGACGACGAGGATCAGCGTTGGTTTGCTCATCGACATTGGCTAAATGTCGAAGCAAAAGTAGGTTTAGTCATTAACGAGGATGAAAGGCCCAGGTTAATGGTATATTTACCGATCTCGCTGATGATGATGAGGATCAACGTTGGTTTGTTCATTAGCAATGGATTAATGCCGAAGCAAAAGTAGGCTAGTCATTAACGAGGACGAAAGGTCCGGGTTAATGGTATATTTATCGATCTCGCTGATGATGATAAGGATCAGTGTTGGTTTGTTCATCGGCATTGGCTAAATGCCAAAGCAAAAGTAGGCTTAGTCGTCAATGAGGACGAAAGGTCCAGGTTAACGGTATATTCGCCGATCTCACCGATGATGACGATGATCAATGTTGGTTTTTTCATCGGCATTGGCAAAATACCGAAGCAAAAGTAGGTTTAGTCATTAACAAGGACGAAAGGTCCGGGTTAATGGTATATTTACTGATCTCGCCAATGATGACAAGGATCAGTGTTGGTTTGTTCATCGGCATTGGCTAAATGCCAAAGCTAAGGTGGGTTTAGTCGTCAACGAGGACGAAAGGTCCAGGTTAACGGTATATTCGCCGATATCGCCGATGACGACAAAGATCAGCGTTGGTTTGTTCATCGACATAGGCTAAATGCCTAAGCAAAGGTAGGTTTATTTATCGACAGGGATAGAAGGTCTGAGTCGACGGTTTTAAGAGAAGCAGATTTCCGGTGGGACTTGTGAGGAGCATCCTATTCGGAGTTTCATAGGGATGAATGTAGTAAGGAAATTTTGGTCACCACATTACTGACCCAAGCGCCCTTCTGGGTTTTCGGCGGAGTCAGCCCCCTCTTACTTTTGCCCACGTGCCCTTTTGGATTTTCACGTGGTAGGTTACCTGATTTTGCCTACAGCGCCCTTTCGGGTTTTTGCCACGGCTGGGTAATAGCCGTTTTTGCCCTTGCCCAGAATATCTAAACAAGTCTGGTGGGGCACCTATATTTTAAGCCCCATTTTTTCTCTTTTTTTTGAACAAGCCTAGGAGATAAGAGCATGATGAAGGGTCGACGTATGATGCTCCATCCCGACTGCTTCATTTACTCGTATGGTGATGATGTGCATATATTGGCTAGGGCACGAAGCCTTGCGCCGGAAGAAGATTTATTCATTGGCAAGAAGATACTGCCAACGCAAGGAAAAGATTTTATGCGTCAATTCGAACGTAAGGTCCGTGATGGCGATAGTGTGTAAACGTCGGCTAGGGCACGAAGCCTTGCACCGGAAAGGGTACATTCATTGGCAAGAAGGTCATGCCAATGTAAGGAAGAGAGTTTATGCGCCGATTCGGACATAAGGTCCGCAATGGCGATAATGTGTAAACGTTGTCTAGGGCACGAAGCCTTGCGCCAGAAAGGGTATGTTTATTGGCAAGAAGGTAATGTCAATGCAAGGAAGAGAGTTTATGCGTCGATTCAAACGTAAGGTCCGCAATGGCGATGATGTGTAAATATCTGCCAGGGCACGAAGCCTTGCGCCGGAAAGGGTATGTTCATTGGCAAGAAGGTAATGCCAATGCAAGGAAGAGAGTTTTTGCACCAGAAGAAGATTTATTCGTTGGCAAGAAGATACTGCCAATGCAAGGAAAAGAGTTTATGCGCCGATTCGAACGTAAGGTCCGCGATGGCGATAGTGTGTAAACGTTGGCTAGGACACGAAGCCTTACGCCGGAAAGGGTATGTTCATTGGCAAGAAGGCAATGCCAATGAAAGGAAGAGAGTTTATGCATCGATTCGGACGTAAGGTCCACAATGGAGATGATGTGTAAATATCGGCTAGGGCACGAAGCCTTGCGCCGGAAAGGGTATGTTCATTGGCAAGAAGGTAATGCCAATGCAAGGAAGAGAGTTTATGCGCCAGAAGAAGATTTATTCGTTGGCAAGAAGATATTGCCAACGCAAGGAAAATAGTTTATGCGCCGATTCGAACTTAAGGTCTGCAATGGCGACAGCGTGTAAATGCTGGCTAGAGCACGAAGCCTTTCGCCGAAAGACGTATACTTGCAGGTGCAGGGATAACGCCAGCGCAAAGGAAATGGTTTATGCACCAATGTGGACGTAAGGTCCAACATGGTGGTGAGTGTAATGGTAGCCCAGTGGGACTATGCGGGGTTTGGTGTATATTGGAGGGGCATTTGCAACGCGGGCGAATGGCCCTGGGGTTGGTTTGAGCCGGGTAAATATTTTTGAGAGCTCGGCTAGGGCTGAGTGCCGCTAGACCAAGTTACATTTCGGACATTCTTCGAATGTCGGCAAGGCTGCATGATACAGCTTTCGGTGTTTCCCATTGAGAGGGGAGAATTGAACTACCCCCTTGTGGTCCATGAGAACATAGGCGCCGCCCTCATAGACTCGGTGGACAACATAGCATCCCACCTAGTTTTCAACCAACTTCCCTTTGGGGTTGGAGGCCATTACTTGTCTTCTTTTGACCATGACTAGGTCACCCTTTTTGAATTCTCGCTCCTTGACTAGCTTATTGAAAGCACGGGCCATGCAAGCTTGATATAGTTGGATGTTTTGTTGTGCCCGGAGTCACCTTCCTTCGAGTTCAGCAAGCTCTTCCAGTCTTCTTTTCATGTTTGTTTGTTCGCCCTTGACCAGGCCTTGTTGGATGGCGACCCGAAGGGACATGACTTCTAATTTAATCGGTACTGCTACCTCTGACCCATACACCAGGGAGAACGGCGAGTAACCGGTCGGGGTTTTATAGATGGTACTATAAGCCCATATTGCCTTGTACATCTTTTCTTCCCAGTCCCTTTTGCTAGAATTAATTGTCTTCGCTAGCATGGTGCAGAGGGTTTTATTGAATGCTTCAGCAAGCCCATTTGCTTGAGGATTGTCGGGGGATGATGTCCTCCAATCAATTTTGTACTTGTCGGCTAACCTGTACACCTTCTAGTTTCTGAAATGGCTGTCATTGTCGAAAATAATCCGGCTAGGAACCCTGAACCGAAACATTATATTTCGACGAAAGAATCTGGCGACCAGCTCCCCCGTTACTTCTCTTAGTGCCACATCCTCCGCCCATCTGGAGAAGTAGTCTGTGGCCACCAAAATATATCTACATCCTGATGAAGATGCTGGCAAAGGGCCCACCACATCCGTGCCACATTGGGCGCATGGCCAATTAGGGATGGTGGGGTGTAATGGCGTCGGTGGCCTTCTAGGCACGATGACATGTTCTTGACATTTCTAGCATGACTTGACAAATTTACAACAGTCATCAAATATAGTGGGCCAGTAGTAGCCCAATTTATTTATTTCAATCTTCATTTTCGGACTCGCTTGGTGTGCCCCGGCTGACGTGGCTTGTACATCTTTCATCACCAGCCGTGCTTCCTCCATAGATAGGCAGCGGAGTAGAACTTTTTTCTCGGCATCCTCCATCATTCGGAACATGGTTTTGTTCCTCATTTCGTAGGAATATTTGATTCTGAGTAAGTTCATCCTTTGTTCTTTCTCCTTCGGTAACTGCTGGTGCTGGAACCAACGCAGGAGGTGTTCTCGCCAATCAGGCTGTTGAATTTTTTCTAGGGTCATTATTTCATTCTCTTCTTCATCTGCCAAGACCTCTATCATGCTGGGCACCTGGCATCTATTGATGATGGTTATATTCAGGGTCTTATCTGGCGAAATTGCCAGGAAACTGGCCAATTTTGCGAGGGCATTTGCCTTAGCATTTTGTCCTTGATTGATATGCTTTACTTCAATGAAGTAGAACTTTGCCATCAGATGCAGCACCAATTGGCGGTAAGGAAGGAGCTCTGGCTTCTGCACGTCTAATTGTCCTTGGACTTGTTTTACAACTAGCATGTAGTCTCTGAATGCCTCGAGCATTTGGATTTCCATAGACAAGGTAATTTGCAAACCAATAATCAAGGCTTCATATTCAGCCTCGTTGTTTGTGCAGGGTTTGTTTATTGAATAGGAGGTATATATGACCTCCCCTTCGGGACACTCGTGTGCCAGCTCTGACTCTAGCAAGTCCAGTTGTTGGAGTATTGATTCTGGATGCACCATCAAAGTACAACTGCCACAGAGTGTGCTACACTTGGTCTACTTCCAGGGTCTCATCTCCAGAAAGTTCTGTTGCTAGTAGGGAGTCTTCAGGCACTGGGTGTGCGGTGAAGAAGTCTGCGATGGCTTGGCCTTTAACAGCTCTCTGTGGCACATAGGAGATGTCAAACTCCATGATGATCACCGCCCACTTACCCAAGCGACCTTTGAGTGCCGGTTGGGATAGAATGTATTTTAGCGGATCTGCTTTGGATATCAACTTTACTTCATGTGATAGCATATAGTGCCGAAGTTTCTTAACCGCGAAGACCAAGGCTAAGCAAACCTTTTCAATGAAGGTGTATTTTTCCTCAGTTCTGACCAGCTTGTGACTGAGATAATAGAGTGCCTGCTCTTTTCCTTCTTCATTAGTTTGGGCTAACTTTGCCCTAAGAGAGTAATGTGTGGCAGCTATGTGTTGTGCATCCCTTGGTTTTGATGATGACAATAGGATATGTTTGATTAATCAAGTTCTATCTTGTTTCATAACAAATACAAGTGGTTTGATTGTTCCTTCAAAGTAATGGACTCATGACTATTTGATGATGACAAACAATGTTTTTGATTAACTCAATATAAATCTGATAGTTCAAGTTACTTCTGATAAGTTAAGTAATTTCAGGTCCACTGAAATCCAAGTGGAATCAACAAATCAGAAGAAGTGTCAAAGGCCGCTTGTCGACCAGGGAAGTGGTTATGGTCGACCAACGAACCCAGCCAGAAACACTTCAAGTCATCCGTCTTCTGCATGTGCCTTGGCTGTCGACCAAAGCCCCACTTCTGGTCGACCACAGAACAGACAGAGCATCAGACAGAACTGACGGCCATCTGGAATTTGCCCCTTGTCGACCAGCGACAAGGCTGTGGTCGACCACGGGACGCGAGTGTCAGCCAGAATGAAACCGCCATCAGGACACTGCTCGTTGTCGACCAGGGACAGTGTCATGGTCGACCACGGGTGTTATAGCGTCCAGAACCGAACTCTAACCTAATTCTGTTTTGGTTCCTTAAAACCTGCAGATTGTTGTTGTAGGTTGTTGGGTAGTTCAAATGATGAGATTCCGCACGGGAATCAAGGAGAGAATCTTGCTTAGAAGCGGTCAAACTTATTGTAGTGATCGGATTTAACCTTCTCCCTGCTTTCTAGCAGATTGACGCTCGATCTGGAATTTGAGCGGGAAGAGCTTCAGGCTTGAAAAAGTATCTGCATAAAAAGTAGAAGGCAACTGATCGCGGAGGCAAGCACACAGAGAGAGCATAGAACAGAAGCTAAGAAACACACCTACATCACAGGACGAAGTGGCTCTCCATCAATCAGAAATCTGCAGAAGACTAAAGGCATTCTCATTGCTGCAGAAGGAAGACTGGGCTTGAAGCTGTGCGACCTCCAGCAGCAAAGCAGCTGAAGGCATCCGATTGAAAGTTCTACAGGGAGTCTACTCTTGTTATTTATGTGATTAAGTCCCAGGCTGAATTCTTTACTTTGTTACAAAAGTCTATATTCAGTCCTGTTGCATCATCCCACCTTCTCATCATTTCTATTCATCCTTACACCAAGTGTCAAGCTGTGAGGCAGCGGATTCAAGTTGTGTGTCAGCTGGTACAAGCTGTGTGTCAGCAGGAACAAGCTGTGTGGCAGCGGTGTCTTGTGTTTTGGATTGAGATCAGAGGTTCTCATAAGTGAAGCCTTGCTTGAGTTAAGCAAGGGGTGGATGTAAGTCTCGGGAAGAGACTGAACCACCTTAAAAATCCTATCTTGTGGTTTGCTTATGTGTGTGTGTGCTTCTCTATGTGTTTGTTTTCTTCATTGATATCAACATTAGTTCTGTAATTTGTCAATCACCTGCAACTCATTTAGTCAATAGATATTAAATCGAAAAAGGGGGAAATATCTATTCACCCCCCCTCTAGATCTATTCAGTCCGTACTCAACACGTGGTATCAGAGCCAGACTCTCCAAAAATGTGGTCTAACAACCAGGAGAGGCCTGCCGGACTGAACTCTAGAAGTCTAATGGCTGAGGGACACTCAGTAACTAGACCACCATATTTCGATGGAAATGATTTCTCATACTGGAAAAATCGTATGCAGGTGTTCTTGAGAGCACAAGATCATGAGATGTGGAGAGTAGTAAGCCGAGGACCCTACGAGCTGCCCGAAGATGAGGATACCTGGACCAGAGAACAGGTCAGAAAATCAACCATCAACTGGGGAGCCATGAACGTAATGCAATGCGCACTACACCCCACGGAGTTCTCACGAGTTTCACAATGTGCAACGGCCAAGGAAATGTGGGATCGACTAGTAGTAATCTATGAAGGTACTTCAGAGGTAAGGGAGTCAAAAGCAAATATGCTAGTTTCAGAATATGAAATGTTTAGAATGAAAACTGACGAAAATATTTTTGAAATGTATGCTAGACTAGTGCAATTAACGAATAGTTTAAAGAGTCTAGGGAAAACCTACAAGGAACAGGAATTAGTGAGGAAGATCCTAAGATCCCTCACTCCTATGTGGCATACCAAGGCCACAATAATTGAGGACCCAAAGAACCTCACCACTATGACTGTGGATGAACTAGTGGGATCCCTAATGGCCTATGAGGTCAATCTGAAAAGAAAAGAAGATGAGGGCAAGAAAAAGAACCAGCTCGCCCTAAAAACTAAAATAGGCACCTCTGAACTATCTGACACTGATAACTCATCTAGCACAGGTGAGGAAACTGGTGAGCTAGCCATGTTAACAAGAAAATTCAAAAGGTTTCTGCGGAAGGAAGCTAAGGGATTCTGGAATCCTAAGGGCATGGTAAGAAAGTCATCTCAGTTTAAGTTTGATAAAAATAAAACTTCATCTAACAAACTTGTCTGCTACAACTGCAAGAAACTAGGACACATAAAGGCTGAATGTCCAGAGACTCCTAAGAAATCAAGCTTCAAGTGGAAAGGCAAGCAACTAAAAGCAATGATAAGCACATGGAGCGAGGAGGAGGAAAGCAGTAAGGAGGAAACAACTTCCGAGGAAGAAGAAGGAAACATCTGTTTGATGGCCAAAGGAGATAGCGATGATCTTGAGGTAATCCCTCCGTTTCAAGATTTTTCTAGCTCAGATTGGGAAGAAGTCTACTCAGACTTACTTGATGCATATGAAAGAATTAGAAAGGAAAATAAGAGTTTGAAGAAAAAGCTTAATCAGGTCAATAATGACAGCAACCCATTTGCCAACAGAACTGAACTAGAATTAGAAATCACCACCTTGAAAAATAAGCTGAAACAATACGAGACAGATGAAGAAAATGTCAAATGGCTGTTAGAAGAAAATGAGTCACTGAAAAACACAATTGATGAGGTAAAATTAAAGACTCAAGAAAGTGAACAGCAAACTAAGGTAACTCAAGAAAGAAACAACTCACTCAAGGAGGAAAACTGTCAACTTCTGGAAGAAATAGAAAGAATCCAGAGTGAACTGAAAAACAAACAGGAAACCTTGGAAAAAATGACTAAAGGTCAAGAAAACTTAAATGCTGTCTTGGGAATAAAAGTAAACTTTCAAAAAGAAGGGTTAGGATACAATCCTACGGCTAAAAAGGAATTCCAAATAAAAACCGTAACTGGGATTGCTGACTCAAAAGGAAAAGGGCCCCTAATCAATCTATATCAAGACAAACAAGAGGATGTAGCTGAATGCTCCTCCAAAAGGAATAATGTCACCAAGGAAGAGAGAAACATTAAAGAGAAAACAGTCAATCAACATAAGCTTAAAAATAATAGACAAGAAACTCAAATTCACAGAAATAATCAAACAAACCAAGTACTAAATCAAGTTAAAGGACATAAATCTGGAAAACAAGGTGTCTGGAGACAGGCTGGTCGACAACCGACCTCTCCTATGTCGACCAGAGGATCTGCCAGAACAGGCGCTGGCGTCTGGAGAAGCAGTGGTCGACCACAGACATACCAGATGTCGACCAGAGGAACTGCCAGAACAAGCGCTGGCTTCTGGAAAAGCAATGGTCGACCACAGACACACCAGATGTCGACCATGACCAGACACGCAAACAGAAACCACAGATTTTCTCAGGTGAAACAAAATGAAAATTGGAAATCAAAAAGGTGGATTCAGATTAAAGAAACATTAGAACAAAAGCCACCCAATCTGAACAAGTTCAGAGATGAAAAATTAAAATACTCTAAGAAAATCTGGGTTCCCAAAGGATTGTTACAGCAATTTCACAATTTTACAAGTTATCTTGGACCCGGGTACCATTGGGGTCCAAAAATTTCTGTGTAATTCATGATGCAGGAATGTCTGGCAGCCATGCACAATAAGTGGTACTTAGATAGTGGTTGCTCAAGACACATGACGGGAGACAAGACCAAGTTCTCCCAACTAAGCTCAAAAGATGGAGGTTATGTGACCTTTGGAGGAAATAACAAAGGTAAGATCATCGGGACAGGTAAAATAGGTAAGAACTCCTCAAACAGTATTGAAAATGTACTGCTGGTAGATGGATTGGAATATAACTTGCTGAGCATCAGTCAGCTTTGCGACAAAGGCCATAAAGTAATATTTGACTCCAAGATCTGCAAGATTATTGAACCAAATTCAGATACAGTCAAGTTTATGGGCCAGAGAGTAAACAATGTCTACATAATAGACTTGGATGATCCAGCCCACTCCAACCTGTGCCTAACCGCCAAGAAAGAGGACCTGACCTGGCTGTGGCACCGAAGGCTAGGGCATGTTAGCTATAGGGTGTTGCATAAACTTGTGAAGAATAAAATGGTTCTTGGTATGCCTGAAATTTCGTTTGCTCAAAATGTCAAAGTATGTGAATCATGTACCCAAGGTAAGCAAACAAGAAAATCATTCAAAGGTAGAACTGAAAGTCAATCTTCTAGACCACTAGAACTTGTGCACATGGACCTTTTTGGCCCAACAAGAACTGCTAGTCTTAGTGGTAAGAGATACGGTTATGTACTAGTTGATGATTTCTCTAGATTCACATGGGCAATATTTCTATCTCATAAAAGTGATGCTTTTTCTGAGTTTCAGGAATTCTACAAAAGAATGAAGCAGGATGGCAAGTCCAAAGTGTGTACAATCATATCTGACCATGGGGGGGAGTTTGAAAATTCTGACTTTGACTTATTCTGCAGAAACAAGGGCATAACCCACAGATTTTCCTCACCAAGGACTCCAGAACAAAATGGAGTTGTGGAGAGAAGGAACCGCACTCTTGTCGAGATGGCTAGAACCATGCTGGTTGAAGCTAAACTTCCAAGGAGATTTTGGGCAGAGGTAGTCAACACAGCATGCTACATTGTAAACCGAGCAATGGTAAGACCGGCTAGTGAAAATACACCATATGAAATGTTCAAAGGTAAGAAACCATCCCTAGCTCATTTTAGAATTTTCGGGTCAAAATGCTTTATTCATAACAATGATAAAAGGGTCTTGGACAAATTTGAACCGAAGAGTGATCCAGGAATATTCTTGGGCTATTCCGACCGATCAAGAGCCTATAGAGTTTTTAACACCAAAGATCAAATTGTTGAAGAATCCCCTCATATTACATTTGATGAAATTAATGATCTTGGCAAAAATGAGCAGGTCAGCAAGGAAGAAGAAGATAGGGAATTTCTAGAAGACAACGAAGAACCAAATGAAGAAGAACAATCTCAGGAAAGAGATCAAGGTATTACTAATGCTCCACCCGAAGGAGAAGGCATCTCAGGTAACAATCTTGAGAACTTAAGACTTCTTAGAGATCATCCCATAGAAAACATCATTGGTGGAATTCATGATCCTAGGAAGACTAGATCTCAGTTAAAAGAAATCAATGAACTAGATCAGCTTGCACTTGTGTCCCAAATAGAGCCCAAATCAGTAGAGGAAGCATTAAAAGATGACTCATGGATAAATGCTATGCATGAAGAACTAAATCAATTTGAAAGAAATCAGGTGTGGAGTCTTGTCCCTAGACCTTCATCTCACCCCGTTATTGGAACCAAGTGGGTCTATAAAAACAAGCTAAGTGAAGAAGGGGTTGTAATGAGAAACAAGGCTCGGCTGGTGGCTAAAGGGTACAACCAGGAATTTGGGGTTGATTTTGAAGAATCATATGCTCCAGTTGCTAGATTAGAAGCCATCAGGATATTGTTAGCCTTTGCAGCATCTCATGGAATCAAACTACAACAAATGGATGTAAAAAGTGCATTTCTAAATGGAATAATAAAAGAAGAAGTCTATGTGGAACAACCCCCTGGATTTGAAAATGATGAACTTGCTAATCATGTTTTCAAATTGCATAAAGCTTTGTATGGATTAAAGCAGGCTCCTCGGGCCTGGTATGAAAGGTTGAGCTCCTTCCTCACCAAGAAGGGATACATAAGAGGTAAAATTGATCAAACATTGTTTTCCAAGACCCAAGGTAAGCATATACTAGTTGTACAAATCTATGTGGATGATATTGTGTTTGGGTCTACCGAAGCTTCTTTATGTACTGAATTTGCAAACTTAATGACCAATGAGTTTGAAATGAGTTTAATGGGTGATTTACAGTTTTTTCTTGGATTGCAGATCGTACAATGTAGAGAAGGATACTTCATAAATCAATCCAAGTACATAAAGGAGATGTTGAAGAAGTTTGGCATGGAAAGCTGCAAACCAATCGAGTCACCCATGGGTACAAATGCAACATTGGAAGCTGATGTAAAAGGTAACATGGTAGATGCCAAGAAATACAGAGGTATGATCGGGTCCCTGCTATATTTAACTGCTTCAAGGCCAGATATTCAGTTTAGTGTATGCATGTGTGCTAGATATCAGTCTAGCCCTAGAGAATCACATTTAGGGGCTGTCAAGCGTATCCTTCGATACCTTGCCGGCACCCAAGAATTGGGTTTATGGTATCCTACATACTGCAAACTAGATTTGATTTCATATTCAGATGCTGATTATGCTGGTTGCAAAATTGATAGGAAGAGTACTAGTGGTTATTGTCAAATATTAGGTGGATGTTTAATATCATGGGCTTCTAAAAAGTAGCATTCTGTGGCACTCTCCACTGCTGAGGCTGAGTATGTCGCAGTAGGGAGCTGTGGTACACAGGTTATGTGGATAAAACATCAACTCCAAGACTACAATGTAGATCTTGGATGTGCACCTATTTTCTGTGACAACACTAGTGCTATTAATTTGTCTAAAAACCCCATTCAACACTCTAGGACAAAACACATTGAGATCCGTCATCACTTTCTAAGAGATGAGGTCTCCAAAGGAAATTTCATGCTTCATTTTGTAGAAACTGAAAAACAACTGGCAGACATTTTCACAAAACCCCTTAACAATGACAGATTTTCAACTCTAAGAAGGGAGTTAGGAATTTGTAGAATTTCTCCTGAAAATTCTTGAAATAATCATATTCATGTGTTCACTGTATAGATTCTGTCATTTCTGTACTAAGTTATGTCAACTAGGTCTCTAGTACTGGTCAAGTTTTGAGTTTGGAGGTCTAGTGTCGGTTGCTACTTCAGCAAGTTCTGCAGAATCCTGGTTCTACTACGGATTATCTCTTGTGGTCGACCACAGGCAAGGCGCTGGTCGACCAAGGCATCAGGACAGGAAATAGTTGGTTCTGTGACTTCGCAGCTGTCGACCACAGGCGGTCCCATGGTCGACAACAGAATTGTCAGAAAGCAGACCACAGGTGACTACTCATCAGGCAGCTTCTGTGACAGCACAGAGGTCGACCAAAGGCAACTCTATGGTCGACAGAGGATCTGAACAAGGGAAAATGGATCTAAAAAGGCTGCTGGCTCTGCTAGGAAATCCTCTGAACTAAGTGAACTTTTGTGCTCAGATTCTTCACTCATTCATCCTTATCCATACTTCCCATCCCTTGTGTCTCTATATCTCTTCATGGCCAACATTTTTTTATCTTCAGCAAGGACTCACAAATTGAGGGGGAGAAAAAGTGTAAACTCATTCCTTGATAAAACATTGAAAAACCTAACCATATCTTTCAATAAAATCACCAAGGTAATCATTAAGAGTAGAGGTTGAGTGTAGTAATGAGAATTTGAACTGTACTACTGCAATAAATTCAAACCATAACTATGACTCTGTCACAAGATTTTGAGGACTTATGATTTTTAGTAATGAGACTGTTTCTCTACCTGTGTCTGTGTTGACAGTAAAATTAAACTCAAATATAACATGTATGTACATGGAATACGCCATAATTCTGCCTTCTTGGTAGAGCAATGGATTGAGTTCTGAGAAACTACTGTTCTCCATCTCAAAGCAAAAAAATTGGCTGAACAATAGATGGGAGACAAGTGTGTCATGAAGATCCAATCTAACTCTGCTGCTTTCAAAAATATTGATTGGGCATACTGAGTAACTGGGGATATTGGCGTCTGATAAACGTATATCCTCACGGATAAAAGGTGTGTCCCAGTTATTAGTGGAATGGTTAGGCATGCTAAGTAGCCGGGGTTTCTGGCGTGTAAAAAGCGTGTCTCCTCGTGTAGAAAAGCATGTGATAAACCTGACCACAGCTCTCAAATGATTCAAAAAGTTATCACAAAGGCAGAGAAAATGGTTGACCTAAAGCATAGCATGCAAACAAAAGTACAAAACACTGTTCAGCTAGCATAGTTAGTCAAATTATCTCTTGAAATATATTATAAGTTCAAGGAGCCATGTGAAAGAAATTGGATATGGGGAGTCAATTTATTGGTGCAATACTTTCAAATTCATTGAACCACAATACCCACTCTATTTGGTCACAAGGTGGTCTTTGCATAAGGGTGGAAAGGTTCCATAAGTGTTCTATTAAAGAAAGGGAGTACACTTTAATATCTTCCAAAAATTTGAGTTATGCTGATTAAATCCTGACCGCTCGTTTTCTGCATCGTGATGGTTCACTATCCTAGTTTTTTAAGACCCAGCCCTACTGCCCTACCCTATAAATTGCCACGGCTGGGTCCCTAATTTTCTCTCATCCGCCGACTTGTACCTCTTTCGAATTCTTCCTCTCCAGTTCTCTCTCGCCTCTCTCTCGCATCCCTCCACCATGTCTCCAAAGCACGCTCCGCGGTCTACCAAGAGAACAAGAGAGAAGGCCCCTGCCGAATCCTCGAAGCCGTCCAAGCGTTCCAAGCCGAGGGCCGCGCAGGGTCCGCCATCGGCCCCTCAAAAGTCGACCACGGCTGAGGCGGCTGACTCAGGCAGGAAGGTACCAGCTTCAGAAGAACCCATCGTCCATCCAGTTTCAGGAGTTCTCAAGCCACGGACCGTTCTGCCACCAAGGATTGTTGATTTCTCTGATGAGAAGCTGATGGAGATGTTCCCAGAACTACTGCCAATTTTTGAAGCCCAAGAGTGGACAGCGTTTGTCTCGGCACATACTCAGTATTCGCCTCAGCTTGTGCAAGAATTCTACCACAACTTGCAAATAGTGGATGGTCAGGTCTACACCGTAGTTCAAGGCATCGTCGTCCGCCTCGACGTCAAACTGCTCCACAAAGCGTTGACGATTCCCAGACATGGCGCCGTCTTCCATCCTGAGGATTTTGACTTCCGAGCTGCATACACCGTCGTCACTGGCCAGCCAGCTCCTGAGGTTCTCCCTAAGTATCTGAATGCCAACACCTTCCCTCCTCTTCATAGATTGCTTCATCACATTCTTACCACCATTATCCAACCAAGAGGAGGCGCCAGAGATCAAGTAAGTCGCCTCCATCTATTTTTGCTCCATGGCCTCATCACTTGTCAACCCATTCGCCTCATAACGCTCATCCTAAACACCTTCCAAAACATCCTACATTATCCCCAGAATTCTCTTCCATTTGCTGCCCACATATCTGCCATTCTGGAAGCAGCAAAAATACCATTTCCTCACGCTCCGCGCATTGTAATTCCCAAATGGCACGTCTACAACTTTCACTTCGTGACCACATTTTTGGGGTTTAAGAAGGTAGGAGACCAAATTCAGCGCACTCTACCATCCAAGGGCAAATCCAAGGCTCCATTGCCACCCTCTTCTCCACCACATACACCTATACAGGTTAGCCCTACTGTCACACCTCCACCTGTGGTGCCTCAAGCTACCCCTACTACCACCACTACTGCCCATCCTCCATCTTCCCTTTCTATAGTGCCCTGGCATCCAGGCACTGCTGCCACTCATGCTCAATCCACTTCTGTTCCACCTACCCAAGCTCCATCTCATTCTGTTCCACCTACCCAAGTTCCACCTACCTCACTCCATCTACTTCTGCTCCACCACCATCCTTCACCTCCAACACTGAGTCTCACGGAGTGCTTCTCCAGATAGCATCTCAGTTGTCCTCTCTCACCACCCAATTCCAATCCTTTCAAGAGAATATGAATGCTGCCACCGGGCGCCTGGAGCAGAAAGTCCAAAGGCTGGAACAACAGATGGAGGCCAGGTTCATCAAGCAAAAGGAACACACTGACCATGCTAGTTCTCGGTTCAACAGACTAGTGGCACCTTAGGTCAAGTGTCAGAAGAAATGGGAAACCGCATAGAGTTCACAACCAAGCAGAATGAACAGTATCACAATGCTACTATCTCCGAGATCCAGAAGCTCAGGCTCTCTTATGCCCACATTGTTGACAAGCTGGATCGCATGGAAGAGAACGTGAAGCCAGAGACTTCCTCATCCTCCTCAGAGGGATTGTTTAAATGATCTTCTTTTTGCTGTTGACAAAGGGGGAGATAGGACTTTATGTGTCATTGTGTGTCTAGTTGTGTGTCTAGATGTGTGTCTAGATGTCAAGTTTACTTTGTCTACGTGTCCTTAGTGTCTTTATCCTTTTTGAGTCACTCATGTAATTAGTGCTATAGTTTTTGAAAGGCACATCAAACGAATTGTCTGAATGAAATCTGTGCTATGATAGCCTTGAATGCAATATCAAATGAATTTTATAATCTGTTGTTTGTCACAATGACTCATGGTTGTCATCATCAAAAAGGGGGAGAATGTTGTGCATCCCTTGGTTTTGATGATGACAATAGGATATGTTTGATTAATCAAGTTCTATCTTGTTTCATAACAAATACAAGTGGTTTGATTGTTCCTTCAAAGTAATGGACTCATGACTATTTGATGATGACAAACAATGTTTTTGATTAACTCAATATAAATCTGATAGTTCAAGTCACTTCTGATAAGTTAAGTAATTTCAGGTCCACTGAAATCCAAGTGGAATCAACAAATCAGAAGAAGTGTCAAAGGCCGCTTGTCGACCAAGGAAGTGGTTATGGTCGACCAACGAACCCAGCCAGAAACACTTCAAGTCATCCGTCTTCTGCATGTGCCTTGGCTGTCGACCAAAGCCCTACTTCTGGTCGACCACAGAACAGACAGAGCATCAGACAGAACTGACGGCCATCTGGAATTTGCCCCTTGTCGACCAGCGACAAGGCTGTGGTCGACCACGGGACGCGAGTGTCAGCCAGAATGAAACCGCCATCAGGACACTGCTCGCTGTCGACCAGGGACAGTGTCATGGTCGACCACGGGTGTTATAGCGTCCAGAACCGAACTCTAACCGAATTCTGTTTTGGTTCCTTAAAACCTGCAGATTGTTGTTGCAGGTTGTTGGGTAGTTCAAATGATGAGATTCCGCACGGGAATCAAGGAGAGAATCTTGCTTAGAAGCGGTCAAACTTATTGTAGTGATCGGATTTAACCTTCTCCCTGCTTTCTAGCAGATTAACGCTCGATCTGGAATTTGAGCGGGAAGAGCTTCAGGCTTGAAAAAGGATCTGCATAAAAAGTAGAAGGCAACTGATCGCGGAGGCAAGCACACAGAGAGAGCATAGAACAGAAGCTAAGAAACACACCTACATCACAGGACGAAGTGGCTCTCCATCAACAGAAATCTGCAGAAGACTAAAGCATTCTCATTGCTGCAGAAGGAAGACTGGGCTTGAAGCTGTGCGACCTCCAGCAGCAAAGCAGCTGAAGGCATCCGATTGGAAGTTCTACAGGGAGTCTACTCTTGTTATTTATGTGATTAAGTCCCAGGCTGAATTCTTTACTTTGTTACAAAAGTCTATATTCAGTCCTGTTGCATCATCCCACCTTCTCATCATTTCTATTCATCCTTACACCAAGTGTCAAGCTGTGAGGCAGCGGATTCAAGCTGTGTGTCAGCTGGTACAAGCTGTGTGTCAGCAGGAACAAGCTGTGTGACAGCGGTGTCTTGTGTTTTGGATTGAGATCAGAGGTTCTCATAAGTGAAGCCTTGCTTGAGTTAAGCAAGGGGTGGATGTAAGTCTCGGGAAGAGACTGAACCACCTTAAAAATCCTATCTTGTGGTTTGCTTATGTGTGTGCGTGCTTCTCTATGTGTTTGTTTTCTTCATTGATATCAACATTAGTTCTGTAATTCGTCAATCACCTGCAACTCATTTAGTCAATAGATATTAAATCGAAAAAGGGGGAAAGATCTATTCACCCCCCCTCTAGATCTATTCAGTCCGTACTCAACACTATGTATAGAATCAGTGGCCGTCCTTTCACTGGTGCGCCAAGTACATGGGGAGTCTTCAGATAATCCTTTAGCTTGTCGAAAGCCGTCTGGCAGTCTTCATCCCAATAAAAGGGAACATCCTTCATCATTAATTTGTGAAAGGGGTGACACCGCCCAGATAAATTAGATATAAACCGCCGGATATAAGCCAGACAACCTTGCAGGGATCTCAGCTCGGAGAGGTTCCTTGGGGGAGGTAGCTCCTGGATTGCTTTGATTTTTCTTGGGGTCTATTTCAATCCCCCGATATCTGACAATGAAACCCAAGAATTTGCCACTGGACACTCCGAAGGCGCACTTCATGGGGTTCATCTTTAATTCATATTGCCTGAGTCTCTGAAATATGACTCAAAGGTCTTACAAATGGTCTTCCTTCCTTTTGGTCTTGACTACCAGGTCATCTATATAGCACTCGACCTTGTGGTAGAGCAGCTCATCAAAGATTTTGGTCATTGCTCGCTGGTAAGTTGCACCAGCGTTCTTCAATCCGAATGACATCCTTTTGTAGTGATAGATGCCCTTGGTGGTTCGGAAGGCGATATGGACCCGGCCATGCTCCGCGATCCATATTTGATTGTAACCAGACGATCCGTCCATAAATGATAGGACATCGTGACCGGTTGTAGCATCAATCATGACTTCCGTTATTGGCACCGAAAAGTCATCCTTTGGACATGCCTTATTCAGATCTCGAAAGTCTACACATATCCGGATCCGCCCATTTTTCTTTTTTATGGGCACGATATTGGCCAACCAAGTGGTATATTGGTTCTCTTCAACAAAACCCACATCAATGAGTTTGTCAACTTCTTTGCATATTTGGGTGATGAGCTCCGGCCTCATGCGCTGTGGTGGCTGCTTCACCGGCTCCACTTCGGGATTTATAGCCAACTCATGTTGTGAAACTGCAGGGCTGAGTCCTGACATCTCTTTGTAGCTCCAGGCAAAGCAATCCCATAATTCTTGTAGCAATTGGATGTACAACTTCTGTTCTTCTGAGGAGAGTTGGGTACTGAGGAAGGTTGGCCTGGGATCATCCTCACTTCCCAAATTGACTTCTATTAGCTCATCGACTGTGGCTTGGCCTCCATCTTCAATTTTCGGAGGCACCAATTGGAGGTCAATGAAGTCTGAAATATCATCTTCGAGTTCAAGTACCACAACCTTGTCATTTTGTTGCCCCTGGGCCTCCTCGAGAGCTACTAATTCAGCCGATGGCGGCAGTATGAGTTGTTCTGCAAATGGGCATTCTGCAGCTTTGACTTCAGTTGACGTGTCATCATCTTTGAAGGGCTGGCATTTGTTCATTGCTGGCTCAGAGGGATGGTATTCTGACTTCGCAATGCATGAGGATGATTTTGCTTTCATGTTGCTTTGAATCGCCATGTCTTCAGTGGAGGTGGCTCGCTCCTTTCTGGCCATAACTTTGATGACGGGTATTACCCGATCGGTTGCAACAGAAACCTCTTCGATTGGTCTGGGGGATGCTGACATCATTGCCAAGGGAGGGCTGCAGGAGAGGGAAGCCCCCCTTCTTCAGTGTCTTCGGCTTCACTACTGCTCGCCGTGTCAAATTTGGCTTGTAAAGCCGTTTTCTTCACAGTAAACTTGCTCCTAGCATCTACAAGGGGTCATATCCTCTGGTTCTTGGCCTTCTGGTTGAGGTGACCTGGTATGTTCAGCTTCTACCGGGTATTCATCATAAGTTGCCCCCGGTGGACTATCTTTTGCTGAAAAGAAAATGGAGATAGTGTCAACTTCATAGGGCCCACTGTAATAGTATTCTTCAGGGGTAAAGCCCAATCCCGGGTGCTGGGAAATATGCCTTAGCTCCTTGTCCATGCTGGTAGGATACCAAAGCCTTTTGAATGCTTCTTTTCTTTGCGAGGCTGGCCAGAGGGGATGTGTTGTTTCATGAACATTCTGGCCACCTTATCTGATGTGAATGTTAGCCCTTGAACAGGAACTAACGGGTTCTCTAGGTCTTCAGGGAGGTGACAGTCAGTATCCTCCTGTGCAACATGTTCTTCAGCCGCATAAAACAGACTGGTGGGGCCTTCAAGCTGGTCCACCTCCAGCATTTTGAGAGGCTCGATAGTGGAATGGTCGAGGCCAGATATCAGCTTGACAAGACCCTAGGGATTTTGATGTGGCCATAGTACTTGTCAACCTTGGCTTCATTTACTTCAGGGTAAGTGGCAGGAGGTGCAGCTTTGCCCACGTCCCCTATGCTAGCAATGTGTGACACTACAGTAGGACTCACATATCCCGATGGCAGTGGTGGAAACCAATCGTTGCCAGAGGTGGTTTTTGCTACCCTGGCAGAAGCCTTTGTCTTCGGGGTCTTCCGTGGCTGTTCCACGTACAAAGAGGCATCAAGCAGGTGACACTCAAATACCTCGAATGGATGGAGGTTAGCGAATATCCTTTCCTCTTTTCAACCTTGATTATATTTGATACACTGGTCCAATGTAGATGGCGCCACTAAATTTTCATGCAGCCAGGGGCGGTTGAGCAATGCTTTGTACGAGGTGCCAGAGTTGATAACATGAAACTGCACTCTCGTGGTGAAATCTGTCATGGTGAGGGTGAACTCCGCCACTCCCAATGGGACTTCAAACTTTTGGTTAAAGCCTGCGATACGCATATCCCTGGCTTTATAAAGGTACACGTCGAAGTAATACTTCTGGTAAATTTTGTAGGGAAGAATGTTGACAGCTGCACAAGGGTCCATTAGAATTCTGTTCAGCTGTTGGCCATTCAGCTGCCCCTCATGTAAGGTGGCCTATTATGGCTGATTGTAGAAGTAACATATACTCCTCAGTGAAGGTCAGATTTGTTACCGACAGCATCTCAACCAGGCAACTTTCATATTGCGCAGGACAGTAATAATCGCTTGTCGGGTCTCCTCACTCAGGGAGAGGATCTCCCAAACGGTGAACTATTGAGTATGTGATTTTGATGATTACAAAATGACTTTGTCGCTTGGCCTTGTGCTGAATGGTTCTTCATGTTTTCATGTGCTTGAATCTCCTTATCCTCTTGCTATGAAGTTTGAAATTGATACATACTTGTAGAGTTTCAGAAGTCTAACAGTTTTGGGATGTCAAGTTGAATATGAGCTTCATTTGAGATGAGTGAAAAAGTTTCTAGAAGATGGATTCTGTGAAAATAGCTTGATTGGGTTTTTCTTTGAAGCATGACAACTTTAAATCTTTATTTTTGACAATACAATTTGGTGTGGATGGCTTGGTTGAAATGATAACTTGATAGACTCTTGTTTTGGACTCAAAACCCAACCAAGAGATCATGACATATTTGGATGATTGTGTTCTAGTCTGAGCTAGATGTTGAATTGTGCTTTTTCATTCAAGAAATGCTAGTTATAAAAGAGAGAGCAAATTGAATTTCAAATCCACACTAATTTGGTTTTTCTATGGTCTTGCAGGTTCAAATCATTAGAATTAATCATTCGGAATCCAGGGACATTGGTCACATTTATTACATTGGGTTTATATGGCTTTAAGGGGCTAAATCTTGAGTTTTCAAATCCTGCAGGAGATGGGTCGACCCTTGGGGTCGACCCCCTCTGGCCCTGGTGCTATCTGCATTACAGACAGAACTCTCTACTAGAAGGGTCGACCCCTGCTGGACAGAGTTCTGTCCAGTGCAGAACTGTGCCAGGGGTCGACCCTTCCAGAATGAGGTTTGCGAATCTCGTTGTACCTCACCTTTTTGACCAAGAAACTTGGGGTCGACCCCTTCCGGAACGAGGTTGAAAATCTCGTTGTATCTCACCTTTTGGCCATGAAACTTTACCAAACTACCCCCCAAAGGTTCCTAAACATATAAGGTGTTTTTTAACACATTTTGGGAGGGTCTTATGAGTCCTTTGGCCATTCTTCTATATATATGAACTTGAGCTCCGAATTTGGAAGACAAGAACCCTAATGCTTATTTGTTCTATCTTGTAGGTGAAGAAAAGGGGGGAAAGGAAGGAAGAGCTCTTGAGGAAGGGTTTTTCAACTCCATCAAAGGTTTTTTGGAGCTCGTGATAGAAGAGAAAAAGGAGCGGATCAAGGAGAGGAGCAAGATGATGGCGAGTTCGAGATCATCCGTCAACAAACCATGGAGAACCATATCTTCTAGAGAAGGGGAAGTTCTATACATGTTGTGTTTCTTGCTTTTGGTCTTTCTAGCATATCTTGGGCTTGAATGTAATCATTTGTGAATCTTTCATAAATTTCTGAATGATCTTTATGTGTGGGTGTTCGGAGAGTGGCTCTCCGAGTGGTTGTGTTGACGCTTGTGCATCGTATTGTGCGGTAGATATCCGCGTGTGATTTGGGGTTTCTACCCCGCATGTGTGTGGGGAGAAATCCCCGTGTTTGCTACATTCGCAGTGTGTGTGTTGGGGTTTTTACCCCGTATGTGTGGGGGGAGAAATCCCCGTGTTTGCTGCATTTGCAGCATGTTGAGGAAGCCTCACAGTTTGGTGGGGGGTGGACGTAGGGAGCCCGCCGTGGTCCCGAACCACCTAAAAAAGTATTGTGTCATTGCGAATGCCTGTGTGATTGTCCTTTTCTTCTTTCTCCATCACAGGTTTAAATTGACACTATCACAGACACACTCAATCTAATTAGACTGTTTCACACATCTAATATGCACACACACAAAGAGCTCATTTATGTTTGGTTCTTCAAGTCTCATTTAATTTGAATTTCCATCAAATTGCATCTTAGTTGATTTACGTCTTGCCTAATTGTCTTAGGCGTTGAGTTGAATTCCATTGTGAGTAGTTTTGTGTTTAAAATTAGACATAGTTTTTATAGAAGGGATCTATTCACCCCCCCTCTAGATCCGTCTTCCTGCACACGTGACACAACAATTGGTATCAGAGCAAGGCTCTGCTGTCCCTAGATCTAACGATCTACAGAGTGATCCCAATGCATTCTACAATCATGAATTTTTCTGTTGAACCTATGTCGAAGAATTACTTACCTATTTTTAATGGTTCTAATTTTACTTCATTGTTAGGTAAAATGTGTGGAATGATTAATTCTGTTAATCCTAATCTTTGGAAGTTGATTTATGATGGTCCTCACATATTACCTTTGGATGATACCAAGTGGTCTAATCACGATAAATTGAAGAACCATGAAAATGTCACTATCTTGAGTTTTTTTTTTATCAAGCCCAGTCATCTAATGGAATAAAAGGGAGAGTGCACCCCCATTCCAGAGGAAGGGAATGTTCTCACTCTCACCTAACAACCATAGATGCTTATTTTATTGCTTATTCAAAAAGAATACATCATCAGAGAGAGGCATACCTCTTATCTACAAGTATAAGAAAACTAGAAACAAAACCTATACATGTTTCACCCTAAAATTGGGTAAGCCTCTAGCATCAGCTATAACATAAACCCCTTGCTAACAGTGGCAGCTCACGAGTGTGGTGAAACTCTTTATTTTCCCCCACATGAAACTGCATGGTTAGCTAAAGAATCAACGAGCTGGTTAGCTTCTCTATAGACCTGAATGACTGGATATTGAAGTGTAAGGTGCAGCTGTTGCAGTTGTAGCCACCAAGGGAGAAAAGTCCAAGGCGGGTCTTTTTTGGATTTCAGTAGGCCTGTCAAAGTAAGTGAGTCAGTTTGAATTACTGCTAGAGGGATATTGTGGAAGTAAGCCAATCGAAGACCATCTAATAATGCTCTACATTTAGCAACCATGTTTGTGCCAAGGCCATAGTATATGCAAACCCCAGAATAAGCTGACCATTTTGATCTCTAATACAACCTCCTCCCCCGGATTGGCCAGGATTCCCTTTACAAGCACCATCAACATTTAAGGTATACCCCACTGAAGGAGCAGTCCACCGAACCATTACGCAAATAGTGTGAGAACAAGTAATATTTATCCCAAAGCTTTCTAACAATCTTAAAAACTCCCAGCTGGAACCTTGCTTAAATTTCATCTTTCCAACCGAGCAAGCAAGATCTACAGATATGATA